>JAJOZX010003748.1:0-217500 GCA_023014485.1 Bathynomus jamesi | reverse complement strand
TGTATGTATAAAATCCTTAAAGATTTTCTCCCACCCTGTATATATATATATATATATATATATATATATATATATATATACATTTAACTGCAATGACCACGCAGTATATTAATGTATAGAAACGACGTAAGTATAGAGGAGCGTTCTGCACACGAGGAAGAGAAATAACGAACAAATGAAAAATGAGGTGAACCGCCCGGGAATCGAATCCAGGATCTTCCGATTGCCGGTCAGATGCGCTATCCATTACACCACGGGCCTCGATCAGTCATAAGTCGAAATTCTCCTACATAGGGCAGAAACCAATGCCCTGAGAGGGCACCCTCGCAAATCGTGAATATGTACATTTAATGGTGTAATGGATAGCGCATCTG
The DNA here is from genome assembly GCA_023014485.1 of Bathynomus jamesi. Classification (NCBI taxonomy): domain Eukaryota; kingdom Metazoa; phylum Arthropoda; class Malacostraca; order Isopoda; family Cirolanidae; genus Bathynomus; species Bathynomus jamesi. The sequence continues at coordinate 217,126 of JAJOZX010003748.1, read as the reverse complement.
ACCGGCAATCGGAAGATCCTGGGTTCGATTCCCGGGCGGTTCACCTCATTTTTCATTTGTTCGTTATTTCTCTTCCTCGTGTGCAGAACGCTCCTCTATACTTACGTCGTTTCTATATATATATATATATATATATACACATTTTAACTGCAAATAACACAGTATAATTAATGTAAATAACGACGCTTTTGTACAAAAGCATCCGCACAAGATGTGGTGAGAGAACGAGTAAATGAAAAGTGAGGCACCTCCCAGGAATCGAACCCGGGATCATCCAATTGCCGGTCGGATGTGCTAACCACTGCACCAACGTCCCCGATCAGTCACAACTCGTAATTCTCTTACATACGAGCGGAATCGAATGCCCTGAGGGGGCACCTTCTCATGCCGTACATATATACATTTTAAGTGCAAATAACACGCAGTATAATTAATGTAAAGAACGACGCTTGTGTAGAAGAGCGTCCGCACAAGATGTGGAGAGAGAACGAGCAAATCCAACCGGCAATTGGATGATCCCGGCTTCGATTCCTGGGAGGTGCCTCATTTGTCATTTGCTCGTTCTCTCTCCACATCTTGTTGGATGCTCTTCTACACAAGCGTCGTTCTTTACATTATATATATATATATATATATATATATATATATATATTTTTTTTTTTTAAAGTTCGGGAAGAACCGATTCGCCTCTATTTAAAAGGGCATATCTCGGTGGAAAAACAAAGAAAAAGTGAGAGGAAAGACAGAGGAAAAAGAAAGGGTGGAGGGGACAGTCGAAGTGGAAAAAGACCAAGGACTGCAGGGTCGAGCCCCATCATCCTTGGGTGCTAGGGCCGGGAGGGCGCACGTGAAACCTCCAGGAACAAGCACGTACAAACGAGCACAAAGAGCACTCAAGAGCACGAGCTTAGAACCCCCTTGCGGGGATATATATATATATATATATATATATATATATATATATATATATATTAGGATGGTACAAAAAAATTAAAATTAAAAATATATTTCTCATGACATTTGCCCATATTCCACAACCACTAACGATGTTGGAAATAAAAAACTGGATCGATTCGTGCATATTTAGAGGTGGTGCAACTCGAAGCCTGTAGTATCATTATACAGTTTGGGTTAGCAAATTTCTTCAAACTTGCGCCACCCTTACATATTAATGGATTTAGCTCAAAATCTGGACATATCTTTTTCTCTATGAGGAATGAGAAAATGCAGCAGGACCTCTTATTTGTATATATACAATATATACATATGCGCCTCGGTGGTGTAGTGGTTAGCAGAGCTGACTACGAATCCATCGGCCCCGGGATCGAGACCCGGTGACGTCAGGCGGCGCGCAGCAAAACCCAGCTGTCCATTATTTTCTGGAATCTTTCACCATTATGGCGACCCCAATCAAGAGGGTTCGTGTCGCGACTGACTCGTGGCTCCTTTGAATAGATGTCTAATTCTTTTTGATAACTTTTCTGACTATTTTTAATCGGTGAAGGCACAACCTCATCGAAATAACTCCATAAATTAACCTTCGGCTTCTTTTTCAAAGGTTCTTGATCTTCTCTTGAAACAAAATCAGTTGCTTCATCGGCATAGGTTATATATATTACGTGCAGGACTACCGTTAGGAGATGCAGACAATGATTATCTAATTTTTTACATAAGACCTCAGACCGGATTTTGAGCGAAATCCGTTAATATTTAAGGTTGGCGCAAGTGTGAAGAAATTTGCCACCCCAAACTGTATAATGATACTAAGGCTTCGAGTTGCGCCACCTCTAAATATACACGAATCGATCCAAATTTTTATTTTTAACATCATTTGTTAGTATGGAATATAGACAAATGTCATGACAAGTATATTTTTCATTTTAATTTTTTTTTGGCCCACTCTAATATATATGAAATGAAAATGAAAATGAAAAGGTTTATTGGCAGACTATAGTCCGTATGACAAATATTATTAATACATTGACAATTCATATACTAAGGATATAAATATATACAACTGATTAGAAATAATACTGTAATGTCGAAGTTAAGTGGAGCTACAGACAGACGTTTTCGTACCAAGAAGTTCACAGCTTAGAGGATAAATGGCAGGACTCTTGGATAGCTTGGATGATCGGGTTGGTTGATTTTTTAATTCTTTGCATTAGACTGTATTGAGCACGTCTTGTTACCTCCGGGAAGCTCGGGACATTGCGGGTAGCAAACATTTGCGAAGCTGAGCATCTCGGGGTAATTTATGTAAGAGTCTAAAAGACCTGTTGTACAGCAAATTTAGTTCTGCCAGAGCCTTTTTTATAATTCACCCACAGTTGCTGTCCGTATATATTACTGCAGAAAGTACGAAAGAGAGTGTCTTTAGCTTCACTTGTACAGAATCGAAAGTTCCTTATGGTCATATTCGCTTTAGCACACAGGCTTCGAGATTGTTTTCTTATATCCGAGTCATCACTCAAGGAGCTGGTAATAGTTTGACCCAAATACTTAAACTCTTGTACTTCCTCAATTACCTCACCATTCATTTGAAACCTTATATCAGCTGGCTGATTACAGCTTTTAGGATGAAATTGCATAACCTTAGTTTTTGTAACATTAAAAAGAATATCATGTTTTTGCGAATCCACTTCGCAGACTTTTAGTAGCCGATCCAGACCTTTAACAGAGGGACTTATAAACACCATATCATCGGCATAAACTAAGTTATTTATCCTTGTGTTATCTATACAACATCCCACTGTTGCCTCATTAAGTGAAGCAATTAATCCGTCGATATACACATTAAACAGCATAGGGGAGAGCAAGGAGCCTTGTCTCACCCCGCAAGAGGAGCCAAAACACTCGGATAGTACATTGCCCCACCTAAGAGTGAAAGATTGGTGGGAATACCAAAATTTCAATAAATTTAATATGTACATGGAAACCTTCCTGTCTTCTAGTTTTGCAAATAAAATATTGTGGTTCACCCTATCATATGCCTTACTTATATCTACGAAACAGCTATAAATAGTTGAATTACTGTCAATGTATTTAGATATTGTTTCTTTAAGTACATAGATACACAGGTTAGTTGAGTGGGACCTTTTAAAGCCAAACTGATTAGATGTCCAAAGGTAATCAATTAATCGGCGTAACAAGAGTTTTTCTAGTAGTTTCGAGAAGCAGGAAGCGACAGCAATAGGCCTGTAATTATTGCTGGACAGAATGTCTCCGTACTTATTTTTGACCAGGGGCAAGATATACAGTATACCCTCATGAACTCTGCACTGCAGGGATATAGCTATGAGCAAGCATGGCTAATAGGAGCAATGACATATGCAGACATACTACGTCATTTGCATATTTTAAGTGCTCATTCGATAAGTCATCTCCCCCTGACGCAGAACCAGTCTTTAACTCTTTAATTAACCTCTTTACTTCAGAAAATGATATCAAAGTATTTTCTCTTGTCCCTCCCACAATCGTTTCGCTGCAATCTATCTTAACATTATCCCTACTCACACTGTTAAGAATGTTAGAATAGTGGTTTTTCCACAACTTTGCAATTTCATCTTCTCCCTACACCCCATCGATTGTCGGAGGGAGGACATTTTTGACAACCGTTTGATTCTTAACAAATTTCCAAAATTTGTTATTATCGTTATTTATGCGAGCTTCACAGGCTTTGATGCTTGAATAGACTCTTCTTTCTGTTTACATCGCCTTATGGCCGCCTTATACTGACCCCGACTTCTACACATATTCAAGTATACTGGTCCTAATCTGGGTCTACCATGAAAGCACCACAAATCATAGGCGTCTTTCGATTCACTCTTCAGGGGGACAATAAAATCATTCCATCCAGGAATAATCTTAGTATGATAGTTGTAAGATTAGATTTAATCAGGGGACTTCCTGCTTCTCTTAACAGGGATATTATCTTACTATAATACCTATCTATGAGTTTACAGTGAGAATCATTTGAGCAAGGATTATTACAGGCAAGGTGCAAAATTTCTAAATTATTAAAGAGGTGACTTGTTCTGTCTTTGTATTCTATTCTCTGCTGCATCGTAACATTGGACTAATCGACGCGATTATTCTTACCTATTGAGTTCTTGTTAAGTCGTGTTTGGTAACGTTAATATTTCTAATGGTCTATGATCAGAAAGAAGGAAATCTTGCAGAATATGAACTCTAACAATTCGATCCTTTAGATTATTACTAGTGAGACAATGATCAATCTACCTGGTGGTACCACTCATATCACTAACGTATGTAAAATTACCACTGGCTACCCCTAATACATCTACATCACTTATAGTTCAATTGGCCGACTCGCACATGTTACCCAATTCTACAAAGAATTCCGAGTTCACATGTGCGTTAAAGTCCCCCATTATTATACAGTGAGAATATACATATATATATATATATATATATATATAAAAACTACAATAAAAAGCAAACGCAAGCAAACCTCAGATAAATTAAAAATTAAATCCTTCAGATTACTCATATAGCAATATAATATATGCAAGAAAGTGTGTTTGGCATTTCTTCACATAAACATTATACATGAGGTCACTCGTTCTGAATCAGGGGTCAAAGGCGAAAAAGTAGTCGTTATTTATTGACCTCATAATCGAAGGCACGCTCGAAAGAAGAGGTAACGATGCTAATGTTGTTCTCGATTGTAAATTATAATATTCAAGGTAAATAAAAGTTGTGGTAACTGTAATTGAATTCTGTAAAAAAGAAAATCAGGAAAAAAAATATATGTACTGGATATATATATATATATATATATATATATATACACACACACACACACACACACACATATATATATATATATATATATATATATAAACTCAGAAAAGTGGACGCTCAATGTCCCGGTTGAGGTTTAAGTTTTGTTTTTTGGCTAAAAATACAATAGTTACCCCTTTTTCTTTGATGTATTCAATCTGACGTGAATGCAACGAGTTTCTTGCGTATATTGAGGTTCTGAATGTAGTAGGCTAGGTGTAAGCTGTAAACCCTAGATCCTGTCCCAAAGCTGGATCCTATCTGCTTTGCAGATAGCTGGTGAGGGAAGCTATATTTTGGGGCCTCTTTGCCAGTAACCCGGTGCCCACGTTGGGCACCGGGTTACTGGCTTATCATGAAAAAGAAAAAACTATAGTATTTGTCATTTATCATTACTTATTCGAACTATAGTGGATGTAATTTCCCAGAAGAGTTCCTTGTTCCATGCACGGTCTGTGTTTAACATATATATATAATATATATATATATATATATATATATACAGGGTGTTTTAGGAGGAAAAGTCAATACTTCGGGAGGTGATAGTATCGGTCATTGTGAGAAAAAAAGTTCATATGAACATGTGTCTAATTCTGAATGGTTACGGAGATAGAGCTGTTTGAATCTACAAATACAAAAGCATTGTTAATGGTAATCAAGAAAGAGAAACCAATTACCGTTTCTAACATTTAATGTTTAAACAATGGCATTTTGAATGGTATCAGATACAGAAATGACAAATTTATTACAGTTTACAATACGTTTTCGAAAATCCCACCGTCAACCTCAATGCACTTCGCAACTCGTGTGCGAAGATTGCGTGTTGTTCGTCTGAGTTGATCTTGACGTTCCTTTATGCGGGTAGCAGCATCCAAAATGCGCGCGAGCAATTCGTCTCGTGTATCCACCTTTCTTTTGTAAACTTGACTTTTCATCCACCCCCATAAACAATAATCTAACGGAGAGAGGTCTGGAGACCTTGGTGGCCATTGAATGGGACCACCGCGGCCAATCCATCGACCAGGGAAAGTTTGATTTAGGTATTACACCACCAGACGGGTAGAATGTGGAGGAGCTCCGTCATGCTGAAAGTACTGTACATACCAGCGCGTGTAACCAAAGGAACATCCTCCAATAGTCCTGCAGAAATTCTAGGTAACTTTGTCCTGTAAGACGATTCTCTAAAGTAACAGGGCCAATCAGCTGATCATCGATGACACCGCACCACACATTGGCAGAGAAGCGATGTTGAAAATTTGTTTCCACAGTGGCATTTGGATTTTCGTCTGACCACCGATGACAGTTACGAGTGCTGTTGATACCGTCACGGGTGAAAGTAGCTTCATCGGTGAACAGTATTAATCGAAGCAATCAGCGATTAGCATTTGCCCAATGACAAAATTCCAGTCGCATGGCAGCGTCTCCTGGTTGAAGGTGTTGTACACGCTGTACATGATATGGATGCAAGCCTTCCTCACCTAATGTTCGTCATACTCTTGTGTGTGGTACACCGAGACGTGTAGAAATTCTTCGTGAGTTAGTAGTAGCACTACGCTCTACCAACTGAAGAATGTTTTCTATTTCATCCACATCTTGTTGACCTTCACGTTCAGATGAAACATGAGCGCTGGGAAGTGTACCAATCTCACGCAATGTGTTGAAAACCCTGGTAAACACTCTTTGATCTGGAATTTTGCGGTTCGAAAACCGTCGACGGTATTCTGCAACAGCAGCTGTTGCACTTCCATCGTAAAAACCGTAGACATACACCATATCTGCATATTCGGCATGTGTGAAGGTGTGTGGCATTCTTAACACTGCTTCAAACACCAAACAATGTCACTCACAACAGTCAGCTGTCGATTGGCTTATGTTACATGCTTACATTACAGCTTACATGGTTCAAGGTTATAGGGGAGGGAAGGGGGAGGAAGAGCTGTGCGCGCATCAGATTCAAACAGCTCTATCTCCGTAACCATTCAGAATTAGACACATGTTTATCCTGAAACACCCTGTGTGTATATATATATATATATATATATATATATATATATATATATATATATATATATATATATATCTTTTCGGAAGCTTATTTAGGAATAGTTTTTGCAAGGGATCTTCCACTGAATTATTATTATCATTATTATTATTATGACTATTATTATTTTGTTTTTTATTTTAATTTTTTTTTTAATTGGTATTATTGAAGTCCCGCTCTATAAAAGAAAACCAGCATTGTAAATTCAAAATAGAAATGATTGAGAGACACTGGAAAAAAAAAAAGCAATATTAAAAACTACTTTCAAATATTCATATTCTTCATAATTTTAATTTTTAAAAGCTGTTTCATGTATAATACAATTTAATTTAGGTCGATGCAAATACAACAAATATTGTTTACGAACACTATTAATTAACTTGTAATCGGCGAAATTCATTAGATGTACATTGCAATCAATCATGCCACTTGTTTTTATTACTCTAATCAACATCATATGAATATATACATACTTTTTAATAGAATTTACTGCATATATATATATATATATATATATATATATATACACACACACGAGTGTGTGTATATGTAAGTTTTTTTCTTTATTACTTTGTAATTGACAAATATTTTTATTATTTCAACGAGGATAATCCAGAAATAGGATCTTTTCCGTTTTACTGCCGCCATTGAAACATAAGAGGTGAGTGCCCCCAGCCTTCTTTACTTAGCCTTATAAGGCTAACTAACGAAAATATCACGACCTAACCTAACCAATCGTTAGGTCAACTGTACGACCTTGACGATTGGTTAGGTTAGGTCGTGATATTTTTGTTAGTTAGCCTTATAAAGCTAACTAAAGAAGGCTGGAGTTTAATTATGTTTCAATGGCGGCAGTCAAACGGAAAAGATCCCAGAAATACAATATTTATTGACATATACAAGAGTATAAGAGCATGCGCTCCGCAACATCACTCGTGTTCCTTAGTTCTTTGGGCAGCTGATTAAACAGTCTTGGTCCTCTCACAACAAAACTATGTTTCCTGTCTAGCCTTTAGTTTGGGAACACGACACAGTCTTCCTTTTCTACTTTTCACTGTTGTTTCGGGAGTTATAAGGTTCAGAGTAAGATGTGGAGCTAGTTTCTCCATTATTTTCCAAGTGTAAATAATGGTGTGTGTGTGTCTTCTCCTTTTCAGTGAATATAGGTTTAATTCGCGTAACCTTTCCCAGTAATTTAGTTCTTTGCACCCATTGCTCTTGGATGTGAAGCTTCTCTGAATCTCTTCTGCCTGTCTAATGTCTTCTTTTTTTTATATAGGGATGTTAGGACCGAGCAGTATTCCAATTTCGGTATGATCAATGTTTTCAGTAGAGGAATCATTATATTCCTATCCCTTCTTTTAAAGGTCTCAGTATCTGAAAGTTATTCTCTTTGCTATGTTCGCTGCTATCTTATTTTGTGTTTCAAATTTCGCATCATCAGTCATTACAACAACTAAATCTTTTGCTTTAGAATTTCTCTGAATTTCCTGTCCATTTGGTGTATAGTATTCCATGGATTTTAGGTCTTCCCTTTTTTCGTACCTTAACAGTTGAAATTTCTCAGTGTTAAGCTTCATATTTTTGTCTTCCGCCCACTTGTAGATTCTGTTCATGTCTGTTTGTAGAGATCCTATATCTTCTAGGTTTCTTATTTTCCTACTAATTTTTGTGTCATCAGCAAAGGATGTTATTGTGCTGTCTCTGGTAACCTTCTCATCTATGTCAGTTAGCATGATTATGAAGAGTAGTGGAGCTAATACTGTTCCTCATGGTACTGAGCTGAGGACCTGATTCTGAAGAAGATATTCCTTGAACTGCAACGACTTGCCGCCGCTCACTCAGGAAATTATATATCCATTTCTCCACTTTTCCTTTTATTCCCATATATTTCAATTTATGTATTATGATTCCATGGTCACACTTGTCGAACACTTTGGCGAAGTCTGTGTATATTAAATCATAGTTTTCGTTACTTTCAAGTGCATCAATAATGTTGTTGTAATGTTCCATTAGTTGTGATAGGCATGATCTGCCTGACCGAAATCCATGTCGGTTATCATTTAATTTTTTCTGAGTTTCTAAAATTATAGATTTTTTCTCTAACTATTCTTTCATATATTTTAGTGAAATGAGATGTAAGTGACATTAGCCTATATTTTTGGCCTCAGATCGATCTCATCCTTTATATATTGGGAGTATGTTCGCGCTCTTCAGGATGCCGGTATTTCTCCCGTGTCTAGTGATAGTCTCCATATCCAATATAGGAGCTCAGTGATTGCAATTCTTGCAGTTTTTGATCAGTGTGGCATTCCATTTGTCCGGTCCTGCCGCTGTGTGCGCTTTTAGTTTCCCTATATCTTGTTTAATATCATCCGTCGTAAAGTCGAAGTCCGTTATACTTTCCCCGTGTAGTTCTTCTTCAAAGAACGCGTTTCTATCGCATATCAGTTTGTCAGTTTTTGGAATACTGAAAGATGATTCGTACTGAGCTCTTAATATTTTAGATACTTCTGTTAGATCATCAGATAAAGCATTGTCTTCATTTTGCAAAGGTCCGATAGTCGTGTGATTTTTCGACTTCTTTTTTGCAAAATTATAGAAGTACTTTGAGTTGACCTTTATCGCTTCTATAGCGTCGCCGCCTTCTTTTTCTGTATGCTTCTCAATTAGTTCAGGTATGACACAATCTATACTCTGCAGTTTATCATTTAGTATTTTTTTGATGTTATTGTTTTTGCAGTTACTTAATTTTGCAGTCACTCTTTTTCTCTTTCGGAACAATGACCTCTTTTGTCTCTCGAACCTGCTTCTCTTTCCTCTTTGTTGCATTTTTGGGACATGTCTTTCCACAATTGCCAGTGTCTTCTCCTCTAAGGTTATTACTATCTCTTCCGTTGTCTTGGCCTTGAAGATGGTTTTCCAATGTATTACTTCCCAGTTTATAGCTTTGGAGTGAAAATTAAAATTTCGAATTTGCTTCTTTCTTTTGTTCGTGTTCTTTCCTTTCCTGTTGCTTTTATATTGGTTGTTATTTCAATAATGTTGTGATCCAATATTATAGTTGGGGATATTTCTACGTTATCAATTAGGTTGCTATTATTGTGAATACCAGATCTAGGCAGTTTTTTTTTTTTGTTTTCTGTTATTTTTGTGTTAACATAAATTCATCGGCCAGTGCTAGTAGCATTTTTACCTACTCCTGGTCATCCCGTGTGGCCCCTTGTCCTGGTGTATACATATATTTTTCTTATCCTTTTATATTTCTTAAATGGAAAATTAAAATCACCACAGAGAAAAATATTTGAGTTTGGAGAATGTAGATCTTTTACCCAGTTTCTAACCACTGTAATGGAATCTGAGAATTTTGAAGTTGGTGTGTTCGGGGGTCTGAACATTACAATTAGTACCATATTTAATTTTTCAACTTTTGCTGCTACACATTCTACGTAGCTGTTTGAAGTGCTTATAGTCATTTCTTCCATATAACTTTCGCGTGTGTAAATAGCACATCCCTCTTTACGTCTCGCTGTTCTGTCGGCTCGGAGGATGTTAGAGTTGTCAATTTGTATTTCTTTTTTGTTAACACAAAACTCACAGTTTTCACAGTTCGCCTGGCAGTCCTTTAGATGGGTTTCTGTGAGGCATGCAAAGTCTCCTCCGGTTTCTTGCCCGAGTCCTTTCAGGTATAAAACTTTGTCCGGGGAATGATTTGATTTAAGGTCCTGAATGTTGGCTAGGCTTATTTTTATTTTTTCTCTAGCGTTTTCACATACATGTAGTTCTGATTCGTTTTCTAATGATGGTACTGGTTTCGTTGCCTTGTGGTCCTCCTTGAATTTGCCTCTCTTTATCTTTGTCGGTACCTGTTGTCCCGATAACGCATGAAGTGTCTTTGTGCGTGCCTTCTGTCCGGCTCTCGGATTCTTACATTTGACAGCCGACTTTGTATTTGTTGGATGGTATTTAGCAGCTGAATTGTGTTGGCTACTTCTAAAAAATTGTTAGCCCTCTTTGATGTTCGTTTATCCTGTTCACCTGTTGCGTTCCTTTGAGGGTGGTGATAACGGCATTTTTGTTCGTATTTGCACCTCATACATCTTGCATAGGTGTTGCAGATAGTAAGATCTACAGATCTACAGAAGCTAAGGCTAACAAAGACCCTAAGATCCACTCTAAAGTTAGCCCGAGAGAAAGAAGAGAGGTGGAGGTTAAAAGAAGAGAATAGGGAGTCAAAAGAGAATAAATGGTTTAGTAAGGAGCAAAACCCATCATTCGTGGGTTAACATTCATTCAGAAAAAGCGAGAAAGACTCACCATCATCCGCCGGCCACTGCCGACAAGTCGGAAAAATAGTCGAAGAGAATAGGAAAAAGATGAAAGATGAAAAGAAGTAAAATAAAAATGCTTACAAACCATGCAAACAGTCTTAACTCAAAGAAACACTGTCATATCATGCAAACTACAGACATGGAAGTAAAGAGAGGATGAGGAAAGAAAACAAAATTATGAAGAGTATAACAAAAAGTGGGTTAGTTTACGCTACGAGCTACATCTACGTTCGTGTTAGTCTGATTTTTTTTTTAATATAAATTTAACCCTGGCATATCACACGCTGGCATGTCACAAGCTGGCATCAATCGTCAACAGACTCAAACCTCGACTATTACCCCCCAGAGCTCCTGTTGCTAATTGTGTTATTATTTTAAACGACGTTAATATTTTCAAAATGCCTATCTAAACGGTTCTTAAACATATTAACGCTGGTAGAGTTCACGACGGAAGGGGGAAGATTATTCTATTTATCAATTACTTTAAACGTAAAAAAGTTTTTAGTATGTTAGTAATGAAACATCTACCATGTAATTTAAATCCGTTATTACGAGTATTGCTATTATCGAAAATGAACAATGTCAAAATTTACGTTATCGATTTTATTAACGATTTTGAAAACTTCAATAAGCTCCCCCTAAATCTCCTAGTCTCGAGTGAATGCAAGTCTACCTCTTTAATTCTATCTTCGTAAGACGTTGCGTAGTGACAGAACCCTTTCCATCCTATCAATATCCTCACGCAAATACAGGCACCAAAACTGAACGGCATATTCTAAGTGAGGCCTGACTAGGGACTTGTAAAGGGGCAATATAATATTCTTCGATTTAAATTCGAAATTACGTGCTATGAAGCCTAACATCCTATTAGCTTTTGCCAGCTACGGGCAAGACAACAGGGTCCACGAAAGCCTCGCCCTGAAAACCAGGCCTCTCTCGCTCTCCGTATGCCCCTCTCACCCATCATCAACCCGCCTCTCCAAGGAGAGAGCCCCGGGACGGACGGGGAAATTGGCGCCTACGTCCGTCCTATCGACCACTAGATGTCCCAGTCCACTTCGAACGAAGAACTTCCCTATCCCTACTTAGTATTCACAAATTTTTAGTTATTCGCCGTACTTCTGGGTCCCTACCGTCCAACACTGAAAGGACATTTCAGGCGATCCACACGCACAGCAACTCTAGCCGTTATGACGTCCGACCACAGAAGGGCGGTTCTCTCCTTATAAAATCGCGAACAGCAGCAGAAATGAATGCCCTCCTCTCCCTCACAGAAGTCCTCGGATGCTCCTCGTTTCCCCTCACCCTCGCCTGAACCAGAGTCAGGGCACTATCTTCGCTACCCGTTTATTGTTGATACCCGAGAAAGAGTTATTAGAAGACCTCACACTCCAGGGTATCATTAAGGTTCATAGATTCACATCTCGTCAAGGAGGTACCCCCTCCCCCACCCCCCGCCTCCTCCTTACGTTCAACACCCTAGTCCCACCCTGTCGCATTGTGTTGGGCATGGGAGACCGCGCGTCATGCGAGTTCTCAGTCCGGCCATACATTCCAGACCCGACCCGTTGCTTTAAGTGCAATAAGTTTGGGCACATCAGTTCAGTATGCCGACAGCCACAACAACTGTGCGTACGTTGCGGGGATATCGCCCACTCAGAACGATGTCCCAACTGGCCTAAATGCTCAAACTGCGCCGGCACACATCCTTCGTCGTCTCGCGAATGTATCTTTTTTAAGTTTGAGAAGGAGGTCCGGGCCCTGCGGGTGGAAGACTTCATCAGCCTCCGAGATGCGCTAGACAGAGTGCGGAGTCGGGAGGTGAGGCCGGGGGTCTCTTATGCTGCAGCCCTCGGCTCAGTTCCCTCGGCTTGCAGTCAGGATCCGCCACTCAAACCCCCATCGACTACTAGTCCCCCTTCCCGATCAGGCCCCACACCGGACGCGGCAGCCACCTGTCCCCCTACCATGCCCCCTCACCATGAATCTCCAAAGTTACAAACTTCCCAGAACTCTGGAATCGGGAATCTCGGTTCCCGTCTCCCAGGAACCCCGCTCTCACCACACTCTGAGAACACATCCAAACCTAGCGACCGGGCTAAATCAACGAGGCGGAGACGCCGGAATGAGTCTCTAGACTCACCGACCATCCAACAAGCCTCTCTCTCTTCTCCTAAATCCAAAAAAAGAACTCGAGCACCTACACCCTTAACCTCGCCTAAGATGACCCTCTCACCCTCGCACTCACCCCTGAAGAAGTTGATAGTCGTTGCTGACGTGCACGAACCGCCGCCTAGGGCGAGACACGTGGCAGATAACCCTACATCCGAGGATTCAGTGGACGCAGCACTGGCACGCCTACATGGTGTGACCAGAGTACCTTCGGCCGCACCCTGAGACTCATGGCGTGAACTTCCCGTCGTCCAAAGACAAATTCAGCTCGCCATCCATCGGGTGGAGAGGTGGGCGACATCAGTTGGTTTCCGTCTATCCACCTCTAAAACCAAAAGCATGGTCTTCAGCAGAAGATCCACAGCCAAACCTGCCCCCTCGGTCACGCTATACGGCGAGCCCCTCGAGGTGGTGCCCACTGCGTGGTTTCTGGGCATGACCTTCGACCGACGGCTCAACTGGGTTCCCCACCTCAAGCATCTGAAATACACACTCCAGCGTCCCCTCGCTCTCCTAGACCACCTTTCCTACACCACGTGGGGCGCTGACCGACGCTCGCTCCTCCGTCTTTACACTTCCGTGGTCCAGTCAGAGCTGGACTATGGGAGTGTTGTATACAGATCTGCCTCCAGCACCTCCCTCCGAATCTTGTACCCGGTACTTAACAGGGGCCTCCGCCTCTCCACCGGTGCCTTCCGATCCTCCTCAGCTTCCAGCCTCCAAACAGAATGTAACTACCGTCCTCTCACCCACCTACAGGGTCTGCTCCTCATGAGGACCTACCTTCGCGCGCTGAGGCTGCCCTCGTCACTTCTGTGTTCGGAAATTTTAGAACCTCCACCCCAGGGTCAGAGCTGACCCTTCATGGAAGCGGTCCGCTCTTTCCTGGATCTTTCCAACATGCCCCCTCTCTCAGTCACCCCCATCTCGTATTATATCCATCCTCCCTGGCTCTTCACCCCTATCAAGTTTTGCAGGGACTTATGTGCCCTGCCGAAAGCTACCACGTCCGCTACAGTATACAAGTCGCTCTTCCAGGCACACGTAACCCGACACCTGAATGCTCTCCCCATCTATACGGATGGTTCCCGATCAGAGGTTGGTGCGGCTGCCTCAGCGGTGATGGTGACTCAACCGCTCTCTAGAGCCGTTCCCCTTCCCCGTGAGGACTCTGTCTTTTCAGCTGAACTCTTCGCTATTCTGGAAGCCCTCGACATCATAAGCATCCACTCCGCCAACTCCTATGTCATCTTCCCAAAGCGCACTGCTCTCCCTTGAAAAATTTAACCCCCTCATCCACTGGTCTGCACCATCCAACAAACCTTCCACTCCTTAACGACATCCCAGCACATGGTCACCTTCTGCTGGGTTCCGGCACATGTTGGTATCCGGGGTAATGAGGAGGCGGTCCGTAAGGTGAAGTCCGCTTGCTCGCTGCCAGTTTCCACCCGGCCCCTCCCTTTCACGGATATTTTCCCGACTCTCCGCTCCCACTTCCGTTCCATCTGGCAACGGGAATGGGACCAGGCTCTAAACAACAAACTCCAGCGGATAAAACCTCAGCTTGGATATTGGGATTCCTCGTTCCATAGGTCCCGTCATAAGGAAGTGATTCTAGCCCGTCTCCGCCTCGGGCACACACGTAGCACACACGGTCACCTCTGGCTAAATTGCCGGCCCTGCTCTGCCCTACCTTCCATACCTCCATCACCGTCGTCCACCTCCTGGTCGAATGCCCCAATCTGTCTGACCTCCGCCACAGCTGTTTCCCCTACCTGTCTCGCATCCCCACATCCGAACGCCTCCAGTCCATACTCGCCGAAGGCCCCCACTTCTCAGCGGAAGCAATTTTCTCATACCTCACCCGCTCTCAACTACTTCACCGCATCTAAATTCATACCCCCCCCCTCCCATATATCCAATAACTGAACCTTTTCATTCCCTCAGGCCAATACTCCCATCCCAGCGGCATTACCCACCCTCTGTCTCGCCGAGATATGTACTACTCTAGGTGCGAATCGGCGGTTAAGCAACCAAAAAAATATATATATATGCGTCTGTGTGTGTGTGTGTGTGTGTGTGTATGTATGCAACTTCTGATTTTGTATGTAATTACTTTAGAATAGTCTTTTGATGAACGAAATTGAATTATTAATAGGAAGATCGTAAACAGAAACTCTTTTGATATGCGATATTTATGATAAAATAATTACTCGTACATTTAATGAGAATTAAATTAGAATGTATGTGATTACCGCATCAGTGTGATTTTTCATCAAAGTTCTATATTCAAATTTTCTTTTAGGACTATTTACACAAAAAATTTACGAGAGCAAGTACGGATATGGTACACTAGCCCTGTTCAAAAATCAACTTTTTCTTATTTTCATAGGTTTCTGTACGTTTTCCCATGCTTTTTGACCTGAGAAGGCCGAAAATCACAACCATTTTGACCTAGGTTGTTGGGAAGCATTGCCGCATGGAGCTTTAAGTTTTCTGCCTTGAAATCGGCCAAAAGCACCAGTTCCGGGGTCCCTTGAATCATGTTCTGCACTATAACTTTTTATCTAAACAAGATAGAGCAACAAAATAGGCACCAAATTAAAGTGTTTTTAATCCTCTTTCTAACTTATACAATTATGATAGTCTTGGAACAAGAAATGGCACATTGGTACATACAAAGATTTCAGAAATATAACAAAATTCGTTTTCTCACACTCAAGGCAGACAAGGCGCCTTATTCATGACACAAATTTGAGATTAACATTTTGTCACAAGTCTAATCGATCAAGAAGTGAAAGCATTACATGATGATTAATTTCATAATGACATTTACACAGTCAGTTGTTGAGAGTTTGTTTCTTGAAGCTGTCAAAGCGGCGTCTGTTGAACTCCACAGCTTGAAGGAGATAGTCCCTTTGCTTGGCATCTGTTGTTATGACATTTGCAAAGTCGCTCATCATCTTGACACCACGTTCAGCAATGTCATTCACCGCTTTCAGATTCTTAACATAGTCCAACGCTTTTCTGTAGTCCTCATTCTGTGGCCAAGACGTGACAGGTTCCAGAAGCCACTCGGATCCAATGTTCAGTGTGTCCAGCAGGAAATGTGATTCTGGGCCAATGAGATCAACCAGGGTGGTCTTAGCTGTGACTCTCTGGAATAGAGGCTTTCCTGTTCTGAAGCTGTCTGGCTTCTCAGTGGCATGTAACTGGGCAGCAATGTCGTGCTTCAATGTGTCACTCAATCTACTGCTGAACAGGGCAAATGGCACGACTTCCTGCGTCAGGTACCATTTGTGGTTTTCCATCTTATTAAGTACTGCATCAGCAAGCTCTGGGTCAGTTTTCTTGTACTTCAACATGTCCTGGATTAGACTTAGATCATTCACGGGAGCATCTGCAGCAGACATTGACATCATCCATACAGGAGTGTAGAACAGCGCAAGGAAGGTGTTGAGTCTTTCCAGCTTTGATACAGTGTCTTCGTCGTACTCAAGTTGATCTGCAAACATCAGCATTTTCATGGAGTACAGGTTTCTGGCCATCCATCTGGCCTGATGAATGGCGCCTGGTCGACTCCAGTGAATACCTCGAGGAGGCGTCCTCCAAGAACAATGACTGTCAGTTCAGCCATTTCCCTGTAGTCGGCTCTTGGAAGCCTTTCTGCTGTTAGAATGTCTTGGAGTATTTCTTCACTGTTCTTCTTCTTTTCCTTCAGCCATTTGCTGTTGATAGCCAGCATCTTTGGGTTTTCCTTGGACAAGTCCGTCCAAACATCCTTCAGATGCTCAAACCAGGGATTATCTGGCCCCTTCACCTTCCCAAACAGCTTCTCCCAAACTGCTCCTACTAGGATTTCCAGGATGTGATGTCGACAGGCCAGATAAAACACCTTTTTGTTCAGCATTTTCTCTAGCAGTTTGGCAGCTCCTCTGTGAACTCCACTGTTACTGGATGTAGTGTCAAAAAAGGGCAGTAACATTATCCGTAAGTTCCATGTCTCCAGTAAATCCATTGAAGCCTCAGCCTGAGCTGTGCCAGAAGAATTGTCGATGACAGGTACTCCCAATAACTTTCCTTCAGTGTATGAAGGTGGACCAGACACTAGCACAGCTAAAGTCTCTGAGGTACTTCCAGGTTCACTGCCCAAGACATCTTTGAGCAACTTTCCATCCTAGTGTAAGGCAGCGTACTGTGGGGGGTTTTCACAAAACTTGGACATGTGACTCTGGCTGATATTATACCTGGACAGCATTCTGTTGCGACGTGTTGTTGAGGTTGAGATGACGAAGTTATCCAGATCAGCCCCTCCAGCTTTCAAGGTGGCAGAAACCATGGCAGTAACTTGATTGTCTGATAAACCAAGACGATCAGCTGTATTGCAGATGACATCACATTCCATGACCTTCCTTGGAAACGTCAAAGTCACACTAGTCAGTGTCTTGATGGTGAGAACATCCAGGACGAGGCTGATGGTAATCCATGTCCTCTGTGTTAGCGTCGTTGTCAGTTGAGTCACCCAGGTAATGTCATCCACATGAACAACTGCCTCTTGTTCTGCTGCAGCTGTACAACATGTTAAGACAGTAATTGTTAAGTACATGCTAAATATCGCAATGGAGTAAAACTTAAAACTTTTTGTAACGTTCAAAGTAATTAGTTTTACCTTGTTCTTGTCTATGCTGCAGTCTTTCATTCCTCGCTGCTTGCTGCAGGGATCTTGTCTCAAAAATCTTGTCATGACCAGACATATGACCTTTCCTCTCAGTCTTTTGGTCTTCGTAGAACCTGATATCCTCATCTTTCTTCTCTCTGGATAACAGTCTGTTGTTCTGTATTTCCTGGATTGCATCTGGAGCTCCTATATCGAACAGGCTGTCTAATTCCAGCACAAATGCTCCTCTTTTTCCTCCAGGGTTACTTGCTCTTCCTTTGCTTTTCACCAGAGCACGATGTTTCTCATGTAGTTTCATGAAGAGCTTCATTGCGTTGTACTTGGTCATTGTCTTGATCCTAGCCATCTGCCAGAATGGGATGATAGATTCAACTGTTTCATATGCAAGGTCTTGAACCATGGGCCTCCCTGCATTTTCCGGTAAATTCTGAAGATTAAGGAAATACTGGAACGCCTGTCTGTTGGTGGGAAGCTGGGAACCACTGATAAAAGCTGAAGGGTATCCAACCAGGAAAGTTTCAGTGAGAGATCTGGTAGATGGCCCAGTTGACACCTGCCTGTGGACAGTACGTGGTGGTTCTGAGATATCAACTGTGCGCCCACGGAGCTCCCTCAGCTCCTTGCTTAATGCCATTGTGAAGTTGTAACTTGTAGATGGTTTTCTAGATTCTGATTGAGTTTCTGTTGTTTCCTGAAAAATGATAGATAATTATTATTATTATTATTATTATTATTAATTATTATTTATTTATTATTATTATTATTATTATTATTATTATTATTATTTATTAATTTTATGCTCTTCATTTGATACCTAATTTGTTGCTCTATCTTGTTTAGATCAAAAGTTAAAGTGCAAAACATAATTCAAGGGACCCCGGAATTGGCGCTTTGGCCGATTTCAAGGCAGAAAATTTAAAGCTCCATATGGCAATGCTTCCCAACATCCTAGGTCAAAATAGTTGTAATTTCGGCTTTTTCAGGTCAAAAAGCATGGGAAAATGTACAGAAACCTATGAAAATAAGAAAAAGTTGATTTTTGAACAGGCCTAATGGTACACCTTCCAAACAATAATTGTTTAGAACTAAGCTTCGTTTGTTGGGTATGTTTAGTATACGCGTGCGTGTACAGTATATAAATGATATCAATGCAGTCAGCTGTGTGTATATATATATATTATATATATATTATATATAATATATATATATGTAATAACCGTCTCCCTTTCATCGAGTTCGGGCAAAGGCTTACTTTAGCACTCCTGGATGCAGAAATAGTTTGCTCTTCGTATCCTACAATCGCGGAGTACTGTGTGGGCCCGTGATTTTCTTTTATCCCAATTATCAAAGTCCAAAGAGTAGAAAATAAACACAACGGCTTACACGATTTTTAATTTGAAGATAGTCGAGATAAATATAATTGATTAGCGTGAATCAAATGTTTCTTTTATGAAGAACAGAGAGTTAATAATAATAATAAAAATAATAAAAGTTTCATAATGATAATATGTCACTTTTTTTTCATTGTAAGATATGAAATAAGCCAGAGACCCCTCTAAGACACCCTTGTCCGTTCTGAGTCTCCAAGCTTAAATGAATCAATTGCAAGCTACTGATTCTTTCTCTAAACAGTCAGACCTTAAATTGAAACCCATAATTCTTCTAATTTCCAAAAGCAATTCCCGTTAACGGACCGAAACCCTTTCAGCCCGGAGACCCTCTTCAGGGATCTACCTTAAGGACGCTGATCCCCTTCTTATATAGTCAAAGGAAAGGAACCTGGCCACGCCATCACGCGAGCGGTTGACGTCACATGAAAGCATTTTTTCCCCAAGTGAAATCAAAGAATCCGTAGTACAAATGTAAAAGACCGGTTTCTTACCAAACAAAACCATTGTAACAGCTGTTATAGGCTACTAGAGTTTCACTGTGATAATTTTCTATGTTTCTGATACAAAGCTTGGTGAAGATTGTGTAGCCACCATGGCTAAGCAAGGAAGAGAGACCAGAAAAAGTTCTGGTTCAAAGCTGAGTGTTCTGGTGGGTCCAGGCAAGCAGTTATTTCCCACAGAAGTTCCAACCTGGAGAGCTGTGTTTCAGAGAGGAATCCTCCTCCAGGAAGAGAAGCTGCTTCTGGATGATATGAAGAGAGCTCAGTACCCTCTGCAAGATTTGGCTAAGGATTTGGCATCACTGGTACTGGCACAGTGGCGCAAAAGCAATGCCAAGTTCACTCTTCCTGTGATCATTCAAGAGAGATCCATTGCCAGGAAGGTTCTTCTCAGGTGGAATGAAATGATTGACCAGTGAATGGCAGAGTGAAGGCTGCAAAGAGAGAGAAGAGAATATCTGAACTTGATACATTGTTTGACATAACAACCTGCAGACATGATATTACTCCCTGTGGAACTGAAGCATCTGAAGCATTTGGACTTCTACTTCAAGATGTATTTTGAGATCAAGGTGAAGCACCACATGAGGTATGGACCTCATCATATTGTGACCGCTCTGGGACTGCTGAGAAGCCAGACCTCTGAACTCAGGAACATAATCACTCATGTGATAGTTCGTGAAGCATATCATGCTCACAGTGAGAACCTCATTGCCTCTCTCCTGTGCAGTGAGGATGAGAAGGAGAGGGCATGGGGGAGTTGAGATGATCAAGAAGATCAGAGGTAAGTCGGAGTATGGAGACATGAGTCTGAGAACTCATAGAAACCCTAAACTGAATTTTGATGCCACTTCTCCAATTACTCTGATTAATTGGGATAAGAAGAAACTATATGAGCCACTCTTCACTTGTAAGATGTCAAGAGGAGAAGTTGAAGAGCTTCTCAGGTCTCCACTTGAAGTTGAGAACCTCTCAGTTCACACTCAAAGCTGTGAAATAGCAGTCCAGGAAGTTTCAGCTGCAGCTCATGCAGTTTATGGGCAGAGAGAGAATGGTTTTGTTCGTGCTAGGATCCATCACAGAGAATTGTTGCCAGTTTTCAAGTCAGAGCAAGACGTTATGAACATGTTTTAGATCTCTACAAGACCTGCTAGACAAATCAAGATGTTTTCAGAAGAAAAATTCTCCAAACATTCAGTTAACCAGCATATTATTACAAGCTGGGGGTGGAGGAGGGACTTATACAAATATTAAAGAATTGCAATTGCAAAAAAAGGTTGAACGTCACAGCAGCTTGCGGAAAGGTGGGGGCAGCTGCCATCATACTCAGTGATGCCGAAAAAATTAAATAAAAATTGGTGGAGGCGTTCTAAAAAATAGAAAATGCAAGACCAAGAAAGAAGAACAAAAAGATTCTGCGTCATGAAGAGAACAGCCGCGAAATGTGGTGTATAGGAGACTAAAAATCATACAATTCCTTAGTTTTGGGCCATTTTGGGTGATTTTGGTTATTTTAGGGGTTATGAACCACTTTGGCTGATCTTAAATGGGTCTAAGCCTGCCCCTATAAATGCTTAAGGGTGTATGTGAACAATATGAAACATATGGAGGTCATTTGAGGCTACCAAGTCTTTGAAATTGGCCAAAAATCCCATTTTTCGACAAAAAAGTGCGATTTTGAACACTTAAATGCGATTTTCGCAAAAGTTGCAGAAGACGAACCCCTCTTAAAATTCAAGTTTACATAGGAATACATACTGCCAATCTTGAAATTCCAAGTTTTTCAATATTCGACCTGAGCATGATACACCCTACAGTACACAGTCTGTTCAATATACCTCTCTCCCCACGCTCAAGTCTCCCGCGATGACCTGATGGAAGTGGTACAACTCCCCAGGCCCTTTCTATTACTGGGCGATTTCAATAGTCGCCACCCCCTGTGGGGCGACACACACTCCACTTATATGGCCCCAACTCTGATTACTGTCATGACCGAGCTCTCCTTCGAGTGCCTCAGTGATGGCTCTCCTACATTCTACCATGCCACCACCTGCACTCCAGCCTGTATAGACTTGTCCTTCGTTTCGACTGATGCCCTCCTAGATTTCACATGGCAAGTCCTCCAAGAGGACTATGGAAGTGACCATTTCCCTGTTCAACTCACGCTCAATTGACCCGACCAGACCATTCGGGTACCGGAAGGTGGATTACTACCAAAGCGAATTGGTCCCGCTTCCTCGACGATACATATACAACCCTTACGACGGGCCACTTCCCATCCTCCGACGAGTGCATCGCATACTTCGAGTCTGTTGTTGTAGCGGCTGCGTGCACTAGCTCCCACGATCCTCCACCTAACCCCGCTCCCGACGGGTGCCTTGGTGGACCCCGGAGTGCGCGGAGGCCGTACGCGCCAAGAAGAAGGCTACTCGGTGCTTCTACCGTACGCGACTCCCCATCCATCGCACGGAGATGCAGCGGGCAAGGGCCATCGCCCGCCGTACAATGAAGACAGGGCGCCGAGCTTCTTGGCGTGCCTTTGTATCCGGCGTCACCGCCACCACACCTTCGGATACCATCTGGAAGAAGGTACGGGGTGTCGAGAGGCGACATGTCCCCTCCCGACCCGGACCCCCGGACTAACGATGGACTCCTATGCAAGCCCAAATCGGTGGCAAACCACCTAGCTTCTACCTTCGCCGCCGTTTCTTCCTCCGCAGTTAGTTCCCTCGTACCCGTCCCAAACAATAGTTCCTCTTCTCTGTCCCTAGACAGCACCTACAACCGGTTGTTCACCATGCGTGAACTATAGGCGGCACTGGCCTCTCGACGATCCCCTTGTCCCGGCCCGGACGGTATTCCGTACAGCATGATCCAGCACATCCACCCTACCTTACAAATTTTCCTGCTAGACTTGTACAACCGCACATGGATAGAGGGCGCCTTCTCCTCCAGGTGGAGGGAGGCCCACGTCATCCCTATCCCCAAACCCGGTAAAGATTCCCTCGATCCCACAAACTACAGACCAATCGCCCTCACGTGTTGTGCCTGCAAAATCTTCGAAAAAATGGTCGCTACGCGACTATCGTTCTTCCTTGAAAATAGTAATTCCTTCCCGGTTACCCAGTCCGGCTTCAGACAATTTCGCTCCACCACTGATCCCCTCCTGCTCCTCAGCCGAGACATACAGGATGCCTTCGACAATGGACAGTTCGTCCTATCAATTTTTTTTTGACATCCAGAAGGCCTATGACACCACCCGTCGGGCAATGATCCTTAGTCAGCTCCAACACCTAGGTCTCGTCGGAGCCATGCCGATCTTCATCAGGGGCTTCCTTTCCTCCCGAACCTTTAAATGCCCCACGAGGCCTCCGTCTTCTCAGCGGAACTCTTCGCGATTATGGAGGCCCTCGATATTGTGCGCACCCACTCTGCCAGCTCCTTCGTCATTTATTCAGATTCCCAAAGCGCACTTCTCTCCCTAGAAAGATTTAACCCTCTTCATTCACTCGTCTGTACCATCCAGCAAACCTTCCACTTTTTAACAGCCTTCCGACACAAGACAATCGCCTTTTGCTGGGTCCGGCACATGTTGGCATCCAGGGTAACGAGGAGGCGGACCGCTCGGCAAAGACGGCCTGCTTACTGCCGGCCTCCTCCCGACCCCTCCCTTTCTCCGACTTCTTCCCGACTCTCCGCTCCCACTTCCGCTCCATATAGCAGCGGGAATGGGACCAGGCCACACAAAACAAACTCCACAAAATCAAACCACAATTAGGATACTGGGCCTCCTCATTCCACCAGTCCCGCCATAAAGAAGTGATTCTAGCCCGTCTCCGCCTAGGACACACCCACATTACTCATGGACACCTTATGGCTAAATCGCCAGCCCCGATCTGCCCTACCTGCCATGCCCTTATCACTGTCGTACATCTCCTGGTCGAATGCCCAAACCTGTCCGCTCTTCGTCGCAGGTGTTTCCCTCTCTTGTCCGAAAATCTCATACCCGACCGTCTACGCTCCATACTCGCCGAAGGCCCCCACTTTTCAGCGGAAGCGATTTTCCTTTTCCTTACTCACTCCCATCTGCTCCATCGTGTCTAAGACCACACCCCTCCTACCCACTATCCAGCAACTGACCCTTTCTCACTCCCCCCCCTTCTACACCATCCCAACTCAATAACACCACGCACCCACTGCCTCGCTGAGATATGTATCGCTTTCTTTAGGTACGAATCAGCGGAAAATTAAAGAATGGAAAAAAAAAATAAAAAATATATATATATATATATATATATATATATATATATATATATATATATGTGTGTGTGTGTGTGTGTACGAATTAGGAATCTTTATCTTATAGTATGATTTGTTAATCTAGTAATCTAGTGCATAAGTCACGCATCAGACAAAAAATTTTCCCGCATATTGTTACTTATAGATTAAATTTCTCTATACATTTATTTAATTTTATGTACTTTTATATATAAAATATAAAGACATTTATGCTATAATAATTATACATGGGAGTATAATGTATATATTAATGTAATACTCATATTAATGTAATAATGATACCATAAAAATTCCTGTCCGATGTAATACCGACAATAGAACGCGCGCCGCAAACAAGTTCTGATTGCTTTATAATATGGAGCTGTAGGCTGATATCGGCGTATTGATAAGTTAAATAACCGTGCGAGTGAAAGCTAAGAAAAACATTATGCAGGGTAAGTTAAATAAAATTTTATATATATATATATATATTATACCTTTGGTTTGCTTCCGCCCGAATTGTTCATTCTGACGAAGGTCAAGCTTTTCACTCCACCTTAGACCTACAGTTTAACGTGGAATCCGAACCACCCCCCACCAGCAGCCCAGCGTCTTAACCACTAGGCCACCCAGGGTACCCATTTATCTACCAACTACTAGGCCACCCCCTACCAACCACTAGGC
This sequence comes from Bathynomus jamesi, assembly GCA_023014485.1. NCBI lineage: Eukaryota > Metazoa > Arthropoda > Malacostraca > Isopoda > Cirolanidae > Bathynomus > Bathynomus jamesi. The sequence goes on along the minus strand of JAJOZX010003748.1, from coordinate 192,245 downwards.
CACCCAGGGTACCCATTTATCTACCAACCATTTTCTTTATTGCGTGGAAGGATGAACAGCTGGGTTTTGCTGCGCGCCTGCTGCCGTCACCGGATATCGATCCCGGGGCCGATGGACTCGTAGTCCTCGACGCTAACCACTACACCACCGAGGCGCATATATACACGGTGAACCAAAAGTAGGTGGACAGTAGGTTGAATACGGTTTGTGTTATATTATATTATAACTATGGTGTTCATTATAACTATGGTGTTTGTGTTTTATTATATTAAATATTATAACTAAATTTATTTAAATTTTATTTTGTATTATAGTATACAAAAAAATTAAATATGTATTCTCAAAATAAACGTTATCATTTACTGTCCACCTACATTTGGTTCACCCTATATATATATATATATACACAACCTCGGTGGTGTAGTGCTTAGCGTCGCTGACTACGAATCATCGGCCCCGGGATCGAGACCGGTGACGGCAGCAGGCACGCAGCAAAACCCAGCTGTTCATCCTTCCACACAATAAAGAAAGTGGTTGGTAGATAAATGGGTACCTGGGTGGCCTAGTGGTTAAGACGCTGGGCTGCTGGTGGGGCGTGGTTCGGATTCCACGTTAAACTGTAGGTCTAAAGTGGAGTGAAAAGCTTGACCTTCATCAGAATGAACAATTCGGGCAGAAGCTAACCAAAAATTAACCAAAGGTATATGTATGTATATATATATATATATATATATATATATATATATATATATATACACAGTATATATATATATATATATTGCTCTTCAACATCTTCATTAAGAAAAACCGTTTACAGACTTGAGGATTAGAACAGTCACACTCCTAAATACTTCCCTGTGATTAGTTAATTATTCTCAAACAAACATCTGATTGGTTAATTTGAATGTGGTAAACAGTTATTGTCAATTGCAAATTAAGTTCCTCTCTCCGGCTTCATATTTGTATTCTTTATTCAAAATAATGCGAAATATTAACTCTGATTCAGTGTATTGCAATTTTACACGCAAATTTAAAGTACGTCGAAGGAGAAATTTAAATTTTATGCATCATTTATTTACGAAAACTAAGGAAAAAATTAATCTTTTCCTGAAGGTTTTAAAATTATTTTCTATGAATAAAATTATATATATATATATATATACTGTGTTTATATTGTAGACTGCATATACCAGTTTGTAATTTTTTTTAATAAGAGAATTACAGTAGTTACCGCCAAAAAGAAAATATGAAGCTGTTTATTATGTAATAACTGAAAATATTAAAAAAAAAATTAATGTACCGCAAACTTTTTATTCTTTTATATTGCTTTATACATTACTTTATACATGACTTCTTACATTATTTAACATACAAGCGTCTCCTTTTTCACAAACGCTGGAGCGAATTCTTCATATATTTAACCAGTTTTTAAGGGGTTCTCTACCCTTTGTATATAGAACTTGCGTATATATTTGTTCTTATACAATACGATACCTTGAATGAATCGAGTAGATGATGTATCCACGCAATCTGACCTACCCTTTTTTTCTCCCATTCTGCCCTCCGCCCACCTCTCTTCAGCCTATTAGCCCTGTTAACCATCTGCCAAAAATAAAAATGATTGTGTCATTCGAAACCCCGATTTAAAACTATTCTTTTCTACATTCCAGATTAAAGGGCACCCGGGTTCCACTGTGACTGAGGGTTATTTATTGATCTCACGAATCCCTCATGAGAAGAAATTTAACAATCGTTTATGGGGGAAATTTTTCCGAACTTTACTGATGAAAATAAAACCCTCTCACATCTGTCTCAGTGCTCAAGACAAATTAATGAAGAATCAGTATGGGAAGGTATGGTCTTCACAGAAAATGAAAAGCAGGCAAGTTGTCTAACTGGTGTCCTCGTAGTAAAAACTACTAAAGTTAATATATTTCACGGTTAAGTTTACTCTTGTCATTTTGCCATTTTTTAAAAGTCACGAAAACTGGATTAAAATTAGTTTGACCCTGAATGCCTAATCCTGGGCTGGATTGCCATTTAGTCTTTATGGCTACATTTCATGGGTTCGAATGGAGCAATGCCTTTTGAAAAGTAGTCAAACATTATGTGATATAATAGGACTATAAACACGAATGATTTGAATGATTTATTGCTGCAAATCAAGAAAATACTTTTTTAATTCGCAGTATTCGCAAATTTTCATTTGTACATTAAGTATTTTCAAGGGAACTTCAACTTTGCCAATCTTAACAATAAATTACTTAAAAAAAAACGAGAAGCTTAGTCATCTTTTCAAAACGAGAGAAATTTAAAACAATTAAAACAACATGCGCACTGAAGTAAACAGTCTCTTAAAAATGTTGAACATGTTATGAGCTGACCATCGACCAAAGCTGCATAGCCGATCACTAGATGTAATCCCCCTCGAATCATAAGTAGGCTTTCAGTTCACTCAAGGAATCGTGAAGATGATACTGTAAATAGTAAATAAAATTATTAAAAATAAAGGAGGAGCAGGAGGAGGAGGAGGAGTAGGAGGAGAAGGAGGAGGAGAAGGAGGAGGAGAAGGAGGAGGACGGAGAGGGAGAAAAGGAAGAGGAGTGAGGGGATGGAAAAGAGGAAGAGGGAAGGGATGGAAAAGAGGAAGAGCGAAGGGGAGGAAAGGAGAAAGAATTAGGGGGAATAGGAGGAAAAGGAAGGAAGGAAGAGGAGGAGGAGGAGGAGAAGGAGGAGGAACAAATAAAGATTAAGGTTAAAATTCAAATAACGTAAACAAAGAAGAGAACTCATTCAAAACTGTAATGTTGTGGTACAAACTCTGAACACCAACGAAGCCCATCCTGAATTGTTTTGCAGTTCATATTGAGAATAAAAAATGGTAATACGTTCTTAAACTGTAGAAGAATAAATAATCTTTTTTTTAAAAAGTAAGTCTTCAAGATCGGTTCACCTACCAAACACATGCAATATGCAATAAACAATCTGATCCCTGAATGTATGCTTAGGCGGAAAAAATTATTCAACAAATTTGCTTGAAGAGCCAAAAAAATGAATCTTCAGTGAAAAACAAAAGGGCACATACTGCACACTGCAAAAGCGTTTCAGATATGCATTGCTTAAGCTGTTATCTTGAAAAATATTTGAAGTCCCCATATTTGCAACAATTTTACTTAACTGCAAAAAAAATTCTTCAGTGTCAAAAACTTTACACATTCTATAACAAAAAAAAAAGTTTGGTAAAAATCCCAAAATTTTCAGGATTCCCGTTCGTAAAATATGTGAAACAGTGCTTAAGGATGAGCTGGTTTACGGCTTTTTAATACTATCAGTTAATTAATAAGATACCGTGAGATGATCATACTCTGGACACCTAAAAACCAGAATGTTCATGTTTGTACGTATACAAAACAAAATAACTACCTGACTAATAATATCTACGAGCATATCTCGTTTCAGACGAATAATAAATTTTCAAGGAAAAGATTTTAGTTTGTTTTTATTGGTAAAAATAAATATTACAATATTACAATTATTACAATTATTGCAATAATTTTCAACAGAACATACAGATTTTTTCCTGTTAAATTTGATCCTTAAACTTTAGTTTTACTGGTCTCTCAGATTAATTATAATTATTAGAAAAGCGGGAAGCAGGAACTGTGAATGGAATAGATGGGGGAAATGATAAGCTCTTTCTCACATACGGGTGTCTCTTATAAAACGGAATAAATAAACTCGACATCATGCAACAAAGAGTTAAGTATGGTGGGTTGAAAGAGTTAGAGTGATTGTGGTGCATTTGTGAGAGTGTATAGACAGATGGGAATGTGCTTGAAGAGTGGAAGCAATAATTGCTCCTTTGTACAAATGAAAAGTGAAAGGAGTGAATGTATGAATTACAGAGGCACAAGTCTGTTGACTGTAGTGGGGAACGTGTATAGTAGGATAATGACAGAAACAGTTTGTGGTATTGCAGAATGCAGATCAAGTGTTTGCAGTGAGACAAGTGACTGAGAAAGCATGTCAAAGAGATTGCAAGGTATACATGGCATTTATGGATCTTGAAAAGGCGTATAATAGAGTGACAGAATCATCGTGGCAGGTCTTGAGTATTTATGGGATTGGTAGTAGACTCATAAATGCAGTGAAGACTTCTTATGATGTGAATATATGTGAGAGTAAATAAAGAACTCGGTAAATGGTTTTACGAGGGCCACTCAATAATTTTGCTCCACCTTTTTTTTTCTTTCCAAGTTTCCTTTAAGTTCCAGAAATTTTGTACACAAGTAGTTAAATAACTTTTTTACAAGTTTTTATTTTTCCACATAGTCTCCATCCTTTTCTATGGCTTTCTTCCACCTCGAAACAAGGGCCTTTATTCCTTGCTGGTAAAAGTCCGCTGGCTTCCGCTGGAGACACCTCTTAACCTCTTCAACAGGAACCCGGACAGAATCCTGAAAGTCATAATCTAGAAAACCATAAGCCCGAAGGCCGTAATCCCGACAGGCCAAAATCCCGACAGGCCTAAATCCCGTAGTTAAAAATCAAAAAAAAAATAAGATGAAGAACTGGGTGCGAGCGAATTGATCTGCTCCCACCTGGAAGCAAAGTTAAACTACCTCGAAGCAAAGGTAAAACCGCGAGTAAACTAAAAATTATCAGTGTAACTTCACCCCTAGAACGACATGGAAGAAATTTGTGAAATTGTTCCTTCTCGAAAAGGCAATAACAAAGTTAACGCACGCGGTTATTTAATGGTGAAGGATAAAAGTCTGGAAGACGATTATTACTGGTGCTGTGAAAAACGAAAATCACTTAATTGCAAAGGTAGAGCAATAACAAAACTTTTAAATGGACAACATCACCTTAAAAAATTTGTGGATCACAATCACGCTTCATATGCAAGTGCAGCTAGTTAGGTTAGGTTAGGTTAAGTTAGGTTGCAGTTTTTCTTTTAGTTTTTATTATTTTAAGCTATAAGTAAATATTAAATATAAACTATTATCTTGTCGGGATTTCGACTTGTCGGGATTATCGCTTGTCGGGGTTTTGGCTTTCGGGATTTTGGCGCTCGGGCTTATGGCTTTCAGGATTATGGCAGTCGGAATTATGACCCAGACCCCCTCAACAACCTCATCGTCACTCTGAAACTTCCACGAATAACATCCTTCATTGGCCCAAACAAATGGAAACCTGAAGGTGCCAGATCCAGTCTGTATGGAGGGTGGGGTAACACAGTCAAGCGCATTTTTGTGATGGCCTCTCTTGTTTGCAAACTGTTGTGTAGTGTTGCGTTATCGTGCAAAAGAAGGACGTCTTCCAGTTTTCTGTCCGGTCGAACTCGCTTTATACGTCTCTGGAGTCTCTGTCGGGTAGCAATATATGCCTCTGAGTTGATTGTTTGTCCTTTCTTCATAATGTCTACCAGAATCACCCCTTTCGTGTCCCAGAAGATGGTGGCCATAACCTTTCGTGCAGAGGGATCCATTTTGAACTTTTTCTTGCGTGGGGAGCCTGCGTGATGCCATTCCATGGATTGGCGTTTTGTTTCAGGTTCAAAGTGGTGAACCCAAGTCTCATCCCCAGTCACAAGACGTCAGGTTAAAAGATCAATTAGGAATGATAAGCGGAATTTAGAGATACTTATAGCTGCGGAGAGTAAACATAATCCAAAAAAGTTTTTTGAATAGGGCAATAATCGTAAGCAGAAAAGATAACATAGGCAATCTAGTGGATGTTAACGGCGCTTTGGCTTCTGACGCTCAGGCGATGGCGGGTATTTTCAATAACTTTTTTGCGACAGTTCTTACCATAGAAGACGTAAATAATGTCCCCGACGTGGACGAAATCGCTCCATTTAGTAGCAAGACTATTTTGGATGAAATAACTGTTTACGAGGGTGAGATTGCGCATTATATCGATAGGCTAAAAATTAGCAAGGCTCCAGGCCCTGACGCGCTTTATCCCAGGCATTTGAAAGATTCGAAAGACGTTATCGTAGGCCCCTTAACGAAGATTTTTAATCAGCCACTGGAAGCGGGGATTATTCCTGAAGACTTCAAATTAGCTAACGTTACGCCCATTTTTAAAAAAGGCGACCGCACAGTAGATACCAATTATAGGCCTATTAGCTTAACGTCAACTGTCGATAAACTTTTGGAATCCGTAGTTAGGGATCGTATCATTGATCACTTAGAAAGTCGCGATTTGATTAATAGTAGTCAGCATGGGTTTCGACGCCATAGATCTTGTTTAACTAATTTGTTAGAATTTTATAACGAAATAGTGCGCGAATACGATAGGTATAGAGCGGCTCGTTGTTAATGGTAGTGAATTGGGATGGTTGGATGTAGGTATTATGTTAGGCCCATTGCTATTCGTAATTTACATCAACGACATAGATGTAGGATTGACTAGTAACGTGTCAAAATTCGCGGACGATACTAAAATAGGCGGTAAGGTTGTTAACGAGGACGACAGAAATAGGCTCCAAGACGATGTAAGTAGGACTATGGAGTGGACGGATAAGTGGCAGATGCAATTTAACATAGACAAATGTAAAGTTTGGCATATAGGTTCTCGTAACAATAATTACACGTACACGATGGATGATAGAGTTAGCGAGCGTTGAGGAGGAAGTAGATTTAGGCGTACGCGTATCTAAGGATTTAAAAGTTAGGAACCAGTGCCTGGAGTCTTGCGCAAAAGCTAATAGGATGTTAGGCTTCATAGTGCGTAATTTCGAATTTAAATCGAAGGATATTATATTGCCCCTTTACAAGTCCCTAGTCAGGCCTCATTTAGAATATGCCGTTCAGTTTTGGTGCCCGTATTTGCGTGAGGATATTGATAGGTTAGAAAGGGTTCAGCGTCGTGCCACGAAACTAATTCCGTCATTGCGCAACAAGCCTTATGAAGATAGGATTAAAGAGTTGTCTTTCATTCACTCGAAACTAGGAGATTAAAGGGGGAGCTTATTGAAGTTTTCAAAATCGTTAATAACATCGATAACGTAAATTTTGACAAACTGTTCACTTTCGATAATAGCAATACTCGTAATAACAAATTTAAGTTGCAGACGTTTCATTACTAATATCGCTAAAAACTTCTTTACGTTTAAAGTAATTGATAAATGGAATAATCTTCCTGCGCTCGTCGTGAACCCTACCAGCGTTAATGTGTTTAAAAACCGTCTGGATAGGCATTTTAAAAATATTAATGTTTAAAATAAAAAAAACAATTGGCAACATGAGCTCTCGGGGTGGTAATCGGGGATGAGTCTGTTGACATCTAATGCCAGCTTGTGACATGCCAGCGTGTGATATGCCAGCAAAAAAAAAAAATTAGACTAACACGAACTTAGTTGTAGCTTGTTGAGTAAATTAACCCACTTTTTGTTATTCTTTATACTTTTTTCTTCTTCTCTCCTTATTTGCATGTCTGTAACTCTCTTTATTGCATGTCTGTAGTTTGCATGGTATGATAGTGTTTGAGTTATGAATGTGTTGCATGGTTTGTAATGCGTTCTTATTTTACTTCTTTTCATCTTTCACGCCTTTCCAGCCTAGTGGGCTGCATCCTCTACCTCCCTATGGAGTGGAGGATCGGTCTGCAACAGCTGGAAGAATGTGTTGCTTTGAGTTAAGAATGTATTGCATGGTTTGTAAGCGTTCTTATTTTACTTCTTTTCATCTTTCACCCCTTTCCGGCAGAGTGGGTTCTACCTCCCTCTGGAGTAGAGAACCGTTCTGCAATCTTTCCTATTCTCTCCGACTATTTTTCTGACTTGTCGACATTGGCCAGCGGATGATGATGGTGAGTATTTTTTCTCTTTTTCTGAAAGAATGTTAACCCACGAGTGATAGGTGTTGCTACTTACTTAACCCCTTTTTCTCTTCTCTTAACCCTCTACTCTTTCCTTTCTCTCGGGCTAACCTTAGAGTGGATCTTAGGGTCTTTGTTAGCCTTAGCTTCTGTAGATCTGTAGATCCCCTTCTGTCTCGTATCGAACCAACGATTCAGAAGCAATTTCTCTTCTTTGGGCTTTGTGATCTTCAGTCAGTTCGCGAGGAACAAACTGTGAACACACTTTTGGGTATCCCAGTTGCTGAATTATCGTATTCACACTTCCTTCACTAATTCCTAGGTCCACTGATAGCTCCTTGTATGTGACGCGCCGATTTGATCAAATGATGCGTTAGCACGTTGCACAGTGTGAGATGTCATCGAGGCTGGCTCTCCCTCTCTCCGATGATCTCGCAAGTTTCGACCAGCGTACTACTGTGCTTCGATCAACAACAGCATCTCCGTAAACGTTTTACAGACGTTTGTGAAAATTTCCAACTGTATCCTTCTCTGCGGTTAAGAACTCGATAACAGCTCTCTGTTTACGACGCACATCACTGTCAAACGCCATTTTCGAAACTGCGTTAACCATCGGTTTTATACAAGGGCGTTTAAAAGTGGTTTTATACAAGGGGGGAGAGATTCAAACTGGAAAATTCGGTTAGGTGAAACGCAGAAAGTTCAATCTTACGGCCCAAAAGACATTTCAGCCCCATGGAGTGAAATTGTTCCTCTAAGTTTGAGTGAATTACTCTTAAAGCGAATGAGTTGGCTCCAAAATAATTCAAACGTAAAATAGTTTTTCCTTAAAATTTAACAAAAAAAAGAACGGAGAAACTTCGTGTTACTTTTCGTAACTGAAAATAATCCAGAACAGTCTATCATAAATTACTCCGTAAAGAAACGGACTGAGTTCCTTACATTCGATATAAATGTATAAAAAATTGTATAAGGTATTATAGTGTAAATTACAAGTAACCCGATTCAGAAGGGAATATTTACCACTGCCGAAAATGAGGTGGGTAAACATTATAATTAAGGTATGCATTAGACATATTATAATACGGTAGTTATACATAGTTAAAATGGTCAATTACCCAGATAGGATTCAAATGATTCTATGAAAATGTATTATGCACCTAGCTAAGACGGTGAAAAGGCCGGGTAGGGAAACCACTGTTACTCTAAAGATAAATTGTATTATGTATGGGTCCATTCATTTTAAATGGTCTTGCGTATTACAGTACGGCTGTATTCAGTTAAATAACTACCAACTGTAGATTAAAATTGTCTAATAGTCAAATTTAAATTGTTTGTGCATTTTAAATAATTGTCTTATTTTCAAGTGTCCTTTCCTCAACAAATATTCATCATTGTCAAAAATTTCGTTTTTGCATTGTAATTGGTTTATTGTTAAATCTTTGACGAATACATTATTTTTGTAAAAGGCTTTACAATTATTCCCCTAATCAGATTAATAGAGAACAAAGATTAGATTTGTTATATAACAATAAATATACTGATACGTATATTTTTATATTGTGTTTGTCTTTTAAATGTTTTTGTATTACTGTTTTACTTCATATCCTTGTTCTTAACTTTTATTTTCCTATTCAGCTTTACACTGATGATGACCCTCACTCACGGTCGAAACGTTTGTAATAAATGTTTGAAGCCATCATCTTGGTCTTATTCCTTATTAGACTTCATCCCTTCGGGGATCACCTGAAGATCCGTCACCCCAGCCTTTTTTAGTTAGCTTTATAAGGCTAACTAACAAAATATCACGACCTAACGTAACCAACTGTCAAGGGCGTACAGTTGACCTAACGATTGGTTAGGTTAAGTCGTGATATTTTCGTTAGTTAGCCTTATAGAGCTAACTAAAAAAGGTGGGGTGACGGATCTTCAGGTGATCCGACTTCGGTTCCCTAAGAATGATTCTGTCCCATATATAAAACTTAGTTCAATGGTTTGTTCTTACGGAAACGTAGTTTAGCGAGGAATAGGAGGACGAAAAGATGGTATATGTTTATTTACAAACTTTTCGGAAAAGTTCAATTTCCATCATCAGTGCTAAAAAGTTTAAAATCAAATAGAAATAAACTAGCGGAGCGACCCGGCGTTGCCGGGGTGGATGTTGAACGCTATATATATATATTATATATATGCCCGGTTAGGTAAACTGAATGCCCGGTTAGGTTAATTGAATGCCCAGTTAGGTCAACTGAATGCCCGATTAGGTTAATTAAATGCCGGTTAGGTCAATTGAATGCCCGATTAGATTAATTGAATGCCCAGGTACGTTAATTGAATGACCGGTTAGGTTAATTGTACACCCTTGACGATTGGTTAGGTTAAGTCATGATATTTTCGTTAAAAGCCAACGAAAATATCACGACTTAACCTAACCAATCGTCAAGGGCGTACAAATGACCTAACCTGGCATTCAATGAACCTAACCGGGTATTCAATAATTTTACCATAGTTTCGTAATGATCTTGATGACGTCATTTAATGTTTTAAAATTAATTATTATTTTAACACCCACGTGCACAACCTCAGGACCTAATCAATATGTGTGTGAAGTTTCATGTTTGTAACTGCTTCCATTTTAGAGTTATGGCTGATGGCTGGAACACACACACATACACACACATACGCACACACACACACAAACACGTCTTTTTATTATTATTATTATATAGATAAACAATAGACTGGTACAAATTTATAACCGAAAGACTTCCGAAAATCAACAATTTTGATAAAGAAAAAGGGAAAATTGGTTTTGTAGGCCTAGGGGGTCCGAAATTTTCATAAAATCGAAAATAATTGCTATTTTCTTACTTACAGCAACAGGCATAATGATATTCGGATACCTAATAGAAATTTTGTAATATTTTAAAGTGGGAAAATAAATAATTTTCTAAAAATGATCTTCAACTAAAAGTGCATCTAATCAGATAACTTAATTAACGTATTTCTATGACAACTAAAAAATAGAATGATAAATCAATATCCTATCAAATTGTTTGTGTATACGTAAAATTATTTGTACAAAAGCCACAGTAATAAAACGCACAAAAGTCACGGTAAATAATTTCGAGTGTGGCTCGTTTAACTTTAAACTCGTTGTTTATTTAAATTGCCCGTTTTAATTATGTAATTTTTTGTATTGAATCGATAAAGAAATATTTTGTGATTTTTTGTATTGAATCGATAAAGAAATCTTTTGTGAATCGAAAAATGTTAAAATTATAACAAATATCAAAATATTTTGTATAAAAATCATTGAATTTTAAAAATGCATGTTTGTTTTTTAGTTTTTTGTAAAAAGTTCTTTATGAATTTTAAAAATATATACTTTTTTTAAATTGAATCGATAAATAAATCTTTTGTGAATCGAATGATATTAAATGTTTAGTAAATATTGACTTATTTTGTGCCAAAATTATGATTAAAAATGAAAAATTAAAAAAATGCGTGTACAGGCATGGGAAGAACTGTACCCCTAAAAGGGGGGAAGGATTTATGTTAGGGAATTTTTTTTTAGCATGGCATTCCACAAAAAAAGACGCATCGAATGATGTAAACTGCATTGTTCTACACCAATTGTAGCGACCTGTAGGTGTGCGCAAGAAAACTGTTACATATATATATATATATATATATATATATATATAACACATTATAACTGCAAACACGCAGTATAATTAACGTAAAGAACGACGTTTTGTATAGGAGAATATTCCGGCCAAGATGAGAGCGAAAGAACAAAACAAATGAAAAAATGAGGTAACCACCGGGAATCGAACCCAGGATCTTCCGATTGCCGGTCAGATATGATAACCATTACACAGAATATTCTCCTATACAAAACGTCGTTCTTTACGTTGATATATATATAATATATATATATATATATATATATATATATATAAGGCTTCATTTCTGAAATAGTATATTAGATAAGTATAATAAGCAAAAACAAACAGTGTATTAAGATGAACATGGGGCAATGGTTACAATATATATTAAATTAAAATTAAAAGATTAAAAATTAAACAATATAAAGTATAAGAGTGAGGACACTAAGTAAAAAATGTAAAACGGTTAAAAGGTGAGTCAGAATTAAGGTGGGTCTTACCCGGTTGCTAACATTGTGAAAGACTAATTGTAAAGAAGATTAAGGATGGTTGGCTTGTTGAAAAAGTCCATATTAGAAAGATGGAGCCAGGCGGAGTGATGGAGGATTTCTTTTCTACATGAGAGTTTATTTGGCGATGTTTAGGTTGAAAGCAGAACTGTAGTCGTTGAGGGTTGGCTGAATGCTAAGTATATAAAGGGACTCAAGTATGCGGAGGTCTATTAGTTGATTGGCAAAATTAATGATTTTGAAATTGGAGGGAAGAAAACGGGTGGTTGTGAAGGTGAGAATGATCCCTTAATGCTGATTTGGAGGGTTTGTTCAAGGGTTGCGAAGTTCTAGTAGAAATACCACGATGCTCATCCACGCTTGTTTGGTATTGGCGGATGGTACTGCCAATATAGTTCGCTTTGCAGCGAACACAATTAAAAGCATAGATAGTGGACGAAGCAAGTGGCTGGGGTGTTTTTTCGGATCATATGTAGAATTCGGACCCCTACCAAGGTTGGGGTCCGAATTCTACATTAGCGGAAGGTTGGGGTCTGTATTCTCCATTTGGCTTGTTTAAGCTACTCTTTAACTATTTGAGTTTCTACATTTGCCTTAACATCCGAGGCCATGTTTAAGCTACGCTTTAACTATTCGAGTCAGTTTTAAATCAATGCATGGATGTAGGAGATCACACTTAAATTCATACTTAGACGAATTTATGTGGCATGAAAGACACATAAACAATACGTTTTTCCAATTTTGTGATACCATTTTTTTCACAATATCCTTTTAATTAAACTTTCACTTAATAAGATTGGATCAAATGTAGAATTCGGACCCCAGCCTTCTTTAGTTAGCTTTATAAGGCTAACTAACGAAAATATCATGACCTAACCTAACCAATCGTCAAGGGCGTACAGTTAACCTAACGATTGGTTAGGTTAGGTTGTGATATTTTCGTTAGTTAGCCTTATAAAGCTAACTAAAGAAGGCTGGGGTCCGAATTCTACATTTGATATAAGATTTTACAATTGTGTGATTTTAATGGTTTTTATTTGTGATAATAATAATAAATTTTCTATGAACCTTTAAATTGTTTATTGATGTCCTTATACGATTCGTTTGGGGTCTGGCTTCTATAATCTATACATTAGGGGAAAGTTGGGGTCTGGATTCTACATTAGGGGAAAGTTGGGGTCTGGATTCTACATTAGGGGAAAATTGGGGTCTGTATTCTCCATTAGGGTTACCTGGGGTCCGAATTCTACATATGATCCGTTTTTTCTTTATGGTTAAGGTAAGATTTGATACTATTGTTGTTGGTGAAGACAAAATTAAATTTAATTTGGGGTAAAGCGGGTGAGTAGGAGACGGAGTTCTGAAAATATTTTGTGACTGATGTGGTCGTAATAGGGAAATGAAAAATATTGTACGTCTTTTTTAACAGTGGGAACTTTAAGAGGGGGTTGATAAATATTATTAAGAAAGTTTCTGGTTAAAGATTGTAACAGATGTTTTGGGAAGGAGTTATTAATGCTGAAATTATGAATGAATTCTATTTCATGGTGGAAGGATAAGTACGAAGAGCATAGATGATAGGCGCGGTGGATTAAAATTTTAATACTGTTTATTTTATATAGCAAAGGAGTGTGGCTTAGAAAATTAGTACTTAGGCCTGTGTACGTAGGTTTTCGATATATGGAAGTGCTGAATTTGTTGTTTTGTTTCGTTATTGTAATATCTAGGAAGGGTAAGGTGTTATTGGATTCGTCTTCTTTGGTGAACTTAATGTTTTTATGTTGGGAATTAAGGTAGTTAAGGAAAAGGGGGGCATGGTTAGCATTGTGGAAAAGGAGAAAGGTGTCATCAACGTATCTTTTATATAGGTGTGGTTTATAATGAGTGGGGCAATGGAGTAGCCAGTTATTTCGTGATGGCTGAGGAAGATGTTAGCTAAAGTGGCACTTAAAGGGGCTCCCATGGCTAATGAATCCGTTTGTTGATAAAGTTGTTGGTCAAAAAAGAAATAAGTGTCTGAAGCGGCAAGTGTAAGCAGTTTGGTAAATTCTTGTTTTGGTAAGTTCAGGACTGTGTTCGGATTGTTGGCGAAAAGGCTGTTAATACAGATCTCGATGCCTTCTTTAATTGAAACGTTGGTGTAGAGAGATACTATGTCGAAACCATGTGTGGAGGTTGTTGGAATTATTTATGGTCAAAATTTCTTTGGCAAATTCGTAAGAGATGGTGACGGAATATTCGTTTTGGGTAAGGGGGTTAAAAAGGGAATTAGGAATTTTGCTAGTTTATAATTGTGGGTGGTGTAGACCGAAAGGATGGGTCTGATGGGTAAATTGGGTTTATGTATTTTGGGGACCATAGAGGGTATCTGGGGACGAGCCGGAGGAACGTATTTGGTTGTAAATGCCCTCTGAGATTTTATTCTGATCATATAGTTTTCTGAGGAAACGGTTAATTTTGTCTTCAAATTTTAAGGAAAGGGTTAAAGGATCATTAATATTTTTGAATTTGGTGGAATCATTAAGAATGTTGTGAACCTTATTAATGTAATCTAATTTATTAAGAAGGACGGTGCCTTTACCTTTATCGGGACGTGAAATAATAATGGAATCGTCTTTGATTAGTTCTTTAAGGCAGGAGAGGTCTTTTCTATTAATAAGGGGGGAAAAAAACTTTGTGAGGTTTAAAATTATAAAAGTATTTGGTGCTACTATAGCGTGATTCCTACCGGTGACTTTGATACTATAGGGTGATTCCTACCCGTTTTGGTTCGAAACTACAGTACTGTAGAGTGTGATTCCTATCCAAGATATAAATGAAAATATAATAAATATAAAATGCTATTTATTATTCAATTTTATTTATTTAAAAAATAGTTTCGGTGCTACTATAGTATGTGGTCTACCTACGATTGGTTAGGTTTAGTCACGATATTTTCGTTAAAACTAACGAAAATATCATGACTGAACCTAACCAATCGTCAAGGGCGATGGACATTGGAATGTAAACAAGCAATTAGTAAACAAGGTAAGAAGCTATAATTAAAAGGTAGACCGCCGAATCGAGGTAGAAATCACGCTATAGTAGCACCAAGTATTTATTAGCGATGTTAGTAAATGAGGACTTTAAAAACGGAAGTTTTGTCTCGTCAACTATCGAAATTTTTTTAAACTATGAAAGAGTTTTTCGAAAGATAAAAAGGGTTTAAAATAATTTATCTTAAAATTTGGCAGTTTAAAATCTAGGCTTAGAGAGAGGAGTCGTTTTTCATTAGTACTTACAGTTCTATTAGAAAAATTGAAGATGGTTTGATCAGGATTCAAGGGCTGAAGGTTGGAGTTTAAGCCTAATGGGTTTAATTTTCTATTGTGTCATTGCTGAATCTGTTTTTGGTAGATATTGGTGTCTTTAATGGTTTGGTTTTTTAGCATTAAATAGTCTATAAGACTTACAGATTCTTTTAGTTGAGTTAAGAGGAGATTATATTTAAAAAGGAGTTTTTTACTATTAGAGTACTTAAATTTAATTTCTTTACTTAATAATTTGCACTGGAACGATTTGTATATATTAGAGTTGAAGAGTCGTTTATTATAGTTTAAATTTAATGAATTTGGGAACAGAATTGTAGCTCTTACAGACGTTTAAGAAATGAAGATCGCAGTTTGTTTTTGTCCATTTTCGGTAAATGTTCTTCGAGTCTTTGTACTTCTTCATCGTGGCTCGGTCATATCGTTCACCAATAAGGGATCATTGCCACCTTCACAACCACCCGTTACTTCCCACCAATTTCAAAATCATTAATTCTGCCAACCAACTAATAGACCTCCGCATACTTGAGTCCCTTTATATACTTAGCATTCAGCCAACCCTCAACGACTACAGTTCTGCTTTCAACCTAAACATCGCCAAATAAACTCTCATATAGAAAAGAAATCCTCCATCATTCCGCCTGGCTCCATCTTTCTAATATGGACTTTTCAACAAGCCAACCATTCCCAATCTTCTTTACAATTAGTCTTTCATAACGTTAGCAACCTGGTAAGACCCCCTTAATTCTGATTCACCTTTTAACCATTTTATATTTTTTACTTAGTGTCCTCACTCTTATACTTTATATTATTTCATTTTTAATCTTTTAATTTTAATTTAATATATATTGTAACCATTGCTCCATGTTCATCTTAATACAGTGTTTGTTTTTGTTTATTATACTTATTTATTTCTATTTGATTTAAACTTTTTAGCACTGATGATGGAAATTGAACTTTTCCGAAACGTTTTGAAATAAACATGTACCATCTTTTCGTCCTCCTATTCCTCGCTATATATATATATATATATATATATATATATATATATATATATAATATATGAAATTATTTTACGGAAGTAACACGTGAATAATATTTATGATGAAAATAACAACGAAGGAAAATTAAAACTAATTAATTCATTTTTCTTCGTGCTTATTTTCATCATATATATATTAGTCTTAAACTATCGGCTTTCGTCAGCCCGCGGTTTCTTGGAGACTGGCTTGAATTTTTACAGTTTAGCTTAAAAGATACCGCGTTATTCACGTCTTGGTCCGCGTAATAAAAATAATTGTCCTACATATGCCGCGTTATTCACGTACTGCATTACCAACTGCCACGTTATTCGCGTACTGCATTATCGAATGCCGCGTTATTCGCGAATTCTACTGTTTCCAAGAATATACTACGTAGGTTTAGATTTTCCTCCAAGTTTCATCAAATTCAACCATTTTCTGCAATGGAACAACGTATGAAAAGTTTGATTTCATTAATTAGTAATTAAAGTACCTTCGTAAAAAGTGCACAGTTTGCATAAACAATCTGTTACTCGTTGCCATCAAATTATTACTTTTCATTCATGTTCAGTCACTGCGTGAGTTTTGTAAATCCTTTTCTCCGGATCCATAACTGACGCAGAAGCGATAAACAAGAGCCAGATACCTTCTATTTCTCAAAGTCTCGCGACATTTCTTTCTTTCAATCGTAAATGGCATAACCTTAAAGTGGAAAGTTTATGGCAATAAAATTAACCTATTTGTCTTTCATGCCTTTACATCAACAGAATTTTTCATCCGAGTATGTTTGGGCGCGGAACCTTCCAGAAAAGAAATGTTTATGACAACTGTTATAAATTCCTTCTTTTGTTTGTGGAACATTTAAATATTTGAAGCTTGAGTTTTATATGAGCTTCAGGTTTTTACTTTTTATTTTTTGATTTTCTTTTACATTTTAACATTCCACTTCTGTGAATCTTTTATAAATATAGCATTAAGTCATAGTATATATAGAAACAGATATAGTAAATTGCTTTAAATACATGACTGCCGAGTGTTATTAAAAAACTGCATTTCCTCAACATATATATATATATATATATATATATATATATAGCGGATCGACCATAAATAGACCAACAAGTAGACAGACAAATTCTTCTTTCCACGCCTTCATCAAACAGTCTTCGAAGGCACACGTGGGCAAGGAATCAGAAAACAATGAAGCGTTTGTTTTTCTTCCAAAGGCCGCCAAAAGCGAGCCCTTAACAACAAAAGGACGCGCGGGCAAGGCGTCTTAAGATTTGGCGCGAAGTCCTACGTCACAGGAACTACGTATAAAAGCGAGTTTCCACTCACACTCGCTCTCACACACACGGTCTCCACCTTTACGAGCAACACTCGTCCGTCAACCGCCGGAGGAGCGGCCGGCTGTTTCCTTCAAGGCCTTCGATCTATCATCACTTAAGGCCTACCGCCGTCAGACTGCAGAAGCAATCCTTCGAGGCCCAGCGCCGTTTCGACTTCAGCCGCCTCATCACCTCAATTCTACATCAAGCGAATCAACACTTGAGGCGACCGGCGCCCGTTACACAACTTCGATAGGAAGGTCAGCATCGCTTAGAGCCTACACCTACAAGATCAATTATAGGCATTTATAGGCCATCCTACACCTCGAGAAGCAACAACACTCGGGCCTACGTTCTACAATGCCTACAGCAAACATCTTCTCCTTCGCAAGAGGCCTAATCCACGACACGTCCAACGCGTGAGAGACCAGCTTCCATAGTACGATCAACGACATTTCGAGCCTACAGTAATAGGTTCACTCGACACTTCAACAAAGGTTTTCATCGTCCCGGTAAGCTAAGCGCATCTTTTCTAAATAAATCGTGAAGCCTACACCAGCCTACCGCCGAATGGTAGGCTATACTCCCAAAGTGAGTAATTAAGCGTTCCAACTAACTCTCGTTAAACGCAGTAGGCCTATTTCCTAATTCCTATTACCCAATTCAAGTGTCCTTCCGAAAACCGTAATTTCGCGTATCATTGTGTATTATTGGGTTCATTTATATGTTTGTGATAACTTCATTTCTCTTACTGTAGGCCTAATTCATGTACAGTGTACATCCCTTCAAATTATCATTAGGCAACAACATCTTGTTTCTATAATCCATCTAAGGTGTACCAACTTAGCATTATATAATTACCTTTATGTAAATGATCATATTTCTCTCAACTATCATTAGGCCTATCCATAAACGCGCGTCATCAATCCATTATTATTGGGCCCATTCAGTTGTTCTATGTGCATCCATGCAATCATTTAGCCTACTTAATCAGTGTCACGTATTCTATTCAGTGTACCAAAACGTACGCGCATGCTGTCATTAATAGGCCTCATTCAATGTCCCATGTTGCATGCCATTTACATATCATCAATGAATGTATTACGTGTCAATTAAGCTATTAATCATTCATCTTATTAGCTAAGTTTCTATGTCATAAGCATAACGTAAAGGCTATCAAATAATGACTGTCAATTCTTTGTTAATCACGGTGAATAAAAGATATCCTTATTTTCATAATAAAATACAAAACAATAAGGTACTTTTTATAACCTTAACATTAATTTGCTTTGTGTAATCCAAGCTGGTGACACTTGCTGCCATTCCGGTCGCTTCCAATAGCATGGTGGGCCTACTCCATTAGCTACTTTTCAATTGGTGATACTTTACATCATAAATTATTAACCCAGCCTATCATTAATAAGCAATCAGTCATTGCATCAATTAATCACTAGCATACAATTAAATCATTATCACCTTAAACGGCTAAAACTAGGTCCACTATATATATATATATATATATATATATATATATATATATATGTGTGTGTGTGTGTGTGTGTGTGTGTGCAGAGAGAGAGAGAGAGAATCAGGGAACAAAACTAATCAAAAGACCACGTAACCTTTCGTTACAATCTGAATATAACAAAACGTTAATCTTTTCCATTATATCATATAATACAGTCGTGTAATAAAAAAACATTGAAAAGTGATGAATTAATTTTCATATAAAACTAATTTTGCAGTATATACTATATACATGTGCACCCTACAGAGTATACTGTGTGTGTATATATATATATATATATATATATATATATTATATATATATATATATATATATACACACACACAGGGTGTTTCAGGAGGAAAGGTCAATACTTCGGGAGGTGACAGTATCGGTCATTGTGAGAAAAAAGTTCATATGAACATGTATAATTCTGAATGGTTACGGAGATAGAGCTGTTTGAATCTGATGCGCGCACAGCTCTTCCTCCCCCTTCCCTCCCCTATAACCTTGAACCATGTAAGCTGTAATGTAAGCATGTAACATAAGCCAATCGACAGCTGACTGTTGTGAGTGACATTGTTTGGTGTTTGAAGCAGTGTTAAGAATGCCACACACCTTCACACATGCCGAATATGCAGATATGGTGTATGTCTACGGTTTTTGCGATGGAAGTGCAACAGCTGTTGTTGCAGAATATCGTCGACGGTTTCCGAAACGCAGAATTCCGGATCGAAGAGTGTTTACCAGGGTTTTCAACACATTGTGTGAGATTGATACACTTCCCAGCGCTCATGTTTCATCTGAACGTGAAGGTCAACAAGATGTGGATGAAGTGGAAAACATTCTTCAGTTGGTAGAGCGTAGTCCTACTACTAACTCACGAAGAATTTCTACACGTCTCGGTGTACCACGCACAAGAGTATGGCGAACATTACGTGAGGAAGGCTTGCATCCATATCATGTACAACGTGTACAACACCTTCAACCAGGAGACGCTGCCATGCGACTGGAATTTTGTCATTGGATAAATGCTAATCGCCGATTGCTTCGATTGATACTGTTCACCGATGAAGCTACTTTCACCCGTGAAGGTATCAACAACACTCGTAACTCTCATCGGTGGTCAGACGAAAATCCAAATGCCACTGTGGAAACAAATTTTCAACATCGCTTCTCTGCTAATGTGTGGTGCGGTATCATCGATGATCAGCTGATTGACCCTGTTACTTTAGAGAATCGTCTTACAGGACAAAGTTACCTAGAATTTCTGCAAAATGAATTGCCAGGACTATTGGAGGATGTTCCTTTGGCTACACGCGCTGGTATGTACTTTCAGCATGACGGAGCTCTTCCACATTCTACCCGTCTGGTGATGCAATACCTAAATCAAACTTTCCCTGGTCGATGGATCGGCCGCGGTGGTTCCATTCAATGGCCACCAAGGTCTCCAGACCTCTCTCCGTTAGATTATTGTTTGTGGGGGGTGGATGAAAAGTCAAGTTTACAAAAGGTGGATACACGAGACGAATTGCTCGCGCGCATTTTGGATGCTGCTGCCCGCATAAAGGAACGTCAAGATCAACTCAGACGAACAACACGCGATCTTCGCGCACGAGCTGCAAAGTGCATTGAGGTTGACGGTGGGATTTTCGAAAACGTATTGTAAACTGTAACAAATTTGTCATTTCTGTATCTGATACCATTCAAAATGCCAATGTTTAAACATTAAATGTTAGAAACAGTAATTGGTTTCTCTTTCTTGATTACCATTAACAATGCTTTTGTATTTGTAGATTCAAACAACTCTCTCTCCGTAAGCATTCAGAATTAGATACATGTTCAATTTAGGGTGGATCGATTTTACATTTTTTTCGATTTCCATATTCTAATAGAGACAAAAACTTGCGCATGCATGAGAAAATAGCCTCGCAAAATCTTAGCTTAATAGGTAAACATCTTCTGCCCCCGGCAGAGCGATGAAAATCATATTTTAGTAGTCAAAAACGTATTTTTAAACCCTAGCCTAGAGTCATAAAATTTTGCGTGTGTGTTATTTCATGCCTAAGCAACGATATAAATGCTATGGGAAATATATAAATTCATTATTTAAGACAAAGAGCCAATCTGAAAATATGTA
Source organism: Bathynomus jamesi (assembly GCA_023014485.1). Taxonomy (NCBI): domain Eukaryota; kingdom Metazoa; phylum Arthropoda; class Malacostraca; order Isopoda; family Cirolanidae; genus Bathynomus; species Bathynomus jamesi. The sequence goes on along the minus strand of JAJOZX010003748.1, from coordinate 170,933 downwards.
TAATATACATATACATAATATACATATAATATACATACATGTATAATATACATATTTTCAGATCGCTCTTTGTCTTAAATAATGCATTTATATATTTCCCATAGCATTTATATCGTTGCTTAGGCATGAAATAACACACATGCAAAATTTTATGACTCTAGGCTAGGGTTTAAAAATACGTTTTTGACTACTAAAATATGATTTTCATCGCCCTGCCGGGGGCAGAAGATGATTACCTATTAAGCTAAGATTTTGCAGATGCTATTTTCTCATGCATGCGCAAGTTTTTGTCTCTATTAGAATATGGAAATCGAAAAAAATGTAAAATCGATCCACCCTAAATTCTTCATATGAACTTTTTTTCTCACAATGACCGATACTATCACCTCCCGAAGTATTGACCTTTCCCCCTGAAACACCCTGTATATATATATATATTATATATATATATATATATATATGTGTTGTGGTGTGTGTGTATTATATATTCTCCTTTAAGGAGAGCACGCAGTACCAGACTTCCTACACACTCTCATTCCTTTTCTGTCCAACTCTGTAACGTAAGGGTTAATCGGTATTTTGAATCTTTCATCTACTCAACCAGTCAACTCTGGAACAATCTTCCTTAATCCATCTTTCCCTGTCTATGACCGCCAATGTTTCAAACGCAGAGTGTTGAGGCATCTTAAAAACCGCTGAACCTTGAGTTTGGCTCTCTTCTTCTATGAGGAGGGCGCGCTTTTCGGGCTTTCGCCCTTGGCGAATATAAAAAAAATATACTCTTTCTCTCTCTCTCTCTCTCTCTCTCTCTCTCTCTCTCTCTCTCTCTCTCTCTCTCTCTCTCTATATATATATATATATATATATATATATATATATATAGGCTGGCGCAAAAGTCGCGCATCATAGGAATTTTCAGTGTTAACTATAATATATATTTTATTTCTTTTAGGTAGGGGATGGCTGCGAAATTAACAATAGACGAGAGGGTGAGCTTGGTTTTAATGTATAGAATAACAGGTACTACAAATAGATAAATCGGTACAGAATTTAAATTCTGTACTGATTCATCGATTTGTTGTACCTGGTATTCCATACATTCAAACCAAGCTCACCCTCTCATCTATTGTTAATTTCGCAGCCATCCCCTACCTAAAAAAAAAAATAATACAAGGTGTCCCAAAAGTCAGTTTACCGAGGAAAATGTTTTCTCCTGATGATTTCTAAACATTATGACAATTTTTTTACAGCAAAAGCCAGCATGTCTTCAGGACCTTAAAGACTACATTTGTGAAGAATTCCAGCTCTTAAGCAATGATAAGGAACTATGTAAAGCAATTTGCCGATCAACCATTGATTGACATATACAAGATGTGCATCAAACAACATGGACGACATTTGAACAGTTATTGTAACCAAAACTATTTTCATGTTTTGTAAATATGTTTCAGAATTTTTTTTCTTTGTTTTCTTATGCTTTGTAAATATATTTATGAAACAAGTTTTTTTCTTTGTAGTAAACTCACCTTAGGAGAACATTTTTGGGTAAACTGACTTTTGGGACACTCGGTATTATAGTCAACACTGAAAATTCCTATGCGCCACCCTGTATATATATATATATATTATATATATATATATATATATATATATATATATATATATATATATATATATTAAAGAGCGTCTTTGATTATATCTATCATGCCTGCATCTGTAACATCAAATATGTGAATAACATGATAATTAAATTAATAGTATAATTACGTTTTAAGCGCAGCAAAAGCCCCCCGAGACACAACCTAGGGTGGGGCAGGAGAGGGCTCTGGTGTACTACTAAAACCTTCCTTGGTTCTCTGTGAATGTGTACACTAATAATACTGGCCAACAAGTATTTTTCATCAGATATAATTATGGGTGGACTCGATAGCTGTTGGGACGCTGATTCGAAATCTATTTTCGGTTTTCCTCTTGCACGTCTAGTTTTCGAGATGAGACCGATCATAATATATATAATAAATATAAAATATATACAATATAATACTATATATAATATGCATATAACTATATATAATATAGTATGTAATACTATATACAATATATATAATGTAAAGAACGACGCTTGTGTAGAAGAGTGACTGATCGGGGACCTTGGTGTAGTGGTTAGCATGTTCGAGCGGCAATTGGGAGATCCCGGGTTCGATTCCTGGGAGGTGCCTCGTTTTTCATTTGTTCGTTCTTTCTCCTCATCTTGTGCGGACGCTTTCTACACAAGCATCGTTCTTTACATTAATTATACTGTGTGTTGTTTGCAGTCAAAATGTACATATGTACGGCACGAGAAGGTGCCCCTCAGGGCATTCGATTCCGCTCGTATGTAGGAGAATTACGACTTCTGACTGATCGTGGACCTTGGTGTAGTGGTTAGCATGTCCGACCGGCAATTGGATGATCCAGGTTCGACTCCTGGGAGGTGCCTCGTTTTTTATTTGTTCGTTCTATCTCCTCATCTTGTGCGGACGCTCTTCTAAGGGGTTCCAAAAAACATTACCCCCCCCCCCATTTGCAGCTTACATGTTTACTTTATCGAAATAGTTTTTAGTGATTATAAAATATATAAAATTCTTTATTTTTGCAGGTATTAAAATTACTCTAGCTGATAAAGTGATAATATAATGGCTTCTCAATTAATTGGTGATTCGGAGAGGCAATGTGATAGATTGCATACGAGCAATAACATTTCGGGAAGCTCGTGATGCTGGAGCCACCTTTATATAAAACACGTTCATGGGTTGCCAAAAAGTTGCGAAGAAGTGAGGACTTCGTCAAAAGAAATTGGAATAAAACTTTGGATGAATGTGAAATGGATACAACCAAATCTGGGCGCCCAAATTTGCCACTCTCTCAGGAAACAAAGGACATCATTGAAAGCGGTACGCGTAAGCGGAAAAACAGCTGTGCTAAACTTTCTAGAGAGATCGAAGTGTTGAGAGGAAAGATCGTTAGTGGTGAGATCATTTGACTGTACCGTCATAGGCAAGGTTTAAAGCCTTGGCATGAACTTCCAAAGCCAAGAAAAACTCAACTTAACATCGGTGACAGATGTGGTTTGCCCATTATCTTGAAGATTGGGATGTGGATGATTTCATGCATTTAGCTGTCTCCGATGAATTTTTTTTTACGTAACACGTCGGCCTAACTACTAAAATGATCGAGTGTGGGCCACAACACCAGATGAAATCGATGACAATGAACATTATCGCGAATTATTAAAAAGTCCAGACTGTGTTGGTGTGTTTGTTTTGTTCACTGCAAAGAAGCTCATGTGGGTGCTGAAGCCAAATGGTCAGAGTTGGGATGGACAGTATTTTCATGATATTATTCTATCCCAGCATGTCATTCCTTTTCTAAGAAACCCAAACAATGTTATGGATGTCGATCAGGTCACACTTCTGCACGATAAGGCCCCCTGCTTTAACGCATTAGCCACTCAACAGTTGTTGCGGAACCATGCGATCGATTTCTTTGGAAATGAAGAATGGCCAGGAAATTCTCCCTACCTGAACGTCTGTGAACACATTGGATCAGTTATAAAGGACAAGGTTGAATGTCTCTTGTTTCAAGAACCTGCAACAAATCGATTTTCGAAGGATACAATGGCGCAACACATTGAAACTGTTTTAGAAAATTTGCGTAACGATCAAGATCTATTCACGTCACTTTTGGCAAGCTACCCAAAGCGAATTCAGGCTGTCTTGGAAGCCAATGGCGGGAACACCAAGTTTTAATTGTTTCTCATTAAATGCAGGATTAAATTCTCTTTTGTAAGGTATGTTTAGTTTTAATGTACCTCTAATGGTTTAGGCCATGGGCGGGGCTAAGGTTTATTGGAGCCCCGTAGACAAGCGTCGTTCTTTATATTAATTATACCTTGTGTTGTTTGCAGTTAAAATGTACAATATATGTAATATGCATATAACTGTATATAATATAATATGTAATGCGATATATATACACAATATATAATATGCGTCCTTTATATAATATATAATATACATAATATGCGTATAACTATATATAATATAATATATAATACTATACATACAATATATAATATGCGTCCTTTATATATGTAGCGGAGTATTTTGTCGTTGCAGCTTAGGTGTAGGTTTTTGCTCTACCGTTTCTGTACCCTCATGAATGGCATTTTGTCATTTCAACTTAGGCTTTCCGCAGGTTGTCTTGTGGTATTTTAGGTGAGAGCAGTTGCTGGCCACAAATTTGCAAACGTTGCACATATACACCCTTTTATTCTTTGGCGTAACAGTCACATGTCTAGTTATGTCTTTTGTTTTGTTTTGTGTCGCCCACTTAAGAGAAACCGAATAAAGTGTTTGTGCCGGTGACGCTTGTCAGTTTCGCGCTCCTTCTTCCTATCAAAATTAAGTGTTCAAAGTCAGTGAACCATTGTGTTACTTCTCCACTAAAATTTGTGAATGTGCCAAGATTACGTAGTTGCAATCTCAGCAGAAAAACTGCAATACTTAACTAGTAATATTACATAAAATATATCTTCAAAATTGTCTAGCGACATCCGGCACTGCCTTTATAGTCTTACGGCCAGTGGTGTAGTGCTGTGGGAACGCGTGGGAACGGCGTTCCCTTACTTTTTTTGGTAGACGGAACGGCGTTCCCTCACTGTTTCAAATAAATCCGAACTTACAAATCTCTAACGTCATGAAATTTTAATTCCCACCCCTAGAAGAAATATGAGAAAGAATCATTAACTGTTTCATTTCTTTTAGCTTCGACTGAGGCAATGCTAGCCTATAAAGATCTGGTGAAACAGTCACCACGGCGTACCAGTTGTTAACTTTTTTTTAGTTAATCATTCCAGTTGTTAGCTATTTTTATTGATCGTACTGGATGTCATATATCTAATGACACTGGAAATACTGCATCTTCAACCTTGGAATATATCCTAATATCCAGTGCATATGACCTGAAAATATCCCTGAAATTGGTCAGATTTCAAAAGATTTCCCGGGGGGCTTACAGTGCTCCCGGACCCCCAGCTGTATGGGCTCGCCGCGCTCGCCATTGTCCCCCCGCATCTGAGTAACACTTTCAAAATGCGTTCCCTCACTTCTTTATTTAGCACTACACCACTGCCTACGGCAAGCAGTGACCTTGAAGTAACGGGTATACAAACAACCGAACGAACGAGACCTTTAAATGTACGAACGAACGAGTGAATTTTAACCCCATAAATTGCTCTAAATGGCTTCCAAAGGTCAGGTAAACGCCCTGAAATTAGAAATGAAGGATCTAGCAAATAAGTATAATTCCCTCTTTGACTTAGTGCACAAAAGTAATAGTGTAATCAAAGCCCTTGAGGCAGTAATAAAAGTTGTACAACATAATAACGAATTGTTAAAGAGGGACAATGCAAAACTGGAACATAAAAATATGGAGTTCGAAAAGAGCATTCAGTATGCACACGACGAGATAAAGGATCTTAACTCTAGTCTAAACTCGCTTACTAAAAATCGTAGCATGGAGATGATAAAAAACGAGCACGATTCAATTAGGAATAAATTAAACAGCCTAGACGATAATTCACATGCCAATAACTTAGTCATAATGGGGGTATCTGAAATGAATAGAGAAACAAACGGCGAAAAGAAGAAAAAGGTGGAGGACATAATAAAAGATAGACTGAATTTGGGGAATATTAAGATCAAAAGTGCTTTTAGATTAAAAAAACAAATTCCACCACAAAAAAGCAAATTCTTCAGTTAATGACACGACTGAATCTAAGACGCCCACTTCAGCTATAAAAGTAAAATGTGAGGATGATGAAACTCACAGAGATTTAATACTATAAAACAGAAGAAAGCTGAAAGGATCAAAAATCTTCATCAATGACGACGTATGTGAGGAAACACGTAAAATTCGTAAAGAAAAGCTCTCTAAACTCATAGAAGCGAGGAGACTCGGGAAAGTTGCCTACTTCCTTGGAGTGAAGTTAATTTTTAAAGAAAGAGAGACTCCTCCAACGCGGAATACTTCGGTCAAAGGAGTTCACCTTGTTAGTGAAGAAGCATTCGAAGCTATGAGAACTACGAAAAAGCCAGTCGACAGTCGGCACACAGGAGGCCTGCGAATAACTCCGCATACAATCTCAACAGTCGACTTTCCCATTCTCGGCTCAACTTGGTGGTAATCCCTTATTCCCGTATTCTGTATTTAGTGAAATTGTTTGAGAACTACTGTTAAATGGCTTTCATCGATAAAGACTTTCATAGTATACGCGCCGATATTAATCATTTCAATTCATTACCAAAAAATTCTGTATCCAGTTTAGAGAATCTAGAACAGGAATCTGGTGTAGGCAATTGCATGGTCTCATCGATAGAGGAGTTTAATGCCTTTGTATTACAAAAAGTTATTTATAAAAATCTTTCAGTATTAAATCTAAACATTCGAAGCTTACCTACGACTCTAACGAAGTATTTTCTCTATGTAATAGTGACAATGAAAACCTGATTGTGAATATAAAAGACAAAAGTAATGTATATTCTGTCCATGCAATATATAGACCACCTAATACTAATATCAATAGCTTTTTAATTCACTTAGATAACATGTTATGCAACTTTCATAAATCGAATGCCATAGTTGCGGGTGACTTCAACATCAATTTGCAATCTGAAGCAATCTCTCATAAACTTTTAAACTTAATGAATTCTTTCTATCTTAGTCATTCTATTACCAAACCCACTCGAGTCTGCAGCTATGGCAGTCGAATAACAGAATCTACGATTGATAATATATTTGTAAATAGCAATGCCCTCGTAAATTCTGGAATTATAACCACTAACATCAGTGATCATTTTCCTACTTACGCTATATTCAATAACATTGTTCAGGTTGCGGATAAGACAACTATTGATTACAGAATGCTGTAATGCTAGATAAGAATTTGCAATGGAGTGATCATGTAAATTATATCGCGAAAAAGATTTCAAGGAGCGTTGCTATAATGTTTAAACTTAGAAATGTAGTCCCTAAACAAGTTTTATTGACTCTTTATCATACTCTTGTTCTTCCTTATATAACATACTGCACCCTTGTTTGGGGAAACTCTGCTAACAACGCATTAAATGGTATCTTTGTCATTCAAAAACGAGCAATAAGATTATTATCTGATGCTGATTTCCTTGATCACACTAGTGCATTATTTAAAGAGCTAAACCTACTAAAGCTCAACGATATAACCAAACTGGCACATTTTATTTTTATTTACAAGTGTAAGAACAAAATCATTAATTTGTAAAGGGTAAATAGATATTTTGTAACTCATCAAGAAATCCACTCGTATCAGACCAGAAATAGATCAAAGCTTGTTATACCTCAATTTAGATTGTCTTCATCTCAAAAACTATCCATTTTCATTGGATTGAAACTATGGAATGACTTGCATGCCGATATAAAAAATATTGTGAATGTAAATTTGTTTAAAACCAAGTTGAAATCCTGATTAATAATGGCATACTAACAAAAATCTAGGATTAATGTCCACTAATATTGTTTAATATTGTCCATTAATATTGTTTAATATTGTAATACACGTTTTAACTATTAATAATACTTATTTACTTATTTGTTATTATTAATTAATAACAACTAGCTGCTTATCTTTAATAAGAGCCCAGTAAAGCCTAACGCTTAAGGGCCAAATTAAATAAAATAGATAGTCGAGCTTCACAATTATTCATGTCATTGTAAATTGAAAAAAATGTATTTATTTTATTATTATTAATAAAGGTTATTCTATTCTTCTACATATTTTATCTTTTAGGTGATTTACATCAACCCACTCATCGATCATCATGCCTAGAAAGTGTAAAAATCACCCCGACAATTTTTGTTACGTGTTACGGTTATACTTCGGCTGTCCACTAGGCGACCAAGATAAAGCGTGGGCGCCACATGTTATCTGTACCGCTTGTTCGAATGGATTACGTGACTGGTTGAACCAAAGGATAAAGTCGATGCTGTTCGCTATACCCATGATATGAAAGGAGCCGAGAGACCATCATGGCGGTTGTTACTTTTGCAATGTTAACATAACTGGATTCTCCGTGAAGAACAAGCATAACATCGTTTATCCGAACGTAGACTCTGCGATCAGACCGATCCCTCACGATGACACGATGCCGATTCCGGTACCTCCACAGCATGGACTCGATTCTTTAGAAGACGAAAGGGAATCCGACGAAGGTGCGATTGGCGGAGATGCGGGACCTTCGGCCGATCTTGACTACACACCTGACGAAGAGCAATCGGAGCTGGAGAAGCTTACCAGAACAAGTTGAATGACATCATTAGAAACCTAGCCCTCTCCAAACACAAATCAGAACTTCTCTCCTCGAGATTCACGCAGAAACACTTACTTGAGAAGAACGTTCGAGTGTGTCACTATCGAAAACGAAACCATGATTTGTCGACATTCTTTACAGTAGACGGTCTGCTCTGCTCTGATATCAATGGACTTTTCGAGAACTTGTCACAGGTATACACACCATCTGAGGGTGTGCAAGGAGGGTGCGAAGAGGGTTCACGAAATACTGTTGTTTCCAATGCCTATGGGACAGCCGTGCTACCGTGGATCATTACATCAGGCGTGACTGGCATCAAAGCACATACGAGCCAGGAACGGGCAGTGTCCAGTGTGTTTCTTTAGTTGATCCAAAGAAGATTTTCCTGTCACCTCTCCACATTAAGCTTGACTTAATGAAAAATTTTGTGAAAGCGATGAGTAAGGCGAATTCGAGGGTGTTTCGATACCTTGTTGAGAAATTTGCAAACATCAGTGCCGCGAAATTGAAGGAGGGAGTCTTTGTGGGGCCCCAAATCAGGGAGGGTCTGCAGGATGAAGTCTTTGAAGAAAGCCTCAATGCCTTAGAAATAAAAGCAGGGCAGGCTTTCAATGGATTTGTGGAAACTTCTTGGGTAACCACAAGTCTCCCGCATACAAAGATGGAGTTCAGAAACTGCTCGATGCATATCAAGAAATGAGCTGTCGCATGTCCTTGAAAATACATTTTTTACATTCGCATCTAGATTTCTTTCCCGTAAACCTTAGCGCAGTGAGTGTCAGTAGTATGGGTGCACAATGGTAGAGTGCAATGCAATGAATGTTGCAAATGTTGATCAATGATGCAAGGGGAGGGGAATGTTGCGAGGGGTTATGCAACAAATGGGGGTTGTGCAACAAGGGGGTGGTTTATCCCCCAAACTGCAATAAAGGTGGGAGGGAGCTTTGGGGGAAGAAGGGAGGATGACCTCTCCCCCAAAGGGGTAACCTTAATCTAAGAGAAGGAGAGAAAGTAGAGAAAGGAGAAGGAGGAGGGACTTTGGGGGAGAAGTTGGGATGTCCTCACCCCCAAAGAGAAATCCTAACCTAAGCCCTAATCTAAGGAGAGAGGAGTGAGTTCTTTATTCCACCGGAGTCCGTCGCATAATGAGAGTCCAGGGGCCTAGCATCTGTTGTTAGAGGGTCTGGAGTTGCCAGTCTCCTTAATTTGCTCGAATTAATTAAAACACAATTAAACGAATCCCAATATTAACAATAAAAGAAATACAACTAATCCGAAATGAATGAAAAAACAAATGACAGAAAATACAGTACACACTGTTTATATATAAAAGAAAAACAATAATTATTTTAACTAACTTCTCCTAAAGCGTCTATTTACTTTTGTCAATCTTCTGTGCACGAGAGAGTTAGAGAGTGAGGCGTACTTTCTCTTAGATGTATACGTACGTAAAGTGGAATTCTCGCCTCCTTTTCAATAAAAAATGTGTGTACATGGCTAAACACACACACACACACACACACACACACACACACCTTATTCTACTTGCTGATCCTGGATCACACACACACACACACCACACACACACCTTATTCTACTTGCTGATCCTGGATGTTTGGTATTATTTTTATATAAGACTGTCTTGTATTAGCCTTACGATTTAATTAACATCGTGTATATATATATATATATATAATTTCATGAAATATATAGAAAATAAATATACAATCAATATGGGGTTGTTTGGGGTGGGTATGTGTGCACTAAAACCCTACAAGAAATACGAACGAAGAGTATGGGGATGTTTGTGGTGGGTATGTGTGCACTAAAAACCTATAAGAAATACGAATGAAGAATATGGGGATGTTTGTGGTGGGTATGTGTGCACTAAATGCCCAAGATATACACATCTACTGAGAAGTCTATTATTTTGTATAAAGAAAATTCCGCGAAATCAAAGAGGAATCCTTTATTCATTTGTTTTCTTCGTACTTTCATGCTAGTACATTAAATTTGACAACCCTTTTGTCAACCCTTTCTTTGAAAGCACTTCTAGACAAAAATGTACATCGAGGTAAACTCGGCCCACAACACGTGATTTGCCTGAGGCTACTTCAAATCCGCAAAATATCGTGGATAACGACTTTCAGCCGAAAAACTCCGGTCCATCTCCTCCCACTCGTATTATTATAATTGTCATTCTTATTATTGTAATGGCTTCTTGCACAATTTTTTGAAAAGAAAAAAAGCATCAATTTTTCATAAGTATATTGGAACTCATTTACCGAGTTGGTTTATGATGGCCGTAAGTAGTCACAGGAAAATTTTTAAAAAGGATTGAAAAGAAAAAAAACTATTTATAATTTCTTTATTATAAAATCCTCTCGATAAGATCGTAAAAGGAAAATTTGAAAAAAAGAGAATTAACAATTCATTGTATTAAATTGAAAAACATAATTGATTCCTTGTGCAGACTTTGGTGGTGAGGCTCTGGTTTGTTCCAGCATGCTGGCTCCTGAACCTAACCTGACCTATGGTTCAGACAATAGATTCTCCTTGTACGGTCATTTCCCTATCCAAAATGGGAAAAATTGGGGATCCAGTAGTATGACCGCTAATAATAATGCAAAATATTGTAGTGGTAGAGATTGCAAGTCGCAATTCACTTGAGAAAATAAATCTACGGGAAAGACATAATTGACTCTTTGTGCAGACTCTGGCGGTGAGACTCTGGTTCGCTACAGCATGCTGGCACCTGAACCTAACCTAACCTATGATTCAGACCATAGATTCGTTTTGTAACTGGAACCTAACCTAACCTAATATGTTGCAAAGGGTCTAAATTTGTCAGATTCGTGCAAAGATTAGAAAATAATGAAAAAACTAATCTCGACCGAGGATACCCACTTATTGGAATGATATTAGTTAATTATACGACACACAGGAGAGCAATTATGCTCTGTGGAAGATAATGGAGAATATATTTAATACACAGATTTTCAAAATACCTTTTAGAGAGAGAAGAAAAAATATACAAACGAGGAATGTATGCAATAATATTCAGACCAGAGATTCTCTTTGTAACTGGAACCTAACCGTGCTGCAAATGTATTTTTCCAGTAGTAATAATAGCTAACACGAATTTCCTTCTCTAATTGTTAATTTTGACTAAGGTCAAGCTTAACACTCCGCCTTAGACCTACAGTTTAACGTTGAATCCGAACTATGCTCCAACACAGGCGGGCAGAAATTACACTGTCACCGTCCGGACTCGATCTCTCAACCTCCGAGCAGCACCCCAGCGTCTTAACCACTAGGATACCTAGGGTACCCATTTATTTACCAGCCCAACCAGACATTCACTTTCACGAACTAAACACAATTTAATCACACTCCTACGTGAGAATTGGCAAGTAGAAAGTCAAGCCGAATAGATGTAACCAAACTGTGGAATGTTGAGGATCGAATAGTATGACCTAAAATAATAATAATGCAAAATATTGTCGTGGTAGAGATTGCAAGTGGCAAATGTTGATCAATATTGCAAAGGGGTGAGGGATATTGCATGAAGGGGTGGGTTCCAAAATGGGAAAAACCGAGAATAGAATGGACGCAAATAATAATGTAAAATATTGTCGTGACAAAGCGTGCAAAAGCTCATATACCTTGAGATGTGAACATTAAATCTACGGAGAGAAGATAATGACACCATTAGTTGACCAATCAGGATGTTCAAAGCGTGGACCAGTAACATAGGTGTTACGATTGGTACACAAATTTAACATAGCCCCGCCCAGCTACATTCACAACCAATCATCAAACTTACGAACCGCCTATTAGTCTTTTGGGGGTGGTGCTTGGGGATCATGCATATAAAAGGAAATATTTTCTGCTGGGATTCACGGTACTTATTTTCACCAGGGAATAAACATTCCCTCCGTCATGAATCAAGAACTTTACAGTTTACCGGATTTATATCAAAATGGAGACATTGCAGCGGTGTCTATAATTAATCTTTTTAACGCAGCCGACCGGGACGCATTATTTCCAACGCAAACCGTTGATGATATTTGCAATAACGCTCCTTACGATCCGATGCAAGAGACTGCCATAGAAATGTAAGTAATTATGTGCCTGTAATTTTATTTTTTGTAGCCAATTCGCCAACTGGTTATTTATTTAGTGTGCCTATCATTAGGAGAAAGAGCATTGTTCTGGATTATTTCATCATATATATGGAGAGTTGTAGTAATTCATGTCATCACATTTAAAATACTTCATTTAAATAGTAGGTATCCGCAATTATAGATTAGTTTGCAATTATTATTATGCTAAAGTTCTGTTTTGATTCGTTGAATTTTTTATAGCAATCCTTTGCAAGTTTTAAACAATTTTATGAATTCCATAATAAATGTTATTCGGCATTTTCTCTTAAAGGAACTTTACTGAGCGGTTCAAAGATATCTTCACATTGTAATACTCTTATTATATGTATACTCGCATATGTTTTAAACAATTGGGTTTTATTATAAAGATTCAGTATGAACTAATTAATTATTCTTTCTCCTTTAAGGTTCGATGAGGATTTCACTCGTGTTATACAATCTTTTCGTTTTGAAGAAACGAATGTCGTGGACCTGAATACAGAGGAAGAAGATTTACCGAGCAGTCAACCCAGCGATTGTCACATAATTAACCCTTTACTGCCCATGAGAACATTTTAGTCCCCTTTCAAAAAAATGGTATAATTGTAGAAATACTCTGTGTTTGTGCTCGGACACCCATTAGGACAATAAAGTCACTTTCAGCCTACCGCGGAATAGCATATTATTAACAGATATCTGCGATAGTCTCTCAGTATGCATTCAGCTTTCAGAGAAGGTAAATGTATGTCGTAGCAAGTCATCAACCATCACTTTCGATGACAATGGAGGCTAAACCAGGTAAGAGTTATATTTGTATAATGTAATTTAGATAAATATATATTACATAAATAACTTTGCAATAGCTGCATATATGTATTACTATAATATTTAGTATTATGGCGTATAATTGATGGAGGACAAAACTGTCCTATGGCATGCGAGTCATCGCTGTACCAGCCAGCCTCCTTGATGTAAACAAACCAGTGGTGGGGTGTTCTTCCTATATTTTTCCTATTTCTTGTGTCTTATATGGATTATAATGAGCAGTTAATTTACAGTAAGACTACAGCTTATGATGCATAAATAAAATCAATATCGATTACATATATACATGGTAATTTTATTTGTACTTCGAGTAATATATTTGTATGTCTTTTCTAGGTACCTCTCGATCATTGCCTGTGCCAGTATTCTATGGAAAAGAAAGGTCAAGACCAAGTTGTACTGTAGGAGTTACTTTATGCTCTAGTGAAACTGAAGACATAGATGAATATGTGAACAATGAAATTGATCCTGATTTCATGCCATCTATGAACGATATACTTAGTAAGTAAAATATAATTGGCATTTATGTAGCTCAACTTCTCGACTGTTATTGAAAAGATATATACTAATAGTTCTGCAGCTGTTGGCAATATCGAAGCTATAATTCAACAACATTTGCTGCTTCATTTTCTCAATGCATTAGTTGCCATATATTGGCCTATTACAAAAATAATATAAAATCTAACCTAATCTCTGTTTCAGATCAAACAGAAAATGGAGAAAGTACTGAAGGAGAGACGGAAGATGTAGAAGCCCCTATTGTAATGCAGGTGAATGATGCAGAAGTTATAGAAATTGCTCGTTCTCAACGTAAGAAATCAAGGCGAATCTTATGGGAGCAAAATGCTGACAACAGCGATTCACCACATATACCAAATTTTATTGAGTCTAATCCCAGTGAAGATGAAGTGTTGTTGTTGCCCGTTCAGTATTTAGAAGATTCATTTCAGATGAAGTGGTTGATAAAATAGTTGAGCAGTCTAATTTATATGCTGTTCAGAAAGATGTTAATAAACCTCTTGCTCTTACTCATAGTGAATTTGAGCAATGGTTAGGATGCTGTTTGTATATGTCAATTAGCAAAATCTCCAACACACGTCTTCACTAGAGTTCAGACACTTTCAGTGATGCAGTAGCCAGTTTATCAGCAGAAACAGGTGGGAGGAAATTAAATCTAATTTGCACTTGGTAGACAATGCTAATATAGATAAAAATGACAAAATTTCAAAAGTTAGGCCGTTAGTAGATCATCTCAGGGCTGAATTTAGAAAGATCCCTATGACTGAACACTTGTGCATAGACGAGCAAATGGTTCCATTCAAAGGTACATCAAGCATGAAACAATATATTCCAAAGAAGCCCACAAATGGGGATATAAAATATTTGTTTTAGCTGATCATAAAGGAATGGTCTACGATTTTTTCTCCTATTCTAATAAAATCGAGCCTGTAAACAACCCCGATGTGCCTGATCTTGGTGCAAGTGCCAATGCAGTACTTCATTTATCAGAAATAATACCTCCTCTGAAAAATCATAAGTTGTACTTCGATAACTGGTTTAATTCTTTGAATCTCATGCAACATCTAGCAACGAGGGGAATTTGGTGTTGTGGGACGGTGCAGTCCAGAAGACTACCATGCCTAACCTTCAAAACGGACAAACAACTAGAAGCAAAGGGTAGAGGGAGCTATGATGAATGGGGAACTAAATATGGTGATGATATAACAGTTACTGCTGTAAAATGGCTTGACAGTAGGTCAGTATGTCTGACTTCTACTTTTGTTACATCGCAACCTGTAGGAAAATGCCAAAGGTATGATAGAAAAAGAAAAGAACTAGTCGTGGTCCCAATTCCCAACATTGTTAAGGTGTACAATGAGCACATGGGGGTGTTGACCTTCAAGATCAGCTTTTATCCTATTACAGGATGTCATTTCGTTCCAAAAAGTACTACCACAGACTCATATTCCACCTTCTAGATATGGTAGTAGTAAATAGTTGGCTATTGTATAGGCGTGCAGGTGATTTGTTAGAAATAGGTGTGAGAAAGCAAAATTCACTATGTGAATTTAAAATGAGATTAGCTAAATCTCTCATGATGAGTGGGAAGGATGTTGTTAGAAAGCAGTAGCATGAAATCAGAGTTTGAAAAAAAGAAGAAGCGTGGCAATGCAACAAAGCCTATACCTGATGATGACATAAGAAAATGCTGTAGGCCATTTTCCCGCTGTAAGTGCTAGCCGAGGTACATGCAAACTCCCTGGATGTAAAGGGAAAATAGGTACGTTTTGCATGAAATGTAATGTTCATCTCTGCATCGATGCAAAACGAAATTGTTTCTAACTTTTCATCAAAGCTAATGAGAAAAGACCGAGTTTTACCGTATAATTATGAAAAATGTTTCATTTTAATGTTTTCAAGTTGTTAGTTGGTAAATAAATGCTTCTAAATAAAATGTAACTAAAAATTCATAAATATAGTAGTGTAGTTTGATGGAATTAAATTTTATTTTGCATTCGTGTATTTTCCTCCTAGTGGACATAAAATCTTTTGTGTGCCCAAAGGGACAATTTTGTCCCCTTCTAATTTAAATACCCCAGGGTATTTAAATTTTAAAAAATGTTGATATATTGTTTTATAATGACCATATGATCAATGCTTGCCTAGTTCTTGTTTTTTTTTAAAGACCTAATAAATTTGGGCAGTAAAGGGTTAATGAAATAATGTAAGTTTTTTCTTATGTTTCGATCTTTTTTTCGGGTAAGAAGACACAATGTATTTTCATCAATTTATTAAATGAAAGAAATCATGTTTCTAGTACAATAACCATCTTAAATAGCTACAGAATACACAAACTAACATTATTGGATACATACATATATATATATATATACACGAACGAAACATCATACTATACAACGAGCGCGCACAATCGGAAAACGGCTTTTTATCTGTCTGCATACCATTTCGTCGTTTCGTTAAGTGTGACACGGGTCGAATAACTTTTAAAAATTTATAAATTCCTTACCACGTGACATATGCATGAGAAATGAAAGGCAGTACATCCCGCGAGTATTACTAAAATGTCCTTGTAGCCGGAAGGGATTCCATACAACTTCGGGGATATGCATCTGTTCGAGAAATTTAACAATAACAGGGTCACTCCAGGGTTGAGTGCCAAGTGAATCAAAATAGTACATGCGGTCCCTACTTTTAAAATAGATTGCAAACCAATGAATCCCTTCACTACCAATGACATCTGTGTTTACAATAAGAATATCGCAATTTCTCGTAGTTGGCAATTTTAATGTTTCATTGTTCGCAAACACACCGATAAATTTGGAACGTGTGATTCGTTCACTATTCATTACCCTCTGAAGTGTATTCGCATCCATTTTAAAAGTCAGTGACAACGCTCCTAAATCTGTCAACTTCTATTAGTGCTTGTGACTCGAGGTATACCAGTACACTAATAGGCGCGTCTATATGCTTGGCGCATTCCAATCTGACTGAGATGTTTCCACTCTGTTGTGGACTTAAGTGTGTATTTACACTAGCAGATAAATCAGGTGTGATGTCAAACGGATAAAGGTTAAATTGATCGATGAATTCTTTCTGCGTTATCCCAAAACCGAGCTCATCACAAGCATCTGCAATATGGGCTAGATTACTATATGCTCTCGCGCAAAGCTGGAACACAGCGTCTGATGAATAATCCATATCCATAGCCCCGCCCAACGCAATGCCATTAACGTATAGAGTTATATTTTTGAGACTGAAATTCTCGAATTTAAAGACTCTTTTTATATTTTCCATTCACCGAAGCATGGTCCTGCATTCCGATTAATATCCTTTTAGGTAGATTTCCCAGAGCGATGTTTTCTATCTGTTTCGAGGCAAACCCTGCTGGCACCGTGTATAGTTTGATCTGTGCTCTGTTAATTGGGTATTTTACTCTCGTGTGTAGTAAATTTTTCTCAATTTCTATTTGTTTAGGTGAACTCAGTTTCTCTCGCCGTACGCGGAGGTATGTCTCCATAATGTGAATCACAACGGGTTTTGCTCCCTCTTCTTGATCAGTTCCCAGATTTAAACAGATCTCAGGATTCGTGCGGGTGAACTTTATTTTCATATCCACCCAATTCAAAAGCAACTTCTGGAATGTGAAGTCTGTATGCAGGCGTCCAAAACACTCCGATATCATCTTTTTAGAATTTTTAAATTTGTTCTTTATACTACTTTCGTCTTTAGCTTGATAATAGCCCTCGGCACTTAAAAATGTATCCTTCGATTCTTTGGAAAAGTTCAGCACATTTTCCAGAAAGGATCGTAGGTGGTATTACCCCGTTCCTGCCGATATGTTGACCTGATTTAAATATACATCACACTAGTTGAAAAAGGAGTGCAGAAAGTTTGTTTCAGGGTATACAGCATATTTGTCATCGCAGTCCGTTCCATCAGAATGGGCTATAGGTACGTAGTTTAGCTTACATGTGCACACAGCTTTGGTCAAAAAAGTAAGGGCTTAAGCTGGGTATCACGAATTCTATCGGGTCAATCGGGGAACTAATTGTGTTTAAAGGGTTAATTGTAATAAAGTCGCTGTGTTCAATAGAAACTTGAGTTGGAGGCATGTGAAAGAGGGCCAGCTACGATTTACAACATCGTGAACTACACGGATGGATGAAGCTTGCCATGACGAGTGAGAAATAGTGCTTCATCTCTCGACAAGTAATAAACAAACTATGATTCATGAGATCACAAAAAATGGTCAACCATAGGTTTCATTCGCTTAGAACACTTCTTCGATGTCCTTTTACGTTTAATACCACGTGGTGGTAACCCCTTCTTCCGGACATCCTTCTTCTTCCCACCACCACGCATTTTTCTCTTTGCATCTTTGGAGATTTTGTCCCGTGTAGCTTTAAGGTCTTTTTGGAGCTTTTTTAGGTTTAGCCCCAGCCAATATGTCTCCTGCCGTGTTAAGACCTGATTGTAGCGTTTCCTCCCGAGGAATCTGGCACCACTCTTTAGCAAGGGGACAGCAGTACGTAGTATGATTGAAAAAAATGGATCCAAGTCCACTACCACGCTGGTATCTCACACCTCGATAGAATGTGAAAGGTTCTCTGTCCATTATAACTCAGTGCGTCGAAAGTGCAGCTTCACTGTTAAGCTCCCATTACCGAATGGAAAATTTTTTCCTTCAATCGTTCTTATATATATTGAGATATTGGTTATTAGATTAGCTGCGGCATTCACATAATGGGGCCTGTCATATGTAATATTCAAACTCCTTCTTTTATGGTTGGGGATGTGCGCTATGCGCAGCAGGCGTGCCTGGGTATCCCCAACAAACTGGTGCTCCATTATATTGCTGTAAATATAGCACATGTCTGGATGTTTATAGCCATCAACCATTTTCTCCAATTTCAGCTGATACATTAGGCTGGACAAGTCGTGTTGTGCCTCGTGAAATGTATCTCTTTGGATGAGTGATCGATATCGTCCATCGGTCATAATTTTGAACACTCTTTGGGCTTTAATATTTCGGTTAGCCTGCGATTTTAGGGCCACAGTACATGCATGGGGATCATTGTTTATGATTTCGTATACTAAATTGCCCGTAAGACTTGAGCTTTTTAAACTTACGTTTAAGTCTCGCACAACATCCTCGACCGTACCATAGTGACCCGGTCATAGTGTTACTTCTGTACTGTAATACCGTGCATCTCCAGTCAGGGCGGTACGCATGGTTTCATCCCGAGTTACCCCGGCTTTTTCACACTCATTACAGTCTCTAAGAACCGTAAAAACGGGTTGTTTATAATTAATACTTAAAAAAAGGGTATTCAGCTGAATTTTGCATATACCCACCTCATACGTATCACGACCCAATTCAATGGGCCCGTGGAGTTCTGTTACAAAGTTGGCTAGTGTGTTGTTAGGGTGTACAGACAGGGACGAGGAGGAAGGGAGTGTGACGTAGAAATGGTTAGGCGCCATGTTGCATACTATTTAAGCTTCATTATTGCATCAGCTTTTATATAGGTGTTGAAGCTTTCTGGGTATCCAAGCCATTTCACCAGGTACATTTTTCTCTTTCCTGAACCTTTGCTTCCTAAAATTTTTTCAATTTTAAACACATTTTTTCCTAAATTAAATGTCACTTTCTGCAACTCCTCGCGGTAAAAGCCTCCTGCGATTTCTTCCCCATTCAAATCTTCAACTTAATACATTATCTCGCGCTTAGATTTCATAGCCCTAACTTTAAAAATCACACGTGTCCATCCTTGCTCAAATCCCTTCGCGAATTTATTCCCCGAACGCGACAGCCTTACATAATCATTGATTTTGAAACGCGCAAAGTGTGGTGGTGGTGTTCCATTTCTTCTCACATCAGGCTTTGTGCGCGCACCTTTTTCTAAAATCTCGTTAGGTGTTGTCCCAATTGTGTGATAGTGTGAGTGGTTGTAGGATGAGGCTATTGATTCCAGAGTGTCTAGCTGTATGTGTTTTTATGTGTAAAATAGCGGTGCATGTGTTCCTTTATGGTACGTTGAACTCTTTCAGCTAAAGATGCCTTATATATAGAATTGGTAGTGTGGTAGCTGATATTAAACTCTGTCAACATGTTCTAAAAAACTCGGCCTATAAATTCTTTCCCTATATCCGTACAAAAGTAGCCAGGAACCCTGTTTTCCTTCAACATCAACGTTTTGGTGGCTTTAGCAAATGTTTCAGGCGATTTATTTTTCAGCGGAATTAGCCAGAGATATCTAGAGAATACATCTATTATGAATAGGATGTAGCGGTAACCATCGTTATACAATAAATATCTTTGCATGTCTGTTAAATCTGCTTGCCAAATAGAGTCAATCGATGCCGCTGTTGTCTTGGCTGTTTTAAACCTTTTTCTCACAGGCTTATGAAGTGTATAAGCGTCGTGCTCCCGCAAACACCTCTCAACATTTTTTTCCCTACTCCATCATTGTAAACATTTCTGTACAGTCTATCTACGCCTCCGAAGGAGTCTGGGCTAGAAATGTCATAATAGCGTTTTCTTAATATGTTAGCCATTTACATATTTTAGAGGCACGTGGGTAGGGTTGATCGTTGTTTATCATCTTCTTTCTCCTCTTCAGAGGTGTCACCGCCGGGGGTGATGGCGTTTTCAATTGTGGCACGTGCGACGCATGTTCCAAGTCTTTTAACCTGTTCAGATTTCGAAATCTATCATTGTTTTGGGCACATTTATTTCTTGTAGTCTTGCTTTAATATGCTTCCATCAGCAATTATCTCACCTGTATCGATCCATTGTATGTTGGGGTCCTCTTTCAATAGATTATAAAGAATGAAACCTTTATTCCTCAATGTATGTGGGAGGGTGCTTTTTAATACATGGTCGATATGTTGTGGGGCCGACCCGTTAATCTTTGTTGGTCAGCTATATCGTCGGACACAGGCCCTATGTCACCATGGCCGTCGATGGCCGTGCTGTGCCTAATAACCACGGGGATTTCTGTCGGATTCTTATAATTTTCGTACTTGTGAAGAAATTTCTGCAGAGCTACTTGGTATAAGATTCTTTTCTCATCAGGTGGTTTTTCACTATTTAATAGGGCTAACAATTCGCTTTCCATTCTTTTAAGCCTGCTTTTACGGGGTTCTAGAACCATATCTGAATTCTTTGAACTTTGCAGTGAAGCATACACCTCGTGTGGAATCACTACCATTTTCTTCATTATATTAATCTAGTCAGTAAAGGACCCAAAACTGAAAATAAGATGGGGGGAATGACCCTCCTCTTTGTACAATAATTCGTTTTTTCTTCCGCACAGTTTGACTTTCACGAGCGAGTGCACGTATTATGTTCTTGTAACGGCGTAGGCGAGCCTTCTGAGGGGGTTTCATTGATACATTGCAATTTATAACGTTAAGACAGATTTCACAGATGCATTTTAAAAAGTCGGAGTCGATATTTTTAGCAAACATCTGTTGCATTGCCCGGGGCAGTCGATGATAGATTTTTATTAATTCATGGTATTTCTTTAGCCTCTTTGTCATTCTGGAATATACACCGTTTCAGGCTCGTTTGGAAATATATTCGTTCTTAGAAGCACCCTAAACGTGTTTCGCGGATGAAGGTCGCAAAGCAAATATCCGTAACGCGGGCTTGTAGCTTCTTTATAAACTTCCAAAAACTCCTTACGCTGATTCGGGAACATTTGATTGGCTAATACCCAATTTGTGATACATCTCTACGTTGCGCGAATAAGACTAGATATTGTGTATTTAACGACACATCGCGCATGTATCTATTTTTGAAAAATAGATTCTGATTGATGAAGAACACGCTTATGTTAAGATGGTGGGAGAATACTGTAAATGTCTCGGCAAACGTTTTATCCATCTCCAACATGAGATCGTCAATTACAATGACTGTATGTTCATTTCCCTTTAACGAATTAACGTCATATACACCTTTGTGGAACAAAATATCATCTTGGTACTCGTTGAACACTGATTGATACGTCGAATAGCACCATATAACTTTATGCACAAATTTTGAGAACATCTCCCCTTTTCTTTAATGATTTTAAGCATAAACACAGTTTTACCACATCCTGTAGGCCAGATATAATACATGTGGATGGGCTCGTGAACCTGAATTTTTCTACAGAATCCATTTCTAACACGTCACACTCCTAAGTGGGTCATTTACAAAATATAATAAATATTTAAGTGATGACCTTATATTCTACAGTCTTGTTTTCTCTTCTCCCACAGAACCGTGAATGACGATGAGGTACAGCACCCCATCATCGATATTACAGATGACCCCGACGACAGTGTAGTTGTGATCACAGAATCCATCCCCCTGCGAGTCCACACCAGCGATACCTGTAGCACGCGACAATTCAAAGCGGAGGCATGATGAAGAGCCCTCCACGTCAGGTATAAAGCGTGCCAGGATTGCGCCGGTTGTTAGACCCCAGTAATAGAGCCCCAACCTCTACGTCTTACGACACAACCCCACAATAGTACCTTCCTCAAATATACCCCCTTATTCCTGTTCAATTCCGGGTACATCCTCCACAGAGCAGCAGCTTCTCGTTCTGTAGAGGATGGCATAACATTCGAGTTGGTGCGCACCGCTACCCCACCCCAGCCTTGACTAGAAATCGGTATATAGTCAGGGTTGATCCTAGATCCATGTATAGCAATGGTGTTGAACACGGACTACGCGCATAGTTGAACGTATTGTAGAGTTTGCCCTTCAGAACCGCGACGAACGTGAAGTCAGGACGAGGCTGTCCTTCGGATTCGGGTCAGATGACGGAGATGTAGATGATTTTTGGGTAGTAATACCATTCAGACGCTTGGCAGCTGAGATATAGAGTATATATTAGGCCGTATAATGCAGGCCTCTCAAAGTAGTATAGCCTTCAATATGGACAACTTCACGGTAAATATTGACCGTGTATTCCGTGTTGCGGTCATAGTGCCACACCTTATACTCTTAACTTCAATTCTCAGGCTATTTATAGACGGCATATAAACGTCGATCGTGGTTGCGGCTTTATAGCAGTAGTCTTAGCTCGTATGTTTACTGTACTAAATACACGGACCCAAAAAATTTGGTTGCCTACGGTAGTGGAGCGTGCCCGTAAACTAGCTGTAGACTGTAAACTTGAGTTTGACTGTAATATGGGTCCTGAAGAGCTGAGAAGGGTAGAACAGGAAATGAATGTTCGTATAGTTGTGTTTGGAATGGATGATCGTCGTAGGACTGTGTATGTTTTTAAAAGCTGTGTGAGAGATCGTACAAGACCCCTACTTATTTTAGGACTGTCAGGAACAACGTATCTCCCCATCCGTAATATAAGGGACCTTTAAGCGAGTTATGATAAAAGTCGAAAATATGGACGACATCATGATTTGTGTAAGGGATGTATCGAGTTTGCGGATATGTGAGCAATGTAAAAGCTCCAAATGTGAAAGCCGTGTAGTTGAAGCTGAGAAGAAGGATTGTGATGTGTGTAGACGCACATTTTTCAATAATAACTGTTTTGAGCTCCATAAATCAATTGGCACGTGCAGGAAAATGAGAATCTGTGAATGTGGTATGTTTCATATGATGGATAATTGGGGGAATTTCAAGCATAAATGTGATGAAATTCACTGTTCTACATGCCATGAGAAATATAAGGCGGTTGGAGTAAAGCATGTATGTTATATGAAAGACGCTAAGCCTAAAAATAGCCCTTGTATAACTGTGTACTACGATATAGAAACATACACGAACGCTGAAACCAAAGAGGTTATTCCACATTTACTTGTAAGCCAGACTATCTGTGATGAGTGTATGGAGATCGAGTGTGATGAGTGTCACAAATGTGGTAAACGGACAAACGTTTTTAAAACGATGCCCACGATAGCCCTGTGAAACTCTTTGTGTCCTATATTGTCAAGTTAGCGGACAAGTTCAAAAAATGACTATATTCTTGCCCATAACGGGGCAAAATTTGACACACAGTTCCTTTATAAGGAGTTGCTTGAGCACGAGTCATCTGAGATATTTACAGGTGATCCCTTGAAAAGAGGCAACAAACTATACAGATGCAAATAAGAGGTAATGTACAGTTTAAAGACACTTTATTATTCACACCTTGTAAATTAGCAAAGCTACCCAAGGTGATGGGCGTAGCCGCTGAAGTTTCAAAAGGATATTTCCCTTACACATTCCTCACTAGCGAAACTTTAAATTACGTAGGACTACCTCCACCCAAACATTACTTTAACTATGAATGTATGAGTACAGATGAACGTGAAGATTTTGACCGATACTACAACAGTTTTAATGAATCTAATCCTTATAATATAGCTGATGAATGTGAGCGTTATTGCGTGAATGATGTGCGCGTGCTTAGAGTATGTTTCCAGGCCTTTAGAAGGATGTACATAGGCCGTTTCAAATGCGATCCGTTGCAAGTCGCAACCACGATCGCCTCATTATGTTTTACGGTGTTCAAGAATAACTTCATGCCTAAAGACACCTTAGCCGTTTCACAGAAACAATCCCCGCAGTTATGGGCACAAGGCTATTTACTGGCTCATACACATACAGCAGCAGACAGGTGTATACATAAAGCATGCCCGCAACACGGGGAAGTACCCATTAAGGTTAATGGTCGTGTTTTTTGGGTTGATGGTCTAAGCGAAAACCGTGCCACTGGTGAGAAGACTGTGTACTCCTTTAACGGTTGCTGGTGGCACGGATGCCCCCGTCCTGAGTGTGGAATCGTAGGAGATATCCACGGTAGATCTCCTGCCGACAGTCTTGCGTGGACCCGCACCCGCGATCAACTTATAGGCTCCCAGTTCACTCACAAAGTCTTGTGGGAGCATGAGTATGATGCACGGATGGAAACAGATGGACAGTACCGTGAAGAAATAAACACGATCAAACGTTCAATGGTGCTGGATCCTCTCAAATGCGGTGATAGCTTGTTCGGAGGGCGTACAAATCCCTTCAAGCTATACTTTCCGCCTACGGAGGGGTGAAACTCCATTACTACGACTTCTGTTCTTTATATCCCTACGTGATGAAGAACAATCCGTACCCCGTGGTGCACCTGAGAAACTGGTG
This sequence comes from Bathynomus jamesi, assembly GCA_023014485.1. Classification (NCBI taxonomy): domain Eukaryota; kingdom Metazoa; phylum Arthropoda; class Malacostraca; order Isopoda; family Cirolanidae; genus Bathynomus; species Bathynomus jamesi. The sequence goes on along the minus strand of JAJOZX010003748.1, from coordinate 145,926 downwards.
GGACCTGACCTGCCCCCATCGAGGTGTCTCAACAAATTTGAACGGGTACTATTTCGGCCTTTCTTTCGTAGATGTGCTCCCCCACGCGATTTATGGATGCCGATCTTACCCGTCGTTATAGATCACAAGCTCATGTTTCCCTGTGCGTGAAGTGCGCAGAGGAGAACAATGGGGATGTAATCATACAACCAACCAGCGTAAGATCAGAGGTGTATATACAAGCCCTGAGCTGGATCTAGCTGTTCGCCATGGCTACAGAATATTGAAGATACATGAGGTGTGGAGGTTTCAGAAGCTACCCAACCTTTTCACGCCATATATAAACGCTTTTTTGAAGGATAAGGTAGAAGCATCAGGGTATCCGCGAGGAGTTGATACCGAAGATGAAAAATCGGCTTATATTCAACGTTACCGTGACCGTGAAGGTATACAGCTTGACCGTTCCCAAATTGTAAAGAACCCTGGCAAGCGCTTTAGTGCAAAGTTGTGTCTAAACAGTCTTTGGGGAAAATTTGCACAGAATACTGGCAAAGGGAACGTTCATTTGGCACAAAGTTATAGTGAAGTCTGGGATTATGCCAACGCTCCCGATAAAGAGGTCATGGAGATCGTGAATGTAGGTAATACTTACATAATAAAGTACAATACCGAATTGGCCACAGATACCTCACGGGTTACAAACATACCTGTAGCCAGCTTCACAACGGCCTACGCACGCATCAAACTTTGGGGCCTATTGCATTCTCTTGGGCGGAGGGTTTTGTACGCCGATACAGATAGTGATATTCACAGGAGAGGGTGAATACATGCCTCCTATTGGTGAATTCCTCGGGAGTTGACTGATGAGATCAAGGATGAGTATGGAGACATCGCATACGCCGACTCTTTTGTCTCAACAGGGCCAAAAACTTATGGGGTACGGGTGAGGGTGGGGGAGGATATGAAATATCGTGAAGGCTAAGGGTATCACGCTCAACCAGGCGAATCGGCGGGGTTAACTTTGATTCGTTGAAGGATCTAGTGTGCTTGGATGATGATGAGGGCGACCAGCCCCAACTAACTGTAGGACCCACAATTTTCGGGCGCAGAAGCTGGGGGCGTGAAGGAACTTAGGGGTACAAAGGTGTGCCGTAACACCTATAGGAAACGTTACCAGGTGCCTGGTACCTATGATACCGTACCCTTTGGATACCATAATCTTTGATATGTCTATTGTTAACGATATGTTTATTTATTACACGTATTTGTAAATATACTTGAATATTTCGTTTATTAAATAAATCGTGTTTCAATTAGCGTTTCACTTTCTCCTTGTGTGTGTGTGTGTGTGTGTGTGTGTGTGTGTGTGTGTGTGTACAGGAGAAAATTCTAAGCTCCGCCCAGCGTGTGTACAGGAGAAAGTTCTAAGCTCCGCCCACCTGTATGATCGGTCACGTGACTCCTGCTACTACCTGGGCATATCTCTTCCCTGCGTGCTCAGTTGACGCTGCAAGCCCTGGGTCTCAGACGTTGCATTTCCCCACGTAGACGAAAAATAGTAATGGCTACCTTTAATATTGCGTGTTCGACGTTTATGAAGTGGTATTCGGCAAAGTGTGAAGATAAGGTTACTGAATGGCTCCCTATTCCACCCTCCTTTGATACTTTTAAGGCTACATTGAATCGTGCGAAGGAACAAGAGGTACAAATACTCTACGGCTATTCTGGCGAGAGCATTGCAGGATTTCGTGGTACAAGTGATGTATTGAACTATGTTGTAGGACTAAACTTTATAAAAGCTTACATATACCGTGAAGTAGAAGAAACAACACGTGCAGAAGAGAAGCAACGGATATGGTTAGTGAGTCTTGTTGATGAGTGGTGCGACAAGCGATATTATGTCATGTTGCATCATACCGAGTACTCGTACCCTGCGACTGAGAATGTAAATCTTGTCATCATGGAGAATCTTAAGTATTTTTACCACTATATTAATATATCATGACGAGGTTTGTAGTGAGGTTGTGGCTAAGGTCTGCGTGAGTTTTTAACAGAATTTAGAGATGAGTATCGCTGCTAAGCAAAAAAAAAATGGTCATATGTTTCTCTCAAATAGTGCGCCGGAGTGTGAATAAAATGTTTAGTTCGTGAAAATCCCCCAAGCAAAATGTCTGGTGCGTATTCTGGGGAGTGGGAGTGATAAAACATTAAAACCGGTATTGCTTCATGTATCGGAAAATTTCTCAAAACACTACCCAGTATAATGGGATACAAGTATTCACGTTGGAACAACGCCGTACACGTTTCAAGCTTATGGTGTGACTCACTCCTCCCGTCGAGCCGATCCGCTCGCCTGTGGTCATAGTCATCTCAGAGCTTGAACCGATGGACGTGCACTCCTCGAATACGATGGAACTTCCTTTGAGAGCATTCTCAATGCCGTGTACGATGTGTCCGTGACGAAGTCATTGCGCGTGTTCAGGCGTGAAACCGGTGCCATTAACTATGTACTGGAAACGACTTATAGACAAACAAACTCTGGTAAACGGAATGTTGTTTATTTAAGTGTTGAGGAGATGAATAGAATCTTCGTGGTAGTTGAGAAGTGGAGTGAGGATTGTATAAAATTCCTGCAGGTGTAGGTACAAGAAGAGAGCAGATTAGTGATACCCCTCATACGCCATTGTTTGTACGTGTGTATAAATAACAAGCCCATGCATTGATATACGACTGATGTGGAAGAATGCTTCGATAATAACGTTCTTGTCCCTACGCGAAACCGTTTCATCCTCGACAGAATGTTTGAAATCGTCGGATTCCGCAAGCTGAAGCCTATATTAGACGCGCGTATTACGGATATGCTTTATTTTGATACGTTCTTGAATACGCATACCGCTCTGCTCGACGGGTTTACCGAGTGTAGGACTGAACAAGGCAGAATGGTCAGAGCTGGATGCTTATTTAAAAGGTTTAGACTCTTTGAAATATCATGAACTTTGGTACAAAGCACTTGAGCGGTACAGGGCTGAGCTCACCTACACCGTTCACCCTGAAGAACTATTTCTTTATATAATGAGCAGCTGTCGTTACACTTAGAAGATTATTTCAACTGCAGTGTGAAGAAGAGTTCGATGAAAAGCTCGGATCGGTAAGAAAAAACCTCGATTGGAAAGGAGTGTTTATAACTTGTATTTAATAATGATGTTGTGGCTAACGATGACCTCTTTGTCGTGCTTTTGAATGTATTCTAGCCGTGTTTAAAGATAACTTACCAACCGAATGTAAAGTGGGCACAAAAATAGTATTGAACGATATGAAGGCCATTTACGTTGAGTATAGGTATCCCTATAACTTGAGCGGTGAAATAATGTTAAATCGTATTTACTGCGTAGTGCAAAGCAATAATGATATGACTGTAGACTCGATATGTGCAGTTTAGTGTTTTAGTTAAGCGCAGTAGAACATAAAGTGAATGTATTTTGATGTATATTTATTTCAATATATTTAATTATTTAATATAATCCTGTACTGCTATATTGATGGTTATACTCCATCGTTTTGTATTTCTTATATTATTTTTTATTTTAATTTTTATTATTTATATATTTCTCGTTCGTATTTCTTATACTATTATTATTTTATTTTTTATTTTTTGGTCATATATATTCCATCGTTTGTATAGGATTGTATATTTATTTTCTATATATTTCATGAAATTGATTCCAATAATTCGTCTAAATAAACAGAATGATGTAATGGTGTTTTATTTAATTATTTTGGGTGTGTATATATAAACGATATTATTATTTAATTATATGTATACCAAATGGCTGGTTACACCTTCTAAACTGACTGACAATTTCTAATTCAACTGTCAAGAATATCTGAATAGCGCAATCTGGCAGCTGAAAAGTTAATTAATATACACACATACACCTGTCTTCTAAGTCAACTGGCGGATTAAGCCAACTGGCAGATTATGGCAACTGGTGGATTTCTAAGCCAACTGTCAAGAATATATTCTTTAAATAAATAAATAGCGCAATCTGGCAAGTCAACCCTATTAATTTACACCAGAACAAGCCATTTACGCCTTCTAAACCGACTGGCGGATTAAGCCAACTGGCTGATTTACACCTTATAAGACAGCGGGCGCTCGGATGAACTCTAATTATGCGTCTGGCTGGAGCCAGGCGAACACCCCTCTCTCCTTAGATTAGGGCTTAGGGTGAGGACATCCCATCTTCTCCCCCAAAGACCCTCCTCCTTCTCCTTTCTCTCCCTCTCTTACGTTAAGGTTACCGTTTTGGGGAGAGGTCATCCTCCCCTCTTCCCCCAAAGCTCCCTCGCCCCTTCATTGCAGCTTGGGGAATAACCCACCCCTTGTTGCATAACCCCCTCCCCCTTCATTGCAGCTTGGGGATACCCCTCCCCCTTGTTGCATAACCCCTCCTCCTTTGTTGCATAATCTCTTGCAACATTCACCCTCCCCCTTTGCGTCATTGATCAACATTTTCAGTATTGCATTGCACGCTACCATTTTGCGTCCATACTACTAGTGACGAACAGGGGGAACGCTTCCATCAAGACATCTAGTCAATAGAAAATCGCTACCAAGGTTTCTGGAACGAAAGTATGCTGGCAGACTACTGCTGGATGTTTTACTGCGACGATCCGGACAAGGTTTAAAAAAGAAAATCGTACTCGCAACGTTTTTAGGTTGGTGTACATTTCTTTTTATGAATAAAGTTGTACTTTTACGATAAATTGTGCTGAAATTAACACCAGTCATATTTCGACAACTAGATGTGCGGGAAGAAAACCGAAAACAGGTTTGGAATTACCGTATAAAACTGGGCTAGAAAAGTGTGTGTATACATCTTTGATGATAGAAAAAAGTTCGATTTTGTCGACCAGCGTAATTTATTTCAGATTGCCCTTACCGTTTAGACGTGTATAAACGAACATAGAACACCGTCATCATCATTATCACTATCATCATCATCCCCTACATATACGAGGGTAATTCAATAAGTATCCGCACTTTTTATTTTCACAATTTTAGTTTCACATCTTACAGATTGTAAACACATCACTTCTCAACATAGTCTCCCTATTTCTCAATGCATTTCGTCCAGCGATCTACAAGCTTCCTAATGCCATCAAAAAAGAATGTTTTTGGCTGTGTACGTAGACAGTCATGCACCGTCTCCTTCAGGTCATCATCGCCTTGGAATCTCTGACATCTCAAAGCGTCTTTTAGTGGTCCAAACATATAAAAATCCGAAGGTGCCAGGTCTGGACTGTAGGCTGGATGGTCGAAAACTTCAAATTTAAGTTCTTGAAGGCATTTTCTAGTCTGTGCAGCGGTATGAGGGCGCGATTGTCGTGTACAAAGAATAACACCTTCCGACAATCCCCCTCTCCGTTTGTTGCGAATTGCTTGCTTTAACTCATTCAGAGTGATGTTATGCTAACTGCTTAGGGATACCACGAGGCCCTATCCTTGAACATTATCTAGAGCGTGGAACTACAGTAACAAGTGCATCGTATTCTGACATGCTTCAGAATTTGTTAAAGCAAGCAATTCGCACAAAACGGAGAGGGAGATTGTCGGAAGGTGTTATTCTGTTACACGACAATGCGCGCCCTCATACTGCTGCACAGACTAGAAAATGCCTTCAAGAACTTAAATTTGAAGTTCGCGACCATCCAGCCTACAGTCCAGACCTGGCACCTTCGGATTTTTACCTGTTTGGATCACTAAAAGATGTTTTGAGAGGTCAGCGATTCCAAGCGATGATGACCTGAAGGAGGCGGTGCATGACTGTCTACGCAGACAGACAAAAACATTTTTTTTTGATGGCATTAGGAAGCTTGTAGATCGCTGGACTAAGTGTATTGAGAAACAGGAAGACTATGTTGAGAAGTGATGTGTTTATAATCTATCAGATGTGAAATAAAAAGTGCGGATACTTATTGAATTACCCTCGTATAAATAAGATTATGAAAGGTTATACATAAATATTTTACGTCTTTTAAATATTAAAGGTGTGTTTGACATTTAAGTTTCCAATCGTCTTTAAGAATGCCAAAAAATATTGAAACAGAAAGATGGCTATTCTATATACAATATATAATGTATATTCGGCATTTTTTTGCCTCTTTCATATTTTTGTTTTTATTTCAGGGTGAACTTTAAATTTGTTTTCTCGTCGTTGTCAATCCGAAAGTCAAGATTTCTCATCCAAATTTAACACTTTAACGTAACATAGATGGTGGAATCTAAAAACAAAACTTTTAATGTCACGAAAAATAAAAAAAATTGTTTTTGTTCAACTTTCCAACATTTTCTTTTTTTAAGTTTCGATATTTCCTATTTCATATTTTTATTGGAAGTGTAATAATTATTTTACACGGAAAATATTGAACACAATATAGATATATCCCCTTGATATATATAGAATCCGCAGAATAATATATATATATATATATATTGGTCCAAATGTAGAATGTAGGCCTACTATAATACAGGGTGTTCGGAAGTCACTGTGCACTTATATTTATTTAATAGCATACAATAGTATAACATTGCATATATGATAGAGGTTATGGATGGGACTATCAGAACTTATAAAAGGTGTTGAAAGTGATGTCCTTTAACAGCAATACAGGCCTGGACTCGTCTTATTTTATTTTGAAACACCTTTGTCAGTTCTTCTTTTGAAATGGACCTTATGTACGCAGTTATTGCAGTTTTCAGGTCATCAAGCGTGAGTGGACGATCTCGATTATATAAGTGCACAGTGACTTTCCGAACACCCTGTATGTAAAATAAAATGAAAATGGTATTGGGTCACCAGTTTGACCTTTCAACCAAACAAACAATATTTAATAAGGAGATAGAAATGACTTTGTGGTTTTTCGTTTAATTAGAAAAAATAATGAATTCACAGTAATTAACATTTAGTTAATTAACTGTTAATTAATTCACAGTGATTAAAAGTTATGTATAAGGTAATTTGTGCAATATTACAATGGATGATTATATATTAGCAATAAGGAATAATTTTTGTACAGGATAAGAGTTAAGTGAATACAATAATGACAAGAAACGCTAATTAAGGTAATGAGATATACGGTATTGAACACAATAATAAGTAATTAAGCCAACAATAACTGAGGTAATGAAAGTACGGTATTGGTACAGTAACGAATTTTTGCCTAAACTGCGGTCGTAAATGCGCGAGTACCTTGAACGGTAGTGAGGACACTTTGAAGAGAGCCTATTCGATTAGGCTGGAAACATATTGAGTTTGTAGGCTATGCAAAAGTAGTTTAACACAACTGAATAAACGGTAGGCCAAATGAGGTGATAGCCTACGTGAGGTTTACAGATCTGGGATTTTGATGAGGACGATAACTCTGAAGACGGAAGGGCTTACAAGCCAAACTGGTTGATGAGATCTTGTGAAAGAAAATGTAGCTTCGCAGGTCGAAATGGATGAATGATGAGTGAGGTGAAAGGAACCGGATGGCGCCAGTTGCATCTCGAAGAAGTGATGTTGTTTCCAGAAGGATTAAATAGTAATGGGCCTCAACGGAGATGATTAACTTCGTCTATGCTTCAATGGAGTTTTTGAAAGACGGCGGGCCGCTCTCCAACGAAGGCCGGAGAGCGGGTGGAGGCCTGAGCAATGACCAAGTGAGAGCGAATGAGGTCGACCTGAAGTGGACTGGCACTTTTATAGGCCCGGTGACGCTTAGAAATTTGACGGGCACTTTCAAGAAACAAAAAGTAAAATAAGCGTTCCTTTGTGGAGGGCCTTGCCCACGTGTGGAATTTTCTGTTAGGCCCCTTCAAGTGAGGAAGGCGAGAAAAAGAAATTTTCCAATTCTTCTTCTTCCGCAGCTTATTATCCCATCTTTACATGGGGTCGCTGTTTTTGGTTCGTCTTCTCCACTCTCCTCTGTCGTATACCGCGTCCTCCTCCAAGTCCTTCTCCCTGATGTCCGCCACCACACAGTCCCTCCATCTCGTCTTCGGTCTTCCTCTTCTTCTCCGTCCCGGCAACTCCATCTCCAGCACTCTGCGCCCCACATACTCCTCCTCTCTTCTCCTGACGTGTCCATACCACCTCAGCCTGGCCTCCGGCACCTTCTTAGATGCTTCCGCCACCTTCACTGTTCCCCTTATATGCTCATTTCTGACCCTATCCCTCCTCGTCACTCCACACATCCATCTTAACATCTTCATTTCAGCCACATCGATTTTTCTTTCATTGCTCTTCTTCATTGGCACAGTCTCCATTCCATACAACATTGCCGGCCTCACCACTGTTTTGAATACCTTTCCCTTCAGTTTCACTGGGACCCTCTTATCACAGAGCACCCCTGATACGTCTCTCCAGTTCTTCCACCCCGACTGTATTCTACAGTTTATCTCTCTCTCTGCTCCCCCCTCTGCATCCACTGTTGACCCCAAGTATTTAAAATACTCCACGTCTTAACACGCTCTCCACTCAATGTCACTTCCCCTCTCGGTCCTGCTGCACATCACATCTCATATATTCGGTCTTCTTTCGGCTAATTCTCATCCCCCTACTTTCCAACGCCTCTCTCCAATTTTCCAACTGCTGCTCCACCTCCTCTTTCGTCTCCCCACTCAAGACAACATCGTCTGCATTTTCCATTGAGTTTCTATATATACACACACAGTATATATATAGGGTGAACCAAATGTAGGTGGACAGTAAATGATAACGTTTATTTTGTATATATACACACACACTCTGTGTGTGTGTATATATAGAAACTCATAAGTTTTTCAGCGATTTCAATGAAATTTATAGCAAATAATCACTATATATAACAGCACTGATGGTATTCATTTCAACAAAATATTTTGATAATTAAAATAATTATCTCGTTTTATTGAAAAATATGTAAAATTTTTGTTCCACCAATGGCAACAACTTTGGAACATTTGAAGGAAAGGATACGTGAGGCTGTTAGAAAAGTTCAGTATGATATGCTACAAAATGTATGGAGGGAACAAAACACGTGCAAATGGTGCATGAGGTGTCACAATGGGTGTTTCGAGGCAGTTTGTCAGTTTAGTCTGACTAAGTTCGTGCTTCAAATCTATGAAAAGGAAATCTGGGTTAACTTAAAAAGTTTCTAAAGATAAATGCAATGATTGCATGTCCCATAATAACGTGATGTCTATAGTCCAAATGACAACCCAAAGGGGGATATTCTAACCGTATCTGGCTTAAAAAGACACTTACAAAAATGATCAAAAAATTTCCTTTGACCATTAAATTCTTTTGAGTAGTATATATATATATATATATATATATATATATATATAATATATATATATATATATATATATATATATATATATATATATATCGGGTGGTCCGAAAAAAATGACGCATTTTTAAAAAATTAATATCTCAGTAACCCCCTTCCTTATCATGACAATTTTTATAGGCAAGATACTTTCAAACTTCTTTTTTTGAATGCAAGAAACGGAATTCTGTTATCTTTTATAGTTTTCTCGCAATTAACAAAAGTAACAACATGGGTCAAAAAAACAAAAATCGCAATATAATATCCGTTTTTTATACGATATCATTTTTATACGATATCATGCGATATTTTTGCAAGTTATTACAAAACTCTACAGGAATGAACAAGTCAAATTGTGGATATTTTTATTTTTTAACAATTCGTCAGTACCCTTAATGATGTTGTCAGAGGAAGATCGTATTCTCAAAAATTGTTACTGTGAAAAAGGATGGAAGACTGGAAGGTTATTGCAAGAGTGTCCCGGCAAAAAGTGGAAAAGGCGTGCAGTGGAAATACTCTTAAAGAAGATTCGCGAATCGGGAAGTACTGCCAGAAAACCAGGAAGCGGTAGACCTAAAACAGCTTCGGTTCCAGAAAATGTGGATTACATCAACGATAAAATCTGCTCTCAAGAAGATAAACCAGGAAGTCATTTGTCACAAAGAACAATTGCTAACATTTGAATATTGGAAAGACTTCTGTACACCGAATAATTAAAGCACAAAAACTAAAAGTCTTCAAAAGAATAGTATCTTCTAGAAAAAGTGATACTGTTAAGGATAAAAGAAAAACAAGGTGCAGAAAGTTACTTGATAATTTCTCTGTCGTTGATATTAAAAAGATAGTCTTCACGGATGAAAAAGATTTCACTCTAGAAATTCCGCGAAACCGTCAAAATGATGTTGTCTACGGGCGTGGTAAAAAGTGTGACATTTCAATAAACAGATTGTATCATGAAACGTCAAGATTCTCCAAAAAGGTTATGATATCTGCAGGGGTCTCTTGGAATGGCAAGACAGATGTTCATTTTATTGAAACTGAAAAGACAAAGGTGAATTCTGCAAATTACATTGAACTTTTAAGAACAAAATTGTTGCCGGATTGTCGTCGCCTGTATCAAGAAAATGATTTCATATTTCAACAAGATGGAGCACCGTCGCATACAAGCTACGCCACACAGTCGTTTCTGATTAGCAATACACCAAAATTAATAACGAAAAATGAGTGGCCACCACAAAGCCCAGATTGTAATCCTATGGACTACTCAATTTGGGAGTTACTAAAAGAGAAGGTTTACCGAGGTCGACGAGAAAAATTCACCGAATCAGAATTAAAAAGTAAAATACTTGAATCTTGGCAAGAAATTGGCATTAATGAAGTAAGAAGTATTATTTTTGTGTGGAAGAAAAGACTTAGATTAGTGTGTCAACACAGTGGTGGTCCAATCGATCATTTACTGTAAATTAATTAGTTAAATTTCTGATTAAATTTTTCCTTTCTCATGATATTCGTTTTTTTGACCCATGTTGTTACTTTTGTTAATTGCGAGAAAACTATAAAAGATATCAGAATTCCGTTTCTTGCATTCAAAAAAAGAAGTTTGAAAGTATCTTGCATATAAAAATTGTCATGATAAGGAAGGGGGTTACTGAGATATTAATTTTTAAAAAATGCGTCATTTTTTTCGGACCACCCGATATATATATATATATATATATATATCTCGGCTATTGATTGATGGCGTGGAAAACGCAGTTTAATAATAAACAGGAACACCAGAGAAAAATAAACATCTTTCAAGGTTTAATAGTACTAACGTTTCGGAATGCACTAATTCCATCTTCAGGGCTAAAACAATAACATGCCAAATCACATACAAAATACAAATTGCTTAATACCAATTTAAAATAAAGTTAAAAATTATAAAAAGTAGCTAAGAAAATGTAAAACATTAAAACTGAAAGGTAAATAAATAAAATAAACTAGTACCTTAACCAAAACATAGCAGATCTACCGATGATTCATCAGAATTTAGGTCTAGTTTTCATTTATAAATAAACAAAGATTCCATAATTTTGAGCTTAAGGTCAGAACTTCCGGCAGCAAGTACGGCGAAATTAAACTGTGAAATTGGGTGGTTATTGTTGTGCGAGTGGTTATGTATGAGAGAATTAGGTGGTTTGTCAAGAGGTAAATTTGTACGGACCGACTTACCGAGATGTTCGTAAATACGAGATTTTAAATGTCTTTTAGTTTTACCTATATATGACCCCATACAGTGGTCACACTTGTATTGGTAAACTATGGATGACTTAAGAAGTGTAGGAATAGGCTGACCATATTTCCTTGAGACAAAAACGGGACATTGGGATGGCAAAAAAGGGACGGGGTTATGTAATATTCTGTATTCATGAAAAAGTAAGTACATAAACCGGGACAAAATTGACATTTTTATTAAAACGACGGGACGGCCAGGAAATATAAAAAAAAACGGTACTGTCCCGTTCAAAACGGTACGTATGGTCAGCCTATTTAGGAATAACATCCTTGTATTTAAATAAATGATAAATCGATTTAGACGGGGTGAATATATTTTTATACATAGTTGTGGGTAGAATTCCTTGAGCAATTTTAAAAGTTTGTTTCTAATGTTAAAACTTGAGGTTCCCATATAAGGCAAAGTGAAATACAGGATATCTTTGGGGACTGTAATTAAGTCTCTAGTTGTGGGGTTTATTAGTCTATTTAACGCTCTGCCTATTGTAGTCTCCACCAGTCTAGAAGGGAAATTATTCTTGGTGAGGAGTTTTCGGATGAAATCTAGTTCATCGTGTAGTTTAAAGTAACCTGAACAGATATTGAAAGCTCTGTTAGTCAGAGTCGAAATTAAATTTCGTTTGAAACCTAAAGGGATAAAGGAAGAAACGTTCGTAGTAAGATTGGTGAATGTCGGCTTTGGGTAAACGGAAGTTTCAAAAGAGGAATTAGTTTTTATTATCTTAATGTCCATAAAGGACAGAGAGCTATTAGATTCAGCTTCTGAAGTAAATTCAATATTAGGGTGCTTAGAATTAAGGTAATTACGAAACAAAGGGATATGGTCTGGTGATTTGAACAGGAGAAAAGTGTCATCAATATATCTTCTATAAAAAACCGGTTTGAAGTTGGAAGGACACTCATTCAGCCATTTGACTTCATGATGACAAAGAAACGCGTCAGCTAAGGTGGGACCAAGAGACAGACCCATTTGAACACCTTCAGTCTGTTTAAAATATACACCTCCCTAGATGTATGAGCATTGACAATCACCCTCCATCACCCCCCATTACCATCCCTCAATCACCATTCAATCTAGGCCTGATTCCGATGCTCTTTACCTTTATCTGCATAAAAATGATGTCTGAAATGTAAAGGAAACTAATTACAAAGGTGATTAATGATACAAGGAATGCTAACTTATACGAAGTGAAATATGTAAGTAAAGCACCTTCATTCAACAAATTTATGACGATACATAAATGGTTCACTTCCTTTCGAGAGGCCTCCTTTTCACAACTGAGCGAGCACACTAAGATTTCTGTGTGAGATTACATATGCGTAAACTGTTTTCAAATGGTAGGATAGTATTGCCAGTTTGTTCAATATTTTAAATGAAACTGGCTAACCCATACATGCATTTCAGATTTTCAACGAATATGACCAACCTAACCAGACTTAACCTAACCTAACGTAACTTAACCTGGCACAATCAGACTAAACCTAACCTGCCTAATTTAAACTAACGACATGAATTTAACTGACATGCATAAGGTCTAGATTTTCAACATTATGCAAGTTCAGAGATTTTGGTGTCGACATTGTGCGTATCACCAGTCAACATTGCGCAGATCGACATTGTTCCACTACTCCATAAATTTGATCCTATCGCGGTATTCTGTGTTGATCGAACGGTGTCAGTAAATATAAGAGAATTTTGCGAGCCGCAACCATGAAGAAAGATTGAATTTGCCTACTCCTTTTCATTGCTTCTTTCTGCTTACATATGTGCTTTTCGTAAAATATTTAAACCTTTCCTCAAACATGAACTTAATCCCTTGCCATACAATATACAAGGTGTTTCCCAACCGGTCTGCCATAATTTGGGGGGGTGATATCGAGTAAAAAAGCACGGAAAAAATTAACGAGAGTATTAATCTGATGTATTTATTGTTATATTTTATGAGATACACCTTATAAATATTCAAAATGTCCTCCTCGGTTTTCAATGCACATCTTTGCTCGTTCCAAACAAGAGTCCACTGCTCATTGAATCATTTCGTGGTGTTCTCGTATGTAAGCAGCGGCATCCATAATTTCCGACGCAAGAGGTCTTCTCTCGTTTGTACCTTGGTCTTGTAAACCATATCTTTCATAAAGCCCCATAAAAAGAACTGTAACGGGGTTAGGTCCGGAGATCTCAGGGGCCACGATATTGGACCAGGACGACCAATCCAACGAGTCCCGTACCGCTGATTCAAGTAATCTGTAACATGACGACCAAAATGTGGTAGCGCCCCATCGTGCTGAAAGAACATCCTACGCCTTGTCTCCAAGAGCACGTCCTCCATCAAAAGCGGCAATTCGTTCGTCAAGAAGTTCAGATAAATATCAGCAGTTAATTGTTCCAAAACGAACGGTTCAATCAAATGATTTCGAATTACACCGCACCAAACATTCACCGAGAATCGATGTTGAAAGTTTCCTTCAACGATACCGTGCGGATTATCGGTGGACCACAAATGGGAATTTCGTCTATTGCTAATTCCATCCCGAATGAATTGTGCTTCATCACTAGACAGTATGCGATTAAGAATTTGTCGATGCATAACCTTCCACTGGCAAAATTGAACACGGTTATCGTAATCATCCGGTTGAAGAGCTTGCACACGTTGCAAGTGATAGGAATACAAACCCTCATCATATATGATTCGCCATACACGCGATGCGGATTCACCAATTCATCTAGAAATCCTTTGAACACTGGTAGTTGGGCTACGTTGTACTAGGTCCAGTATACGCTCCTCCACAGCAACGGGCCGTCGTGCTACATGTTCTTGGTTATGTGGAACAATTGTCCCCGTTTCCCTTAATCTCTCTCTGGTGTGTGTCACTAAACACTTGCCTGTTCGGTATTCGGCGGTTCGGAAAACGTCTTCGATATTCCTCAACTGCCGCTCTGCTGTTACCATCACAGAATCCATAAATGAAATGGATATCAGCAGCGGGTGTGAACTGTTGATTCATTTTGATTGCTCACCTTAGCGCAACACAGTGTCTCGTACCACAGATCAAAACCAACTGAAAGAAAAAAACTGAGTAGTAGTGGTAACTTCGTTAACCGAAACTACCACTAGTGCTGCCATCTATCGAATTACATACATACAAGTAGGAATTTCATGTTTGCACATCTTAAAACGTCCGTAGCTCCGCAATGGTTGGAAATAGCACCGATGTTGTATTAACTTCTTTACTTGATATCATCATCACCACCAAAGTATGACAGACCGGTTGTGAAACACCCTGTATATATACAGAGAGAGAGAGAGAGAGAGAGAGAGAGAGAGAGAGAGAGAGAGCCTTTTGACTTAGCTATCATTTTAATATACAGGGCGTCCCAAAAAAATGTATACACACTTTAACAGCTGATAGCTCAATTGATGTTTCTTTCTTTCCAAGTTAAACCCATTAGAATTAATAATGGCAGTCAGACTAAGCTTTGAACAAAGGAAATTCATTCTAAAATGCTACTGGAAGTGTGAAAACGCAGTTGAAGTGCAAAGACAGTTTAGGAGGGAGTTTCAAACAGATCCACCAACGCGACTTACCATCACTCGAATTAGAGATAAGTTTGAAGCCGATGGAATGTTCAGAATGTCCACAAGAAGCGTTCCGGAAGACCACGGACATCGACAAGCCCCACAAAGCAAGAAAGAGTACTGGAAACGTATCACCAAAGTCCAAGAAAATCTGTGCGGCAAGCGAGTCGTGAGGTAGGAATTTCAGAATCGTCTGTCCAACGCATTTTGAAGCGCTGTCAATGGAAAAGTTACATTCCAAGATTAGTCCATGCTATTAATGAAGATGATCCGGACCGAAGAGTGGAGTATTGCGAGTGGTACTTCGCACGATGTGGATGTGGATTGGACGAAGGGGTTTCGTAGAATACCCTCCGCGTTCACCAGACCTCACACCACTAGACTTTTTTTTATGGGGATACTTAAAAGACAAAGTCTACGCTATAAAACCTGCAACAGTCGCTGAATTGAGAGCAGCCATTGGACGAGAATGCACACAAATACCAAACGAAATGTTTCGTGATGTTTGCGATTCCATTGCTTCGCGTTATCAGCAGTGCCTGGACCAGAACGGACGTCAGTTTGAAAACAGGCGTTGACAAAACAATTAAATAATATCTGTAGATTCTATTACATTTTGAAAATGAAATGTATTTTAATAACACTGCCTTTATAATTATTTAAAGTGTGTATACATTTTTTTGGGACGCCCTGTATATAAGTGTTGAAAAATCCTCTTAACGCCAAAATATTTTATGGAGTTAAGTTATGAACACACGCATTTGAAACTGTACAAATTCGACCTAGTCTTCCATAAGGGGTTAACGTAATTGATGTTATATAAATTAAGAATCGAATCATAATAAATACTAAATACAATCGTGATGTGTAAAACAATCAGAAATGGTATTTTGTATTTGTGCTAAAAACAGAACTTTGTTTGTCCATTGGTATTAAAGAACTTTGGGTTCATTTACGAAGTTGAAATTGCAGTGAATAAAAACCAACAATAATTTCTTTAAGTCTGAACAAGAATGATAACTAAATAATAAAGCAAAATTTTTATCTGAATGCAAACAAATATAAGAGTTATTTCGCTTTACAACTGCTCTGTACCCCTCGAAGGTCATTTTCCTATATTCCGAGAAACAATTTTGAGATTTTTAATTTATAATGAATTATAATGAATAATGAATACGTACAAGAATTAACTGAATTTTTACTATATTGTAGATCAAATCTTTACTTATAAATCGACAAACGAAGTAATATCACAAATAAAATCAAGCTTGTTTCTTGGCTGTCAATAATATGTTTCGGGAATTACAAATTTGGTCCATGAAGATCAGTTTCGGTTATGTATTACAAAAAAATACGTACTACTATTTTCTTAAAGGAAAATCAATTCTTAATCATGAAGACCAAGTTTGAACCTTAAAGTATAGTTATGTACAGTTACGTACCCCAAACTTCATTGAATTTTTTTACAGCACATTAAAATATTTTTTTTATTATTTAAAATAGTCTTACAGGCTATTAACGCTCAAATAGAATCTTTTTCCTGTTGACATCGTCTTATGACTGCTTTATAATGGCCCCCAACTTCTACTCACATTCATGTAAACAGGTACTGTTCTTCGTCTAACACGACGGCACTATGGATCGTAAGCGTAATTTGATTCCCTTTTCAGAGGAACAATAAAATAAGTTCATACAAGATTAATTTTAATATGACAATTGTAAGATTTAATCAGAAATCTTCTGCTTCCCTCATGTCCATACTAAATCATTAAAATACCTATCTATGAATTTAAAATGAGAATCATTTGAACAAAAATTACTTGAGACAATATGATAATAAAAACCCACTCTAATAGACAGAGTTTATTTCCACAACAGTTTCGATGCCCACTGGCATCCTCTTCGGGTGGATACAGAATCCACCCGAAGAGGATGCCAGTGGGCATCGAAACTGTTGTGGAAATAAACTCTGTCTATTAGAGTGGGTTTTATTATCATATTGTGACTTTCACGTAGAAAAAAGTGAAGTTTTTTTGCATTTACTTGAGACAAGATGCAAAATTTCTAAATTATTTAATTCTATTTTCTGTTGCGTATTAACATTACTGTAGACCAATTAACCTGGTTAATCTTACCTATTCACTTATTATTATGTCATGTGTTTAATAAATTGTAAAATTAATGAATTAACTACTATTTCTAACGGTCTACGACCTGAAAGAAATAAAATCATGCAGATATATATATATATATATATATATATATATATATATATATACACACAACTACTCGAATTCGAAACCACCACCTCTTGAGTAGAAGGTAAGGGCGCCAGTCACAATGCTACGACGGAATAAAAGTTAGTGAACCCTGATAGATATTTCACCATCCGGGGAAACGCGTTACGCTTTCGTGCCCAGAGGTATTTTATATATTAACACTACCGCACTCGAACTAATGACCATCATTTCATTCAACTTATCTGATGCAACACTGGGATCCCGTAGATGGAATATCATGTATAAATGCGAACGGTTTTTCTTATTGTAAAATTACTCCACCAGGATTCAAACCAAACACCTCTTGAGTGGAAGGTAAGAGTGCTGGCCTCCACGCTATGACTTGTAATATATGATGCGTGTTTATGCATTACACTGGTATGCATATGAAATTTGTTTGTCTGCTGTGAGGGTTTTTTCAACTCATATTATATAATTCGACCATGCTGAATTCGAAAATGACATTGGTTTTCCTCAATCAGGTCAGGTTTTTTCTCTATTGGCCATTTATTATAAGTCCAATTTTATCCCCAAATTTATTATTTTTTTTAGCTTAAACACTGTAGATACGAGTAATATTATAAGAACACTCGTGAAAAATGAAAACATTGTGTGAATAAATACTTTTATTCATACAATGAATATGGAAAAACGTTTATTGAGGAAGGAATGAAGTTTTTTTGGCTTTCCGTCTGTGTTTTTCTTCGGGCACGTCTCGCTTCAAACACCAGCAATAGTCCGCCAGCATATTGATATCCCAGTTTCCCTGGTACCTCTCTTCCATTATTTTGATATCTTGGTGAAATCGTTCACCCTGTTCCTCACTATAATCCCCGCAATTTTCAGGAAAATAGTCCAAGTGGGACCACAAAAAGTGCATTTTTATGGACATGCGCGACCCATGAGCTTTGAAAGCTTCCATCAAGTTTTCGACAACGGACTCGTATTCTGGACTTCTACGCTTGCCAAGAAAATCAGTGACAACTGATTTGAATGCCTGCCAGGCATTCTTCTCAGTTGGAGTCATTGCGTTTTCGAACTGAGTATCCTTGATCAAAGTTCGAATTTGAGGACCATCAAAAACCCCAGCATTTAGTTTAGCATCAAATATATGATGAAATTTACTCTCGAGATATCGGAATGCTGAACCCTCCTTATTCATTGATTTGATGGAATTTTTCATCAAGCCCAGCTTAATATGAAGTGGTGGGAGCAAAATTTTTGTTGGTGGTACAAGGGGCACTGAAACGACATTATGCGACCCAGGTTCAAAATTCTCTCTGGATGCCCATTCACGCTGTGCATAGTGCTTCTCATCCGCTCGGCTATCCCATTTGCAGAGGAAACTTGGGTATTTCGTGTATCCCCCTTGCATTCCCAATACAAATGCCACAATCTGAAAAAAAATGAAAATATTTAAAGAATTTAGAGAATTTGTTCTATCAGATAAAAAAATCTATGCATTGGACTGTATCACTTCTGTGGGGAAGTTAAGTGTTCTTATACGCTCTCAAATAACCTTTGGAAAACAACATAGTCAATAGCAATAGTTTACTTATGATATTAGTATTACCTTCAAATCTCCACAGATCCTCCAGTTATGTTGGTCGTATACGAGAGCATCCAGTAAAATTTTCATGTTATCGTAGCTCTCAGTAAGTTGTACGGAATGTGCTACAGGGACTGATGCAACCCTATTCCCAATGTTGAGAAGTACTGCTTTCAAACTTCGTTTAGACGAGTCTATAAATAGCCTCATTCTGATGCGTTATATGGCAGGCCCAAGGATTCGATTAGCCCCTCAACATTGCAGCAGTACACTAAGGAAGAGGTATTTTCGTGCACTGCAAAAAACTTGCGGAATTCTTCCTCTCGTTTCCTATACCAGGAGAATGTTGTTCCCGGAGCCAGCAAGTTGTCCTCTCGAAGTCGTGAGCCCAAGATCTCGGCAGCTAATTTGGAAAGTCCTAAATCCCTGGTAAGATCATTAAGTTTGGCCTGGTTGAGAGGCCTCGGCTCATTTGAAGCGGTATTTTGAGGTATATACGACCGGGACCGTGACCCGACAATTCAGCGCCGACAATTCAGCGCAAGACAATTCAGCGCAAAGACAATTCAGCGCAAGACAATTCAGCGCAAGACAATTCAGCGCGAAAATACCAACAAAGAAGAAGAAAGAACAAATCCAGAGGGAAGAGAGGCTTGCAACTGTTAGGTTAGGTTAGGTTAGGTTAGGTTTCTAGTTTTTTATAAAAAATCTTAATTTTAACAATTCTAACAAATTTTGTTTTTTTAAATAAAATTTTAATAATTATACTCCTTTGAATTTTATCTCCGATTTGTCACTCCTTCGTTATGTCACTCCTTCGTTACGGTATTTATGTCACTCCTTTGTTATGTCACTCCTTTGAAATGTCACTCCTTCGATACAGACCCAATTTAGCATATATATAAATATACAAATTTTTCTCTTTTTTATTTATTGCGATTTATTTTTATTATTTTTAACTAAACTTTTAACTGTACTGACTTGCGCTGAATTGTCGGCGCTGAATTATCTTGCGCTGAATTGTCTTTGCGCTGAATTGTCGGCGCAAATTGTCGGCGCTGAATTGTCCTGCGCTGAATTGTCGGTGCTCCCACTGGGACTGGTCATTGGCATTGGTCATTGATTCATCATCAGAATCATCGAAGTCCAGGGTTTGAGGTGGGTCGGGTATTGGAATTCCAGGACCATGGGGTACAGGTCTCATAGCAGAAGGAATGTCAGGGTATACAACAATGTGTTTATTCTTCTTGTTAACTCCTGAAAATAGAAACACAGAAACATGGATATAAAACTTGCATATGAAATAGAAGAAGCATTCAGACAGTGGCGGCTCGTGAGGGAAGGCTGCGGTCTGTAAGATATGAAATAGGTCGATGGAGTCTGTATATTTTCTTTCTTTTTCATTCATATTGTCCCTTCGGGGACAATACGAATGAAAAAGAAAGAAAATATACAATCATTGTATATGTAAATGTAACTTGTATAACAATATGTATGTGTAAATTTATTTTCTATAACAATATGTATATGTAAATGTATGATTACCATTATGGTGAATATTATGCTATATATGGTGAATATTACATTATGGTGAATATTATGTCAAGTTTCATACGAGGATTTCAAAATATTTAAGAAAATAAATTTATAAGCCCACCTTGGAGGTTTGTCATGCAGAAATAGCAATCTGTTACGTGATCCTTTCCTTCTCTCCAAATCATGGGAATTCCAAAAGGCAAAGATTTAGCTCTGCCTTTGCTCCATCTTCTCAAATTTTCAATGCCCGTCTTGCAGCACATATGAGGGGCGAAATTTTTGTCCTGGTCCCCTAGCTTAATTCCAAAGTATGCTCTATACATTGTCTTCACAAATTTAGTGATTTGGGACTGGTTATTTGGCATGGTAACCGTCCCACATATGTAGCAGAATCTATTGGGATCATTTTTACACGCTCTATTCATTATGAAATATTTTATCTATATGCCTGAAAAGTAAAAAAAGATATTATACAAGTGAAACAAGTGATGATACTGTTCCAATTCCGCTTTGACAAAATCACGAAAAATTCTATTTTACTTATGAGGCCATAGCCGGATAACCTGAGCTGATTGAGAAAAACAGATTGCAGATTCGAAATCAGCAGGAAAAACTCTATAAGAATCACTTACAAAACCCTTGACAGCAAAATTGATGCATACCAGTGTTATATATATATATATATATATACAGGGTGGGCCAAAAGTCTGGATCCATAGGAAAATATTTATTTTAATACATAAATTACAACAAATGGTAAATACTTAAAATGAATATCAACTTTAACTCGTAAATGCGTATCCGTGATACTGTACAGTAGTTCGTACTCCAGTATAAATACTCAAATACTTTTTTATTTCAGCCCAGAAATGGCTTCGAATCTAACAGAAGACGACCGGGTAGAACTTGTGCTCATGTACGCAAGACAGGGCGCTACACACAGAGAAGTTGCTACCGAATTCAATAGAAATCATCCCGATAAGCATCCAGTAACACATGCGACTGTTGGCAAGTTGTTTAAACGTTTCAAAGAAACAGGAAGTGTACATGATCGACGGCGTTCTGGTCGTCCAAAAACTGCAACTGATGAAAATACCTCTGCAATGGTATGTGAAAATTTAACGAATAGTCCAGTAAAGTCAACAAGTAGATTATCAAATGAAACACGCATCTCGAGAACTTCAATTCGAAGAATTATTAAAAATCATAAATTCCATCCGTACAAAGTGCACCCTACAAAGGCCGCCAATTTGAGCATTTGTTACAATTTGTTGTTTATACTGGAGTACGAACTACTGTACAGTATCACGGATACGCATTTACGAGTTAAAGTTGATATTCATTTTAAGTATTTACCATTTGTTGTAATTTATGTATTAAAATAAAGCTCCATGTCGACGTGAAAGTTGTCTACATACAGTACATGGAGGGTTTTTTAAGAAAAAAAAACGCTCATCATTTGGGTAGAAAATATCAGAGGAAACAACCATGAGGAACGCAAATAAGTGAATCAACAAAAGAACAAAGAAAAATAAGCTAACATCTACTTTTTTAATTTATTTATTTGTATTTATTTATTTTTATTTATTAAATCTACAGAGCAAAATAGAAGCTTGGCTTGGGCAATGATGCTATTGAAGAACCTCTTCATACACTACATTGTTTGTGGTATTATTGGGTTCACAAACAAATACATCTTTACTTGAACGCACTCTGAATAGACTGACATAAAATTGGCCATTCGTGAACACAGATGGTGGCAAGAAGACCCCGACTCGACTGAAAGTTTAACCTTGTCTTTTTAATAGTTAATGCAAAACAACATCTGATTGGAAACTGGCGCCTTGAAAATACAGACGGATAAGGACTGTATTATAATTAAAGGAATCTGAGGTATTAAGACCTTACTGCCTGCATTGGGTCCCGATGCAATGATAGCCTCAATTACATTTTCGAGGAGCTGGGTAACTATTATTCTTGTTCTATTTTGTACCTTGTCCGTTATTGCTCGTAGTGCCACAATAGGTATTCATACTTTTAATTCAAGTTCATGTGATGAAAGCCCTGATATTTCTAAACTATTGAGAAACTCTGGTGGATATAGCATAACGTTGTCATTTCTCTCAACAACTTTGTCAATGCATTTATAAACTCATAAACTTATAAATCTGTGATATTAAAACACATTCAAATTCCGCCGTTTAGTTACGTTAAAGTGTTAAATTTGGATGGAAAATTTCGATATATATATATATATATTATATATATATATCAACTTATAAACCTGGTAGCTCTTGAAGAAGCTCATGATTAATCATTTTTTCTGTTTCTCAAAGATGTAAGAATTGAGCGTTTTCTTAACCACTCATTGTCACGTCCATGAAGATGTAAGTCTGGTTAAATACTGTTCTTGAGATCTGTTAGATCTTTTACCGTTTCACATATAGCATTGGTTAACTTAAGCAGTTTGTAATTTCGGTCGTCATATGGGTATCTTCCTTCTCATCTTTCAAGAAGTGTGTTTGAAAAGTCATAGTTCGTTCTGGTATCAGAAAGAATACAGGTATCTCTGTTAAGGTATCAAGCAGTGAGCTCAACAAAATTGTCCTCAGCCCATTGGTGTGGGTTCTGCATGGAAAGCAAATACTCGTTCCAGTTTGGAGGATGGTCCGGTGGATGATCAGCAGGATTATATTGAGCTGCAACTAAAGACAGAAAAGACCTAGGCGATGCCTGACGTGATATTTGAATTGCATATTCAACTATAACTGTACGTAGAGTTGTATGGCTCGCAGCAGAGGTTATGACTTCAGAAGCAAGGCCATCTCTAACTTCGGGGCGGTTCCGAATTTGATCTGAAATTGCTCTGAAAAAAAAATGCACCATCACTTTCAGTAACTGTTCGCTAGTTCAAAGGATGCTGAAGTCGTACTAACTGGTCTGCATAACGTTTCACGGATCACCCAAATTTCATACTGCATCTGAAAAAAAATATTCTGGAAGGTGAAAAGATGAATGAGTTAAGAGACGAAAAGGGCGCTTATTTAGGTACTACTGTATATGTATCCAGTTTAACAGCGTCCTTCACAATTAAATAGTTTATTTCTGAATAATTCTATAGAATTTGATCACTTCGACATTTGATTCTTTCAAATTGTTTTGATTGTTTTTTCGTTTTGAGTCATATTTTCATATTTTAACTATCAATATTTGTTTTTGTGAATTTTCATAGCTCTTATTGTTGTTTACATTCTTTTCCAGTCATTATTTCTTTTTTTATTTGTTATAACTAAATTTTTGCGTTACATACACACGCGCGCACACGGACTCACGTCTTTACAGTCTTAATAGTGTCGATATTACATTAAAGAGTAGAGGAATCTATAGTAAAGCAAGGTATTAAAATACCGTTAAAAGACGCAATTTTGAGGGCATATTCACGGTGGGAATTTGTCAGTAATTCATGAAACTTTTGTTTATCATCAACGCTTGAAGAAACGCCGAGAAAGAAAAGGTCATCCTTTATCACTTTCCTACTCCTCAATCGGATGTTGCTCTCAAGAGACTGCTCCGTGGAACAAACACGTCTCCCTTCCCTGTGAGATCGGGATAACTCCTTCGAGAGCGGAGCATTAGCTGATAATTTTGGAAGACGCCCTCCTCGGCTGATAATTTGAGCGTGTCACTTGTTTTGAAGTTCTGATTGGCTCATAATGGATGCCCTCGTCAAGGAATTGACGCTAATGAAAATTCAATCGGCTCATCTCTCCTTATCATACAGGCGAAGTGTGTACGCGGATGGAAAGGCCAAATTGCTTATATATATATATATATATATATATATATATATAAGAACATTAAAGTGCGCGTATTCGCCTATACCGAAATAACAAATGGTTAATGTTATGTCTTTTACTGTTTCTAGTTTATCCATTATCTAATTCTGGCTTTCGTTTTTAAATTGGAAAACGCTACCATGGCTGCTGTTGTAAATATCTTTTCTTAAAGTAAAGCTGCTCTCTCTCTCTCTCTCTCTCTCTCTCTCTCTCTCTCTCTCTCTCTCTCTCTCGATTTTATATTATAAATGAGTTTTGGAAAGTGATAAATATACGTTTCTCACCCCTTGGCTCAACCCTTGACCTTCAGGCGGCCATTCCTTGTTTCGATGTGCGATACTATCAGCTGATGCGCTCCTTTTCACGTCTAATGATGAACAAATGACAATAATTTGATAAGTGCTTCTCACTCTTATTAAATAAAGAGTTAAGAACTTCTATTTGAACCCAGTTGTTATAAGAATCTAAATATTATGGTATAATGTGAACTTTTAAAAAATTCTAATCGTATTCAATTTAACAACTCTCTTTGTTCGCATTCATAGCCTTTACTTTGTATTAATTTTAATAGAAAGCTAAATGACTTACAATTGGAATAAAAAGTTCTAGCATAATTTCCTCTCGTTTTAGAATCATTTCATATATATATATATATAGATAGATAGAGAGCGTGGCCACCAGCTTGACCTCCGTGTGAAGAGAGACCAACGCACGAAACAACATAAGGTTCATAAGGTAAGGTGTATATACAGTATATAATTGTTTACTTTTGTTGGGTTCCAATAACTGTTCAGGATCGACCTGTGTTCGACCTCTCTGTAGCATTCCACCTCATTTCGGAAGCCAAGTAAAATTGTAGGTCCCCTCCGCCACCACGGAGGACATACGCAATACACATTTACAAACACGGTTAGGTAGACCAGCCATGAGTAGATCCTAGGGTCTTTGTTGGTCTGAAACATTATAACATAACATTATAACAATACTATTTCAGTTTATTTCAGTATCTATTTGAGGAAGTATTATTATAAACAATAGAGTAGCACGGAGTTTCTAAGAACAGATTACTAAAGTCGAGCGAGATACAATGGGCCGTTAGCCAGATGTTACCCACTGTATCCCGATTTTCACAATTGATGGTAAAATATATATACAGGGTGTCCGAGAATTATCTGTACAATTTTTGGCTGTTATTAAAAGTCAACCATGAAGTGTAGAAATTCCAGTGTTGTCCCATTTTACAGAGAATCTCATTAAGTTTTTTCTGATACCAAGTTTTGACAAGTTTTTTAGAAATTCCAGTGTGTCCGAACATTATCTGTACAATTTCATCTTTTAATAAAATTCTTGATAACACGTAAAATTCTTAAACAAGATTATTTAGAATCTGTATTTTCAAAAGTTTCTTTTATTAAAGTAACGTTGTTACAAACATTCGATATGTGCACCATTAGTGATTCGCAAAACATCCAATCGATACTCCAAATGTTGTCATGTACGCTGCAGCATATCCACATCAATTCGCTCAATAGCAGCTGTGATTCTTGCTTTTAAATCATCAATGTCTGTCACCCGCGTACATTTCTAAAAAATTTGTCAAAACGTGGTATCAGAAAAAACTTAATGAGATTCTCTGTAAAATGGGACAACACTGGAATTTCTACACTTCATGGTTGACTTTTAATAACAGCCAAAACTTGTAGAGATAATTCTCGAACACCCTGTATATATATATAATCTGTATTAAATTACGTTTTAATAAACCCAAGAAAGATTAAAGATTTACGATGCAAAGCAAAATAAATGTCAGGATATTCTAAATTGCTGTTATTGGCGATTTCAGAGTAAATACTCGAGTACCACATCTAAAGTAATTAAAGAGGAAATGTCTGCGCTGATGGAAGAGCGTAGTTGAAAGTTTTCATTCCCTTTCGCTATTTGATGGTGTAATCAGTGTAATGGTATTAGGAAATTCCTTTTTGTGAAAGTGTTCACATCCTCTCAAAAAACGGACGCCATAAAATTTTATGTTTAAAAAAAATTAAGTTTAATTTTTAAGGGCTTTTAATATAATATTTTTGGAGTCGCTATATATATTCTGAGGTCGCTGTTAACGTGTGGGAAATTGCATAAATTATCCTAATGTCATTTGAGTGCGAAGGAGAATGACAATATGATTTTCGTCCAAGAAATCTTAAATTCTAAAAAGTTGATTCATCTCAAATCTGTTTCGGGGAAATATTCTCTTTTACAAAACTTCTAAAAAATGGAATTGATAAGAAATCTCTGAAGAACCATCAAACTTGTCACATTTTTCTCTATCGACTGACTTTTAACTCTGATCTGAAGTTACTTCACTCCGATTTTCAGTAACTGCTATGAATTCCAAATCTCGAACGCATCCACTATTTGACATATATATATATATATATATACGAAGTGAAATTAGTTAAATAATATGTATTCTTAAGAAAAATTCTATTTTAAGTCCTTTTGTACCTGTGTGAAGTAGAAAAATACATTTACCGAAATACTTGCAAAAACTTATTTTTCCTTGCAGTTTTACACCCATATATATATATTATATATATATATATATGAAAAAGAAAAACTATGGTATTTGTCATTTACCATTACTTATTCGGACTATAGTGGATTTAATTATCCCAGAAGAGTTCCTGGTTCCATGCACTGTCTGTGTGTATCATATATATATATATATATATATATATATATATATATATATATATATATTAAACTTTAAAAGTAAATATTTTTTAATGTTAAAATTAATGTTTTCTAGTTAATTTTCAGTATAAAACAATATAAACTTATAACTTAGGATTAATAAAACTCTCAAAATGGTTTTAACTGATATATAATTTAGACTTTAGAGAAAAGTAGACAGATTTCTCGAAGTAACTTACTTACCTCCAATAAAAAGCACGCATATCTAATATAAAATGTACATGCTCGGAAAAAAGTTCGCCTAGAAATGTAAGGTTTCTTAAAAGTAATGACTGGGTTTTGTTTTTTAAATTATTTTACTGTCACAAAAAAAAAAAAAAGAATGAATGAAATATCCAAAGGAAAACGAAAAATACCCAATTATTAATTTTTTAATGCTTTTCCCGAAACTGTGCATCTTAAAGTAAACACTTGCGCTGAAAACCGATGAAATTTCAAATATTATATAATAAATATTAACAAAACAGAACGACCATAAATATATTCATTTGAGAAAAGTTAAAGTAATTAATTTTCAATTTCGTTTTTATCTTTTTGAAAATTAATAATTTCAAAAGATTTTTTTTTTTTTTCCGTTTATTCAGAATTAAATATTCATGAATGAGACGCCTTTGTGTAGGTATCGTATTTCGTTATAACTCTTAAATGGACCTTCCTTATAAATAAATAGGAACTCCGATTATCATTTACTACATTTTTCACTTCTTGAGAAAATTTGCAAAATTCTTTCCAAAAAACGTTTCATTTGCAAATATATATATGTATATATACACTCTCATATGCAAATATGCTCGGTTATACGTTTATATTCCCATATATATATATATATATATATATATATATATGCAAATAACTGCAATGACCGCGCAGTATATAAATGAATAGAAACGACATAAGTATTAAGGAACGTTTCTGCACACGAGGAGGAGATAACGAAATAATGAAAAATGAGGCGGTTCGCCTCATTTTTCATTATTTCGTTATCTCTCCTCCTCGTGTGCAGAAACGTTCCTTAATACTTATGTCGTTTCTATTCATATATATATATATATATATATATATATATATATATATATATATATATATATATATATATATATATATATATATATACGTATATATTTGATAAGTCCATGATTTTACATGCATATTTGTCAAGCACATAAAATTATTATCAATAATGACACATAGAACTAACTAAATAAATTAACTTAAAGAAGCTTCAGTTTCTCAATTCTCTCCTACAACATCAGATAAAAAAAAAAAAAGGGGTACAAAAGAACAGACTTAAATCTATTCTGAAGTCCTTTATAACAGACATATACATTATACAAAATCCGGGCCATCCCGGGCATTGCTTTTAATGCATGTATTAGAGTATGCTCCATGCATTTTAATGGGGGATTTCTTATACAAGATTAATCTTATAAATTTAGGCTTTTAATATTTAAAAAACCTGTTTTGGGTATAATCCTTTGGGCAATGGTTTATCGTTATAATATTAGAAATTCATATTAAATTATATTCATTATTAAGGTATTTAGGCAGAAAATATGAATCCTTTAATTTTGTTCGTTGGAGTTATAGAAATATTCTTTTATTAAGGGATTAAAAATTATTTCATTACATTTTTGGTATTTTTGTATTTAGGAGCATGTATATATATGTATATATATATATATAAAGAGAGGACATCACATAGAGCATGTTTTGCACGAGGGGGCTAATTCCCATGTGTAGAGAAGCTACAGTAGAAATTTCATGCTTTTAGCTCAGTTAATAAAAATCATCCGATATATATATATATCTGGCACCCTGCATGACAAGCGTTTCGTGCAACGATCTCTCATCACACAGAGGTCAGACTTGTGGCTCTGCCTCTGCTTATTATATATATATATATATATATATATAATAAAGTCGCAAATAAAATATTGAAATGAATTAAGCTAAAATACATGATTTATGGTCGGGAATTATAGAGCATGGATAATACAAATGAGCTTAATACGTATAAAGTCTTGTGACAGCATTTCTCTACATGAAGGTATATTCCTCAATTATATAGTTTGATTACTGGTCATTGAGAATAGTGTTAGGCCTACATTGTGTTCACCTTACAGTTAATACTAAAATTACTGAAAAAAATCGCAGTTTAATAATTCTATACCCGCAATGATAACTGTGTTTTACCGGAAACTAATATTTGTATAATTATGTTAGCGGCAATAAGCAAAATCCGGCATTAAACTTAATGCTTAGGCAATAAGCTGAAAGCTAAGAATCCATATAAACATAAGTATAATGCCTATTTATAAGTATATCTCTAGCGCCTCGTTGGCACTATAATAATTGTTAATTAGGTTAATTAGACTAAATAATGTTTTAATTAAGGAAATTAATAGAGTGAGTCTTCTTCCTTTATTAAACAAAATAAATGAGATTTAAATGAAACAAATAAACTTGAAATTGTTTGATTGAAAGTTGTATTGAAATGTTACAAATGTGCACTTGATTAATGCCTTCATTATTATATAACGCGCAAGGTAATGACATAGGCGGATCCAGAGGTGGGACCACGGGGCTTAACTGAAGCAACGGGGCTTAATTGAAACAACGTGAACATCAGCATTAAAACGTTTTACCTAATTTCGTTTAACGAGGATGTATGAGGCCTCCAAATTAAGCCCCGTTTCTTCAATTAAGCCCCATGCCCACCCCCTCTGGATCCGCCTATGGGTAATGATAATTCTTTATATAAAGTTGGGTGAATGACACCAGGCCAATGGGGCCTGTACACGTTGTTACATGGTGAGATCTCTCGTGTCAATGGAGATTTTCTTCAGAGGAGAGAAGTGATGCGATTGAGGCATTGTGCCGGAGAGTCCCTATAACAAGGTCGAGGTGTGACGTTCAAAACAAAGGGAATGCCCGGAGTGAATCATCGCGATGTGACATCATCTTGATCGTGGCTGTGTCGATGGAACAGCGGGTTTATTGTAAAGTGGAAATCGCGAAAGTATTTGAAGGCGTCTCTGTCGCTACATATCTATAATAGGCAATAAGCTGAAGGCTAAGAATCCATATAAACATAAGAATAATGCCTATTTATATATCTGTACTAATAAACATAACCTAACCTAACATAACATAGCCTAACATAACCTAAACAGTGAAAGTGACCATTGTAACTAATGCTATATGCATTCTTAGATTTCAGCTTATTGCCTAGGCATTATCTTAATGCTTCATTTCGCTTATTGCCGCTGATATATATATAACTTTAATCTGACAGGAAGTTCCATGAGAATTCATATCTATCTGTCTATCTAATATATCTATCTAATTATATTTATATATATATATATATATATATATATATATATATATATATATATATATATATATATATATCAGTGGCGTGCGGTCCATGGAAGCAAGGGAAGCAATGCTTCCCTATTCAAAGAAAGAAGAAAATGCTGTATTATACTTTAAAGTTTAAACAGTTCAATATGTGTTAATAATTTGTACAAAATCATTTTATTATACTATTTATAGCATTTGATTGGTAATCAGGTGGATACATAGTATATACATTGGTTGCCGTTCGTGCAAGATCCTTTAAGAAAGCCGACGCAAAAAATCTCGAGTTGGACAACAATTGACGAAATGCATCCTTTTTCCCAATGACTTTCGCTTTTTTTTACTGTTACAAATTGTTTCTTTCCATTCTAAAAACTCATTTAATGTTTAATAATGTAGTATTTATTGAATACAACAAGTTTCATATATAGTTTTTCTACTAAAAAATTCCATGGCCATGTTAAGCGAAAAAGAATATATATTTATCGTTATTTTATCCTTCCCTATGTCAAAAAGGAAGCAATTTAGATTTCGCTGTCCAGATCTTATAGTTAATTTTCTTGAAATATCTGGCAACTTATACGTGCTTTCTTTGACATTCATCGCTTGAAAAGTGAACTTTTGGTTTTATACACTGACAGTGATGTTAAAGGAAAACCAGTACATGAATTACTTTATTATTTGAAAAATGCCGAGTTAGATGGAGCTCTGCAACAACTTACAAAACTGTATGAGTTAACGTTGACTCTTCCAGCCACCAGTGCCTCAGTTGAGCGTTCATTCTCTCATTTAAAGTGAATACATAACTACGCTAGAAATGCGCAAGGGTAAGAAAGGCTTGCAAGTTTAGCTTTAATCTCAATTGAGAAAAAGCTTCTTAAGGATATGAAAACCGATGCCTTTTACGAAGAAATAATAGATATATTTAATAAAAAAGAAAGAAGAATAGAATTAACCTATAAGTAAAGTAAGTAGATGATTATATGTGTTTTGTTTTTATTATATACGAGTATTTTAAAGTTTTATTTTTATTTTATATAATCTTTGTTGTTTTTGCTTGAATTGCTTCCCCTTGACGAAAAATCACCGCACGCCACTGATATATATATATATATATATATATATATATATATATATATATATTAGGGTGGTCCAAAATTTGGGCTAAAATTTCAAAATAGTTGGAAATGCTCTCCACATGGCTGCTCTTATTCCTTTAGATGTGAAGTGATTTTGTGCGAAATATCTGTCGATTCAGTACATAATAAGAGGTCGCTATGATTTTCACATTTTCAATTAATTATTAGCTAGTCATTTTCTACCCGCTTCATTTTTAGAGGACGCGGCAGTCACGCCACATTGACTCCGCCCACCTTTCAGAGGATGATGCAATTGTTCGATTTCTTGTATAATGCTGTTTGTGAATCAGACAAATCATTTACTCATGCATCATTTCAAGTTTAAACTTGTTGGAGGACGGTTTTAAGTTCGTTCAAACTTCAAGAGCTTAGAAGTAGTATCTCATGCAAGTATTAATTCATATATATTAATTATTAATTCATATATATAATTATTAATTCATATGTATTATATTTATTCAGTATATATATATATATATATATATATATATATATATATATATATATAATTATGTTCTTTATATGCAAATTTATCCGGTAAGGATGTTGCTATTAAATTAAATGATTAAAATTGTAAGGTATATATCTTATGTCTCTTGAAGTTTATTATTTACTTATTCTTAAATATATTTTTAAAAATTTAGCTATCTTCCTACCCATCAACCACTAACAACTGTAACCAAGTTTTTTACTTTATTTATTTTGACTTTGCAATTTTTTACTTTAACACTTATATATTGTGCTTTGGTGCTAAACTGTTAATGCATTATTTTCTCTCATTTTTCAGAAGTACGCGCTCATCTGCAGAAACGTGGGTTCTAGGAAAGCCCAGCAACGAGTTATCAACTGCAAGGCTACCCACATGTGGTGATATGCTTCGTTTGGTTCAGTTTCACCACCATGAACAGTCCAAGACCTTGAAAAAGAGCTACAACTTGGCCTGCAAAGAGGCCCTGCAAGTATGGCAGAGAGCAAGGATTCCTACACAGCGAGTCGATTCCTGCGTTAGGAAGCTGTCAAAGCTGTACGAAGAGTTCCTTGCGTTGAAGAAAAACCGCAAGACGCAGCTACAAAGCTGCAGAGTGAAAGAGAGCATGTTCCAAGAGACTCTCTCAGAGCTTTCGACGTTGCCTCGAAAGACGCCTTGAAGGTGATAGACAATGAAGAAGACCGCCAATTCCTGATAATGCAACGAGAAGACGTCTTTTCCTGCAGTATGGCAGGCCCTGACAAGATTAATTTTGCCAAGGAATACCGCAAGAGATGTCGACAGGAGAAAGATGCTGACAAAGCTCTAAGGTACAAAGAAAGAGAGGCTGCATTCCAGGTTGGAGCTGCTGCTCTTCCATCATCCAGCACATCCACTTCATCCTCTGAAGAATTCAACGCTGAAGACGATGATTATCGTCCGTTGACTTCGACCGGAAAGCAGATGTACACTCTCATCCTCCGAAACGAAACAATATCTTCACATCACCAGATGTGGTTGCTGTTCTTGATCGCGTCAACCTTCCCGATCGAGGAGCAGTCTTCGTTGCTGGATCAGTCGCTCAAGCCCTAGGCTGTGTATGATATTTCTCCAATGACTCACGCAGTTCCATCCGTCGTTCAAGAAGGCAAGCAAGGCAGGCAGCAGCCAAAGAGGATCAAGCTTCGTTTTCTGTTGAAGGAACCCTGCTTCTTCACTGGGATGGGAAACTACTTCCCGACATCGGCGGCGCAAAGGAAACAGCCGAACGAACCGCGGTAATCGTTACGGGAAATGGGATGGAAAAACTCCTAGCCGTGCCAAAAATGCAACGAGCTACAGGAGAAGAACAGGCCAAGGCTTGCATTTCGACGATTGATGACTGGAATCTTCGCAGTGAGATCCAAGGTCTCGTATTTGACACAACTGCGTCTAATACTGGCCTTCACAGGGTAGCCTGGACCATGATTGAAAAAGCAGTAGGGAGGGAACTTGTCTGGATCGCTTGTCGACATCATATCCTTGAAGTCGTCTTGTCAAACACTTGCAACGCACTTCTTGGACCCACAGGTGGCCCGGAAATGACTCTCTTCAAACGTTTTCAGAAAAAATGGCCATCACTTCTGAAGGATTCCCTTATGAAGGTTTCAAACAACCTATTCAGAGGTCCAAAGATGTTCCAGCTTCGAGAGGAAATTATCCAGTACTTCACAAAGGCACCGGAGTCTAAACAATCGCGTGATGACTACGAGGAATTGCTACGACTCTGCCTCACCTTCCTCGGGTGCCGTGATGAGAAAGAAGTTAAGGTCTGCGCTCCAGGACCAACTCACCATGCACGCTGGATGGCCAAGGCCATCTACGGCCTCAAAATTTATCTGTTCAAGCATCAACTACAGCTGACACCGTGAGACGGAGAATATCACCGAGCTCTCTCTGTTTATCGCCTTGGTCTACGCACGTTTTTGGAACGAGGCCCCCGTCGGAATCAACGCTCCTTTCAACGATATTCTGCTTCTTAAAATCTTGCAAAAGTACCCAAATCAGACCATTTCCATAGCAACATCCACAGCTCTTCAACGGCACCTGTGGTATCTTGGACAGCATCTCATCGGCCTTGCATTCTTCGATCCTAGAGTCGATGCCGAGACCAAACGGAAGATGGTCGTAAACCTCCAACGTAACGAGAATACCACTGTTACTCGTCGATTGAAGCTTGAAGGAAACATTGAAGATTTGAATTTGTATGAAATGGTTACCAAAAGGACCCTGGGAATCTTCAGTCTGTTAAAGAAAGAAGGAAGGAAGGCAGCGGAGGATACCTTCCTGAGGACCGATCCCAATTCCTGACGGAGGATGATTACTTTCAAGAGTTTCGACGCATAGCGATCAACCTGAAAGTTGTCAATGATTCGGCGGAGAGGGGTATCGTCACCGTATCGCCCTTAGCAAGGCATATAATACATCTTTGACGAAGGATGAAGACCAAAAACAATTCATCCTCCGATCAGTAGCAAAACATCGCCAAGACTACTCATCGTCTTCGAAGGAGTCAGTGATGAAGTGTTAATCTAAGTAATGATGTATACAGGGTGTACATAAAGTCAGGATCTATTTTTTGAAGCACTTGGAAATTACATGGAATTCAATCATAAAATGATAAAGTGGTAACATTTATTAAATAATTAAGAGTAGGATTCGACGTGACGCCCATCAGTATCCCTGCACAGCTCAAATCGTTCCGCAGCATTTCTAAACACATTCTGGAGCATTTGCGGGGTTATGTTATCTGCAGCAGTTCGTATACGTGTACGTAAGTTTTCAAGACTCGTAATCTTCGTCTGATAGACGTGCGATTTGATAAAGCCCCATGCAAAGAAATCTAAAGGGGTTAAATCTGGTGATCTCGCTGGCCAAGGTCTGTTGCTTCCGCGTCCGATCCAGCGATTTGGAAAACGTCCATTTAGATCATGGGTCGGGAACTTTTTTGGGTATTACCCAAAAATCTATTTGAGTAAAATGAAATTACCCCCAGACTTCAAAGTAAACAAAAACAAGCCAATTGCTCTTAAAATTGTTGCATATGGTATACAAAAAATTCAAATTCAAAAAATGTTTATTGGACCCATTATTATGGAGAAATAAAAAAAAGCCACACATGCTGGCATAAGAATAGCACACAAACAAAATTAGTAAAAAGGATTGAAGAACTGAAGAATTTCATTCAAAACATCTCCACTTCAGGTTTTGGAAAAATGATGCTGTTTCATTTTTGATACAACAACATCAAAATCAGGACGTAAATTGGTAATATTCTAAAATTTAGAATAACGCCACATTTATGTAACAAAATAAATAATAATATACGAAAAAAATATCAGCACAAAGTGTCAAGCACTAAAAGCACCTCTTCGTTTCATGATACCATACACACGACTGAGGCTCTGAGGGAAGTGTCTCTCATACCGCACGCATTACCCCCAAATTTTTTAAATTTACCCCATTTGGGGTAATTTCCCTGTTCCCCGACCACTGATTTAGATAATCCTGAACAATTTTGGCATAGTGACAAGGAGCACCATCATGTTGATAGAGGACGGTACTAACAATCCTATCCCCGTCGTCTATCAACATGATGGTGCTCCTTGTCACTATGCCAAAATTGTTCAGGATTATCTAAATGGACGTTTTCCAAATCGCTGGATCGGATGCGGAAGCAACAGACCTTGGCCAGCGAGATCACCAGATTTAACCCCTTTAGATTTCTTTGCATGGGGCTTTATCAAATCGCACGTCTATCAGACGAAGATTACGAGTCTTGAAAACTTACGTACACGTATACGAACTGCTGCAGATAACATAACCCCGCAAATGCTCCAGAATGTGTTTAGAAATGCTGCGGAACGATTTCAGCTGTGCAGGGATACTGATGGGCGTCACGTCGAATCCTACTCTTAATTATTTAATAAATGTTACCACTTTATCATTTTTGATTGAATTCCATATAATTTCCAAGTGCTTCACAAAAATAGATCCTGACTTTATGTACACCCTGTATTATAACGAATGATAAATGTAATTTTCTATCAAACATATTATTTTGTTCTTTAAAATTAATGTTTTCTTTAAGAGTTATTCTGTTTTCTAAAAAAAATAAGCTGTTTTCTTTGAGATTTAATCTGTTTTCAAACAAATAAACTAGTATTTGCCCTTGTTTTTTCATTTTTTAACCCAGAAGATCAATCTACTAGAAAATGAGTAGTAAAATGAAATTCATAGCTAACAGTAAATATTATTCATTTAGGCTGAAATTTGGCATGAAGATGTTTGATAGATATAGGAACAGGAGCAGCCATGTGGAGGTAAAAAATTTAAAAATTTTATTTTTTGGACCACCCTAAATTATATATATATATATTGGGGTTGTTTAACCTCCTTCGCAACATCTAAGATCTTATGACGGAGGGGACCTACAGCTTTACGTAGGATCCGAACCATGGGTCGCTACATAATCTGGGCGCGGAGGACGATATATATATATATATATATATATATATATATATAATATATATATAATATATACTGGGTGATCCAGATAAATGGGACCCATAAAAAAAGAGCCAAATATTCTTAATATTTAATTCCTTTCATAAAAACTATATGTCATTCGAAAGAGTAGAGTTACAAGTTTATTATGAAATATTTATTTTTAAAAAATGACTCCTTTCAAATGTGCTCCATTAGTTGCCAAGCATTCCAGTGTTCTCGCTTGTAAGTTCTGCATCACTTTTGCAAGAGTGTGCGGTGGTATGGCCTGTATCTCATTTGTGATGGCGGCCTTCAATTCTTGCAAGGTCATTGGGTTATTTCTGTAGACCCTACTCTTTAAATATCCCCAGAGATAATAATCTAAGGGAGAAAAATCCGGAGACCTTGCGGGCCATTCAACGTCTCCAAATCTTGAGATTAACTCGCCTGGAAACGTTTGACGCAAAATTGCCATGCATTTCCTCGTGGTATGGCAGGCAGCTCCGTCTTGTTGGAACCAGTGGTTTTCTAGACAAAGATCTCTTAATTTAGGAATAAGGAAATCGGTCAACATTTTTTCGTAGCGATCACCATTTACAGTGACCGTGTTTCCGGTGGAATCCTCGAAAAGTACGGCCCTATGATCTGCGATGCAGTAAGACCACACCAAAGTTGCCCAGAAACGACAATTTTGTTTGTTTACAGTTCCATTCAAGTGAAAAAGGGCTTCGTCTGACATAATCAAAGTTGCTAGAAAATTGGTGGTGTCATTTACCTTCTGTTGGATCCATTGACAGAATTGTCGTCTTCGTGCGAAATCTCCATCGTTTAGTTGCTGCACTGTTTGAATTTTATATGGAAAGAGCATTAAATTTTGCTTGAATATACGGTGTGTTGTTCCATATCCAACTCCTAACAGCTGAGAAGCACGTCTGATGCTTATGTTAGGATTATCCTGTACAATTTCATGAGTTCTGTTAATGATCTCGTCTATCCTTGCTGTGCGCACTCTTCCAGTTGGTTTTCTTTTTCCAATGCTGCCAGTTAGGGAAAAATTTCTGACACACCGACGGATTACTTTCTTAGAAGGTGATTTTGACATCTGAAAATTTGTCTTGAAAGATCTTTGAGCTGAAACTACACTTCTTCCATGCTCATAATATTGCTCAGTTATGAAACGCAGCTGTTCCACAGTCCATGCAGTCATCTTGAAGGGTTAGTTTTAACTAACACTTTTATTTTGTTTTGTATCTTATCTTGTCTTGTATTGTCAAAACCTATACAATCCTGTACAAACTTGTAACTATCCTCTTTCGAATGATGCGTATGATTTTATAAAAGGACTTATACTTTAAGAGTTACAGGGGTTTCTTTTGGGTCCCATTTCTCTGGATCACCCTTTATATATATATATATATATATATATATATATATATATATATATATATATATATATATATATATATATATATATATATATACAGGGTGGGCCGTAAGTTTCCATACATAGGAAAATTTAAATACGTGCGTCGGTATTTGGATCAGCAGTTTCCGGATGCTTGGATTGGTCGGCGTGGTCCTGTGGAGTGGCCTCCCAGATCCCCAGATCTCACCCCCCCTTGATTTCTATCTTTGGGGGCACTTGAAGGCCATGGTGTATCAGGAAAAGATACGAGACATAAATCATCTAAAGGAACGTATCACCAACGCCATTACAAGCATAACGTCAACTGTGCTAATGCGTGTTCATCAACAGTGGGGAACACGTATTGAAATGTGTTTTCAAACAATGGCAACCATGTAGAGCATATTATATAAATAAAAATGGTTGTCCATAAAAAAATGTTTATTTTTCCTATGTATGGAAACTTACGGCCCACCCTGTATATATATATAGTATATGTTTAATGGTTCGGTATAAATAAAAGGTTTTTTCCAATTCATTGGAAGAGCCTTAAGGCAGAATCTATAAAATACATTAGTATAATATTATTATTATACCGATTTCAGATATTTATTAACGCCTTACTCTCCTGATGCTTCGTCTCTGATAATTACGCGCGTACACCTATATCTTATACAAGGTCTGGACGTATAATTTTATATGTTTATGAATATTTATGTGTGTATTAATATCAAATTAAAAATTTATTCACTTCTCGATACTGGCTATGAAAGAACGTCAAGTTGATAATTCATAATACCATTGGATAAAGTATTTTAACATTAGTTAATAGCTTTGATTGGGGATTATGAACAATGTACCTGCATTATATATATATATATTTATGATGAATAAAACCACGAAGGAAAGGAAACACAAAATGGTGCTCAAGCGCTTTCGTCTAATGACATCCTCAGGAACACTCCTCAGGGTGTTCCTGAGGATGTCATTAGACGAAAGCGCTTGAGCACCATTTTGTGTTTCCTTTCCTTCGTGGTTTTATTCATCATAAATATTTTTACGTGCTACTTTCGTGAAATAATTTTCATATATATATATGTGTGTGTGTGTGTGTGTGTGTGTGTGTGTGTGTGTGTATAAGGAGCAGAGCGAAGAGGAAAGAATATTATACATTGAGTTAATAGATAGGATGAATGTGAAAGAGTAATTAACATGCAGTTGTATTAATTTCCTGAAGTGGTTGTGTAGAAGCTTTTTTGTTGTGTAAAAGCTTTTTTTAAAGATGCTTTGAATATTCTATTTTTTAATTAAAGAAGTAAAGAATTAAAATTGTGAATAGTTAAACTTTTATTTCCTTCTTTTATTTCAACTCTGTCTTCTCAGGGTTAGCATAATAATAATAATAAATATTAATCAGGAGTGCGAGAAACTGGTGTGGCGCTTTCACCAAAACTAATGCGACCCATTGCGGATTATTATTATTATTATCATTAGTTTATTATTACCAGCATCATCGGGGTTCGAACCCCCGACCTCAGTATCTTCACTTTGCTTATAGGGAAACGGTGTTATCTACTGCACTACGGGAACTACGTCGTAGCCAATGTCGTAACACCACTTCCCGTTGATCAGCGAAGTTAAGCGACATTGGGTCTGGGTAGTAGTTGGATGGGAGACCGTCCTCCGCGTCCAGATTATGTAGTGACCCGTGGTTCGAATCCCACGTAAAGCTGTAGGTCCCCTCCGTCATATTCATATGACCTTAGATGCTGCGAAGGAGGTTAAACATCTCCAATCATTATTACACTGCACTATGGGCACTGGCTGTTCATGGTTAGTAGTTAGTATGGCGCAGTTTATTTTGTATTCAGTTCAGTGAATCAAATTTGAATGTTGAAATTTAATCCTTGTTTTTACTTCAGTTTATACAAAAAGATTAATCGTAAAATTTCTATTAATTTCTCAGATTCATTACTGAAAATATGACATTGGACGAATTATCTACCAAAGATTTAATTACTAGATGTAGAAATGCATAAATCTTACGTCTACATATTTACTTATTTAACGCAATGAAACTAAATCACTGAAATTTACTTTATAATCTCCAAAAATAGGTATTGAAATTGCTAAAGATTGGGTTTTTTCAAATATGAACTAAATAAGGTTTCTTCATAAATTTTAACTTACGAAAGATGTTGAGAATGTGTTTTACTAGTTTGCTTCTTCACACTCATTAAAACATTCGGATCACCTGAAGATCAGGGCCCCCAGCCTTCTTTAGTTAGCTTTATAAGGCTAACTAGCGAAAATATCATGACCTAACCTAACCAATCGTCAAGGGCGTAAAGTTGACCTAACAATTGGTTAGGTTAAGTCGTGATATTTTCATTAGTTAGCTTTATAAGGCTAACTAAAGAAGACTGGTGGCCCTGATCTTCAGGTGATCCAAACAATTCTTTAAATCCAATAAAATCTTAGTGAATATTTTCATTAATACTCGTAAATCCGTATGAATGCCTTTCGCAAAGTTTTTTCCAGTGATATAAAAGACTTTTCGCTGGCTTAAACAAAGTATTACAGCCATAGCAAAACGAGACTGTTATAGATTTTAAAGTTTTAAACCGGGTTTTAATGGATTAATTTGAATTAACATTAACTGCTATAAATCACTGTAATCACGAAAGAAGAGAAATACGTGATAGAAAGTGTAAATACTTCAAACTCAAGTAAACTCTCTCAACAACCAATGCTCATAAAAATAACTTTACATGAATAATTTTTTGGGAATATTTTTATCTTTTGTATCCCATCTCGTGTAACAGCTATAAAAAGAGATTTTTACGCGAAATGAGAAGAGGGTATTATTATTATTTTTTTTTTTTTACTTTATTTAACCACAGACGTTGCGGAACACAAAGGCTTCGCAATGAACGTTCATAAACTAAACGATTAATATAAAATTCTGAAGGAGAAACAAAAACCATAAATACACGAGTTTATCCTGGCTATTTAAGAAGACTTTAAACTCGTATAACTTGTAATTTTACAAGCATAAAAGCTCATCCTTCGCCGTACCATACCTCACTCTCAAATGTTCTCGCCTTGAAGTATGGGATTTATTAAGTTATTTAAGCAATTATACCCACTTTAATGATACAGAGAAAATTAAATGAGCGAATTCAAATGTTTGGGTGACAGAAATCTATAATGGAAAGAAGAAAAGATGTTTGTAGGTTTGACGGGAGCTTCGAGGGAGGCGAATAAAATGGCTTTCTGGTAATGGACATCATTGTGAGGTATTTCGCCTTCAAACGGCATTTCCATGTACAGTTCATGTAAATCAAGCATGAATGATAGCCGAGTAAACCGTGTTTTCCATTAAAAAGAGGTAACCGGTTTTTGATAACGTAACCCCACAGTGTAAGATTGCCGAGATACTTTAACAATTTTGAAGCCATGTTCTTTAGATTAAAAAAGATGTTTAAAGAAGTTAGTTAAGTTTGTTGCAGTTATTAAGTACTGTTATGCCGCATGGAATACAATATGAATATGGGTGCTACTTTAGTATGCGGTCTACCTACGATTCGGCGGTCTACCTTTTAATTATATCTTATTATCTTGTTTACTAATTGCTTGTTTACATCCTGATGTCAATCGCCCTTGACGATTGGTTAGGTTTAGTCATGATATTTTCGTTAGTTTTAACGAAAATATCATGACTAAACCTAACAGTTTTTACACGCAATTAATGCACTTTTTGCACTGAAGACCACTTATAAATAATTGAGCTTTTATATTAAAAGGAAATTCTTTTAATTATTAATAATAAAGGTACTTTCCTGTTATCCCGGACCCCAGACTTTTTTTCCAGTTGCCAGACTTCAATTTTGACAGAATATTTTCGTTAAAATTAACGAAATATCACGACTTAACCTAATCACTTGTCAAGGGCGTACAGTTTACCTAACCGCGCATTCAATTAACCTAATTAGTTGGTAAGGTTAGGTTAAGTCGTGATATTTTCGTTAGTTTTAACGAAAATATTCTGTCAAAATTGAAGTCTGCCAACTGGCAAAAGTCTGGGGTCCGGGATAACAGGAAAGTACGTAATAAACATAGTAAACTTTCTTTATTTTAAAATTAATTCAGTTTTAATTTACTCTTGAAACGGATATGGATTAGTTTCGATTAATTTGTTTGGATTTGAATTCGGTTTAATTCATCCGTATTCAAGTTTAGAAACGTCACATTTTGGATACGGAATGTATACATACATATAAACACTCACTCACTCACTCACTCACACCCACACACACACACACACACACACACACACATATATATACATATATATACTGGAATTTAGAGTTTTATACATAGTTCATTGTCTGGTGTTTATCTCGTTTAGAGGGTATGTAGGTTGGTTGTTGCAAAAGAAACATTTTGCATGTAAATATAAATTTTGCTTCCACTAATTTTTTTTTATCTTCTTTTTGTGTTTCATTTGTTTTCCTTATTTTCATACAAACAACGTCTCTCAAATCATTTTTCACAAAGATTTCCATGATATGTTTATAATGAAAATGTTTTTTTATATATATTCAGGCAATTAAGGAGAGCGCAAAGTTTACGTACGACCGCTTTACACACGTTTATAAACCTTCATTTCATATACGACGACGCCACGGCTTGGTTATCTTCTAAGCTAACCTCCCTCGTTCTAAAACTAACATCGTTCAGCCGCATAAAAGAGTCGTCGGCCCATTGTCTAAACGTTGATTAAGGAAGAAGATGGGAGAGCTCGATGGTTAATGGTTTCGTGTGTTGAGTGAGTCTCCCTTTGCTATCTCAAAGACGCTTCACAAAATGTCAGAAAATTTAAGTAAACACAGTTCACTTTTAAACAAAAGAACCACGCTATTTATTTTGCATTTTATTCTAACTTTAAAAGTTAACGTTTCATATATTTTCACATTTTATTATTATTATTATTACTATTATTATTATTGTTGTTATATAGAGTATATATATATATATATGATGCAAACCCAACAGGGAAAAAGAAAAATGATTCCAATTTA
This sequence comes from Bathynomus jamesi, assembly GCA_023014485.1. Lineage (NCBI taxonomy): Eukaryota > Metazoa > Arthropoda > Malacostraca > Isopoda > Cirolanidae > Bathynomus > Bathynomus jamesi. Next base: position 102,800 of record JAJOZX010003748.1, on the reverse strand, counting down.
ATTTTCCCTGTGAGTTTGCATCATTCATTCATTTCACGTGTTTAATTGTGAAATTCATCCCTTATATATATATATATATATATATATATATATATATATATATAATTATATATATATATATATTGTTTTGTTTTTCCTGTACGATGTATATATTTATGGGCATCTCGCCTTTTATCTTCATTCCCTGACGAGGTGTAGCTCTGAATACAAAAAAGGCCTTGGAATCGTTTTTCTTTTTCCTTGTGGGTTTGCAGCATTCATTCATTTCACGTGTTTAATTGTGAAATTCATCCCTTATATATATATATATATATATATATATATATATATATATATATATTTTTTTTAAAGTTCCGGAAGAACCGATTCGCCTCTATTTAAAAGGGCATATCTCGGAGGAAAAACAAAGAAAAAGTGAGAGGAAAGACAGAGGAAAAGAAAGGGTGGAGGGGACAGTCGAAGTGGAAAAAGACCAAGGATAACAAGGACTGCAGGGTCGAGCCCCATCATCCTTGGGTGCTAGGGCCGGGAGGGCGCACGTGAAACCTCCAGGAACAAGCACGTACAAACGAGCACAAAGAGCACTCAAGAGCACGAGCTTAGAACCCCCTTGCGGGGCCCTTATATATATATATATATATATATATATATATATATATATATATATATATATATATTGAGTGTGCGTCTGTGCGTGCTCCAACACAAGACCATAATTTCAACATATCCTAGAATAATGTTATATGTACATCAGTACATTTACTACATTTAAGAGCTGGAATTGAATTACATTTTACGCAGTATAGAAGGTCGAAGAAGATGCAATAACATTTATTTACTTAAATGCTTCTTTCTATCCAATAAAACTTGGCACATTTTTTTTACGTCACAGACGTCCAATTTTTGTTAGGACTTCGTAATAAAAATCTCAACCTTCATTTCATTCTAATAAGCACATAAATTTGTTATGAACTCTGCATTTCTCTTTGTCTGATATTTGTGTACAATTCATATAATATATATATATGTGTGTGTGTGTGTGTGTGTGTGTGTATATGTGTGTAAAAATGAACAATGAATAATTCCTATATTCTTATATTAATTCGTATAATTCTTATATAATTCGTATATTTATATAAATCCTTATATTTATATAATCCTTATGTTTATATAATCCTTATATTAATTATATTCATATAATACTTATATTTGTATACATTTATATTTATATATTCATTTTTACATAGAGACCAAAATCGCATAAGGCTGACACGAGTGTGGATAAATTTTTGATTTGCTTTCTATTTTATAAATGGTGAATTATTTCTTTTTAAACAACTTAATCATATTTTTAGATTTAGCTTAATAATTTAATCTTGTTCATTCCCTGTATACATTCTCTCTTCGTTGTAAAAGATGAAGTCATGTCCTGCTTAACGTTTAATTCTGAATCTTAAGCATTTAATTTTTGCTCATGTGCATGTTTGTTTGTAATTCGTGATGGGAAGGCATATTTCAACTTCCATTTTTAGTTAACTCGGCCGATCATGATAACATCAGATCTGTCAATATGCGGTTTAAAATAAAAATATGGCTTCCTTTTGCTTAGCAGTCTAGACATTGCTACAGCAAAAATATTTGTTTTGACTTTAAATATTTTGCAAAGTAAATCAGCCTATTGAGAATAAAAAACAAAAAAGATTAGCATTAAATAATAATGATGTCAGTAAAAAATTCAGTATAAAAGCCCATAAAATTTCTCCAATGTTCATTCTGGTTTGGCTGATCTAACTTAGAGGCTGAGCATTACTTGTAACATTACAGCAGTAAAACTACGGTAAGAAAAAAAAAAATTTTGTCTTCTACTTCAAGCCTTGCTCTCTTCAGAGAACTTAGTCTTAAATAGAGAAAAATAATTTCTCGATACGTTACAAGAAGAATCGGGGAACCTTCAAAGAATTTGGTAAGCTCCACAGAATTCTCCGATCCACTACAAGAAGAAATCGGAGAGTAGTATAGAAGAAAACTACTGCGATTCCCTATACGGTACCAGCTACTCCAGAGTAACCAATCCGTTGCTGCCACCTAACCAGAACCCCCGTCAACTTCGAACCGACCAAGGCCATAGACGGAGGGGTTAATATATATATATATATATATATATATATATATATATATATATATATATATATATATATATATGTGTGGTGTATATATAATATATATATATATATATATATATATATATACACACACACGTGTGTGTGTGTGTGTGTGTGTGTGTGTGTATATGTGTGTGTGTAGTTTGATGCGCCTCGGTGGTGTAGTGGTTAGCGTTGCTGACTACGAGTCCATCAGTCCGGATCGAGACTCGGTGACGGCAGGCGACGCGCAGCAAAACTGAGCCGTTCATCCTTCCACGCAATAAAGAAAGTGGTTGGTAGATAAATGGGTACCGTGGATGGCCTAGTGCCTAAGACGCTGGGCTGCTAGTTGGGCGTGGTTCGAAATTGGATTCCACGTTAAACTGTAGGTCTAAATTGGAGTGAAAAGCTTGACCTTCGTCAGAATGAACAATTTGGGCGGAAGCAAACCAAAGGTTTTATATATATATATATATAAGCACACCGGACAAAAAATTAGTCACCCCTCTCAGAATGTACCTAATAACGTGTGACGGCGCCTCTGGCCTTGATAACCGCACGAATCCGGCGAGGCAGAGACTCTACGAGGTTGTGCATGTACTGAACATCGATTTGCTGCCACTCGTTCATCAGCCGGTCCCGAAGTTCCGCCAGAGTCCGTGGGTGTCTATTCCTGCGCTTCACTTTCTGTTTCCAGCCTGAACAACACCTTCGACGCATTCAGGATTAAAGGCTTCATTGGACCTGCGATGTACTCGTCGCCTCCCATCATTGGAGAACAAACAAAAACGGGACTCATCGGACCAAATTACACGTTTCCAATCTGCCGCAGTCCGGTTTTTGTGCCTCTGAGCCCATTTATAACGTGCCAATTTGTGACTTGCTGTTAACAGCGGCCTCTTCCGTGGTACCCTGCTCCAGATGTCCATCGCATGCAGTTCTCGTCGCAATGTCCGTTCGGAAATTGGTCGCTGGAGAACCTCATTGGTTTCTTGGAGCAATTGTTCTCTGGTTTGAAAACGATTTGCAGTTACTAGACGAGAAACATGGCGGCGGCCCCTATTGTCGAGAATTGTTTTCCGGCCACAGTTACGCCGTCGATTGTCAGTTGATTGCGAACTACACCACTCTTTGTAAACTCGCTGGACAGTACACGTTGACACACCAACAAATTGGGCTACTTCAGACATTTTGTGTCCGTGGGCTCTGCCAAACACGATGGCTCCTTTTTGCCACTGAGTAACGTCTGCCTCACGACCCATTTTGCAGACTATATCCAACACCACTTTGTTCTTCACCACCTCACGAAACAGATCTGATCCTGTGTGCTACATCACCGCTACTTGTCACTTACCAATGCTACATCAGCGCCCTCTGTGTGACCTTGAACTTCCTACTATCGGTGCTATTAGGGGTGACTAATTTTTTGTCCGGTGTGCTTATATATATATATATACAGGGTGTATGATAAGTAACTCCCTATTTTAAAATTCGTATAACTTCTCTATTTCTTACTCAATTTTAATGAAACAAACTAAATTATTCAGTATTTATTGAGGTTTTATTGAGCACCTCCTCATTTTCCTAACGATGTACGGGCATGGCTGCTTGACATACTTCCAGGACGATGGATCGGAAGACGTGGTGCGCATGAATGGCCTACTCGCAGCCCAGACCTAATACCTTGTGACTTCTTTCTGTGGGATTGGGCTAAGTTTATTGCCACAAACCTAAAGATCTTGATGAACTGGGGGGGGAATGAATTAACTATGTTCTCAATAATGTTCCTGAACGCAGCAGTAGCAGTTGACAACACACCTCTTCATCAAAGGAAATGTGATAATGCAGGAGCGTATGTGGAAGTGTAAAGTGCATGTGAATGTTTGTAAATGAAAACCTCAGTAAATACTGAATAATTTGCAGTTTGTTTCATTAAAATTGTATAAGAAATAGGGAAATTATACGAATATTAAAATAGGGAGTTACTTATCATACACCCTGTATATATATATATATATATATATATATATATTCTGTTCTTTCGGCATATCAAAATATGTTAGAATTCTCCTCTGTCTATCTCTGCATGCATATTTCTGGATGTATTACGAGATTCAGTCAATAAAACTAGAAAAGAACGCAGCCATGAAAATCTTAGGCTTCACATCCGAACTCATTGTGTCAAGATTTGTGAAGCTGTATTTAAAATCTAAATTCCTCGTGAACTTAAAGTAAATATTAAGCTTTCACTCCCTTAATAATTTCGTTTCAAAATCTTCGGTATGAAATTATTTATTGCGACTTTTTCCACAGATAGATAGACAGAATCAGTTCCATTATAGTAAGATTATTTCGAGCATAATCGAGATTAATCCCATTTGCTTCAATCCTTTGTTTTCTTTTCAGAATATCTAACTAGTTATTTATATTATGTCAACTGCAGTACTAGTAATATGAACAGGATGCCTTCCATAATAAACATAACTAGAAATGTGTTCATGGAATCTCTATGCTCTACCTCCACCTCATTATTACTTAGGGCAAAGCTTACGACATAAAATGGCGTTTTTTATGTACATAATCGCAGCCCCTTTAATCTAGAATTAAAGACACATTACCCGTGATTGTTCAGTTCTTATCTCTCTTGTATACCTTCAATAATGACCTTGCATTTGTTATATTGATACTAATAATAATTTAAGAGTAATACATACTTTAATTAATAATTCTTATTCATGATTTATGTATTATTAATAATAACTACTATTTTATTTTTAGTAAGAGCCCATTAGAGCCTAAAGCTTAAGGGCCAAATAAAACAAAATAAATAGCCCAGCTTCACAATTATTTATGTCAGTGGAAATTGTAAGACTACTGTATTTATTATATCATTAATAAAGGTTATTCAATTCAATTCAGTTCAATTCAATTCGAGTAGACATACGAGGGTAGAAATTTTTATACCCGTACCCATCACATTTTTTAAACTTAGTCATTATATTACAGTATATCCAAACCGCCCGCAAAAGTTCTTCTTACACCTACGGGTCGAACACATCCAAGAGATTTACCCGTGATCATACCTTACCCCGCCAGCAAATAAAAATCTTTTCGGTACTGCCCGCGGCTCCACGCGAATACACTTCATGGGCAATTATTATATGTAGACAGAGGTCCAAGGGTAACCTTTTCAATTGACGAATCCGCCGGAATCTTCGAAACCTCCGTTATATAATTCAAACCATCCAATAAAATTCCTTTCGTACCCTTGGGTAAGTGTACCAGCAACACAGATACTGTAAGCTTACCTATAATTAAGGTTTATCCATTTTTAACAGATAAAAATCTTTGTTGTACATGCCAGGAAAAGCAAACGGTTTTGAACGTGTAGGCTACATTGAGCGAACTACACTACAAATCTATTATCGGGATAGAAATAAGAACCATTCAAGAAAGTGTCATCGTCTGAGCTGATTAACCTCTTCCAATAACCCGCCTTCTTCTTTCCCTCCTCTTTTCTATTCTGACAGCTCAGTTGCTGTCTTCTCTCCTAATAAAGCTGAACTCATCGCTCACACTTCTGCCTCCAACTCAATCCTGGACAATTCCGGTGCTGTTCCTCCATCTCCACCTCCTTCTGACTTAAATATGTTTAAAATTAGAATCTTTTACAAAGACGTTTTATTGCCCTCTCTGGGCTCAACTCTAGAAAGGCGTAAGGTCTTGATGGTGTTCCGCCTGTTGTTTTCAAGAACTGTGCTCCTGTGCTGACACTCTGCCTAGACAAACTCTTTCGTCTTTGTCTTTCACCTGGTACTTGCGACTGGAAGTTTGCTTTCATTCAGCCTGTTCCAAAGAAGGGTGACCGAGCTCAACCCTCCAAATATCGTCAGTTGTCTCCATTTCTTGCCTTTCTGAAGTTTTTAAGCATTCTTAATAGGAAAATTCTTAAACATCTCTCTTCTCACAATCTTCTTTCAGATCGGCAGTATGGGTTCCGCAAGGGACGCTCTATTTGCGATCTTCTTGCAGAGCTCTCTGACTCTTAGTCCTTCTTTCGGTAATTCGGTGAAGCCTTTGCCATTGCGTTAGACATATCAAAAGCTTTTGATAGAGTCTGACACAAATCTTTAATTTCGAAACTGCCCTCTTTCGGTTTCTATCTTTCTGTCTGTGCCTTCATCTCTAATTTCAATTCTGGCTGGTCTATAATTGCAGTTGTAGATGGCCACTGTTCTTCTCCTAAAGATATTAATAGTGGTGTTCCTCAAGGCTCTGTCCTAACACCCACTCTCTTCCTTTTATTTATCAATGATCCATTAAGTCGCATTTCTTGACCTATCCACTCCTACGCCGATGATTCCACTCTTCACTTCAACACCCGTTTAAAAAAGCGTCCCTCTCAATAGTCACTCCATACTTCGCGTGAGATGGCGATGGTGCACCTGATCTCTGAGCTTTCAACTCTCTCTGATTGGGGCAGAGAAAACCTCGTGGTTTTCAATGTCTCAAAACCACAGTTCCTTAATGCGTCTACTCGTCACAATCTTCCACACGACTGTTCCCTTATCTTCAACAATACACAACTAATCCTTTCTCTTCTCCTAACAGTCTTGGCGTTTCCTTTACTCATGATATTTCCTGGAAAGATCACATATACCCTCTTTCTTAAAACAGCTTCCAAGAGGTTAGGGGTGCTGTATCGGCTGCGCAGTTTCTTCACCCCCACTGAGTTGCTGTCTCTGTATTGGGATCTTGTCCGCCCCTGTATGGAGTACGCTTCTCATGTGTAGTGTAGCTCAACCCACACAGCTCTACTTGACCGGGTGGTATCAAAGTCTTTTCAACTCATCACTGACTGTCTTCAATCGTTCTCTCTTCGCTGCACTATTGCCTCTCTCTCTAATTACTATCGCTATTATAACGGACACTGCTCTTCTGAACTCTCTAACTGCATGCCTCCTCCTTTAAAGAGAGCTTGCAAACTTTCAACATTTTCGTCCATTTTCTGTTCAAATCTCTAACGCAAGAGTTAATCGGTATTTTTAATCTTTCATCTATTGAACCGGTCAACTCTGGAACACCCTTCCTCAATACACCTTCCCCCACCCCCACCCCCACCACCAGGCATCTCGAAAACTTTGGATCTTGATTTCAGCTTTTTCCATCTCCTTGGGGGTAGCATTTTTGCAGACGTTTGCCCTTGTCCCCTCCTTACTGCATTATAAAAAAAAGTAATCTAGATTTCGGGTATTATCCACTGCCATATACTGTATATATATATATATATATATATATATATATATGTGTGTGTGTGTGTGTGTGTGTGTGTGTCTGTTCTTGTCTTCCCTACAGAATCGCGACATTCTTAAGGATACACACAGACACACAGAGCTCATCGCAGCACGAACGCGCGTATCACGACATTAGCAGTGTCGCGGTGGTTTATCTTTATAAATGCTATCTTTCATCATGAAAAAAGGGAATTAAGGTTAGGCTAGGTTAGGTTAGGTTACACTAGGTTCGGTAAGGTTTGGTTAGGTTTCGTTAAATTTATTAGGATTTTTAGACTGGGTAAATGTCACGTTACAGAATGGTGAAAATGTGTGAGAATGTAGCGGTTTCGTAGGCTAGCCAAACATGTGTGTGTGTGTGTGTGTTATTGGCTACCATACAGAACCGCGACAATCTTTAGGCTACACAGAGAACCCATTGCGACATTAGCAGTGTCGCCGTCATTTCCGACTTTTTTTTTAATCAAAATCATTAAATATCATGGGAAAAAGGGGAATATAACGAAGGTTAGGTTAGGTTCAGTTAGGTTAAGTTAATTAAGTTATTTAGCTTAGGTTAAATGTCGTCATCAATAATTGAAAATGTCACTGTTTTGTAAGGTAGCCAAACATACGAGTGCGCGCGCCCCCCCGCGTGTGTGTGTGTGTGTGTTTGTGTCTGTGTGTCTGTGTCTGTGTCTGTGTGTGTGTGTGTGTGTATAACAAGTATTAAATTATAAACGGCAACCTTAAAACATAAATTTTGTAGATGAAAGTTAAGTGATTTTAAAAATCAGAATTTAATTTTCGACACCATTTTTACACCATAAATTAATGGAAGAAGAACAAAACTGAATTTTTCCTTTGGGAAATTATTACTTGGAAAAATAAGGTCTTAAAATTAAATTTAAAAAGAAGGAATGGACAAGCTATTAATTATACAGCAATAAAGTTTTTATTAATTACGATTATATTTTTATTATTGTCTATTTTGTCAGTAATTTTATTATACAGTGTGTGTATATATATATATATATATATATATAAAATTAACAAGCTAAAATGAAATAAGGTACATACTGTAAGCATCCGGTGTGCTGTTGAGCATAGTATCTATTACATATTGTAAAACTCTCATGAAGCCAGAGGACCTTCATAAATATACTTCAGATTTAATAAATTAAGATAGGGTCTAAAGATGTATTTATAAATTCCTGCCTGGGTGTTTGGGACCAATTAATGTGAAAGAATCAAGTTTCGCAAAGTCTGGAAATTTAACCTTCTTGAAAAATTGTTTATACAGTATAATGATTGTGGTCGGGAATGATCCATTAATTTTCTCTGTTTATTTGATCTCTTCTGAAGGTCGATCATCAATCTAAGTCGTTTTTACAATATAAAGGAATGCTCTTTATAGAGGATAGTACCAAAACTTTCCACTGATTTTAAATGTAGAGATTTCTCGATAAATTTCGAAATATACGTTGAGATTTGATGATTTTTCTCTGCATTTTTTATTTTTTTCTATTTGTATATAATAATGGCTGCGATACTGACTTGCAATTACTTTGCAGAAATTCAACCGTAACTTTGCGTTTGGTTTTATGATTTCTTCGATATATATATATATTATATAATATATATATTATATTATAATTATAATATAATATTATATATAGATGTGTGTATGTGTGTGTGTGTGTGTGTGTGTGTGTGTGTGACCAAACTAAACACAGTGTTTTGGTTAAGACAGGTTAACCCAAAGAACTAATGGCACTTTTAGTTTTGGTTTCACTGATTAGCAAGCAATTCAGTCTCTTCACTCAATTATGGAAAATAAAATATATAACGTTAGTGTTTTAGTTGTTTGTGTGGGCGCCGACCAATAAAGAAAGTCTCTTCCTAGTCTCTATCATTCTCATTTCAGTTTTGGTCCAAGAATGAAAGATCCAAAAGTTGAAATCTCAAAAGAGTCAATTCGCAAATGGATCCATTTCATTTCCAACTGTAGGATTGCGTCACAGCCCTCTTTCAATCTTTCCCCAAATCCAAAATTTCCACTTCGAGCATTCCCATTTCGGGCCGTGAATAGGAATAGGAATAGTTCCTCAAACAGGAAGCAGTCACCCAAGAGTAAATATTAGGAATGCGAAAAAAAGAAAATCGTTCATTCCTCATAACAAGTGTCGGCATTGTAAAATTGGAGTTTATTGATAAATATAAAATAAAGAATCTGGAATATATAAATGAAAAATCTAAGTTAGGTTTAATAGAAGTTAAAAAATTTGCATAGACCAAAACGACACTCATTTACGTGAAAATAGTACGACGGCGCAAAACGCCTGCGTACCTACGCTGGATTGAGGTGGCAAACAGCCAATAGAGATTCAGTATCGTGGTTACATGATGCCACACCACGAAGTTGTCCAGTCAAGAACAAATTACCTACCACGCGTTGTTGAGCCCGCTTTTCGACCAATTAAATTACAGAGAAATAATGTAATGTTTGGTAAACAATAGATTTTTATAAACTGAGAATTTATCAAGGATAAATAGGCTTCTTATGGTACTTAAGTAATATAAACTAAGTAGGAATTTAATAAAAGTCATAAAAATAAGATGTGTAAACTTGTGTAGTTCCAGGTGCGCGAGGAAAAGAGAAGAGAAATGTTGTGCTTGTATCCCGACGCAAGATCGAAATCCGATCTCTTCTGAACGAAGAAACAGGAGCATCGGTGAGAGACCAAAGACGAGACCTTGAGAAAGGCGTAACAGTTTTGTGTTAAGGAGATCCCACTGGAGTCTAAGTTCCTGTCGCTCCTCTGAAGAATCTAGGATTCCTCAGAGGAATATGTCCTATATGACAGTGGTCATATATGGACATAAACCTAAATACCGATTCATTCACAATGTACTGTTTTTACTCGTTAATGTGACTGTAATTAAAAAATAACAATTTTTTCTGTCGTTTTACTCTGATCCACGAACCGTGTAACGAGTACCTATTGAAGATTAAAAACTCGAGAACTAGTAACACCGGCCACAAAGAGTAAAATTGGCAACACAAGTATGGCATTTAGGACCGTAGTTCATTTTTTTTCTTTCTTGCATTTGTTTTATGGTAAATCAAGTGCAGATAAAAATAGAAGTAGGCCCAAATTCCAAAATAAAGGCGCGGCTAACATCCGAACAACATCGGACCTACTCTCCTGAGGAGCAGGCAGGTGGGAGTTAATCAAATTGTAGCCCAACGGAACCCTAATACCAGGTATGCTGATAGGCCCAAATTTGCAAGGCTGATACATGCTCCGTAGCGATACCACAACTGTGTAATAAAATTATAAGGTATAATCCCGCTCCCCAAAAAGGAGGGTGTAAGAATAAAGAAGGAACTACAGATTTAACACAAGGATTTATCACAGTAAAGCGATATATCGTACAGAGTCATAACATATTTTCCTAAATAATTTTTTGTCGTTTTGAGAAAAACAAAAAAAAGGGTTCTAAATTAAAATACTTATTTGCAAAAATTCATATTTTCCTAAGTCATATCACCATTATAGTTCATTCTACAAGGACGAAATTTGTACCAAAAGATGCGCAATTTTTTTATATGGCATTAGGAGCAAAAACTAAAAAACGTCAAAAAGTGACTTAGGAAATTATGTTTTGACGCTGACAATATGAAATATTTTAATTTCAATTTTTATTCTTCTGTGCTTACATGTAAAATATAAGCCAAACAATAGGTATAAAACAGAATAACAGACTAACATGCATATATACTGTATAATGTATATATATATATATATATATATATAATATAATATATATTATAGTTACCGGTTTATAGCGTAAAGTTGGAACTATAATAATAATAATAATGGTTAATTGATTGTTATTGATAAGGCTGGAGTCACCAGCTTGGGTCTACAGCCCAAACAAACAATATTTAATAAGGAGAGAGAAATTACTGTGTTGTTTTGTGTTTAATTAGCAATAAGGAATAGTTATACAGTCTAATTGTTAAGTACACTAATTCGAATAGGCTAATGAGATGTGCATAGGTGAACGCAGAATAAATAATGAAGCCTATTGATAACTGAAATAATGCAAGTACGGTTGGTACAGTAAAAGGATTAGGTCGTTAAGAATGAAATGCATAAAAGAGCACATAAACACTCAGATGTAAGATAAGTAAATTATACGAATGAACACAATAACAAAATGATACAAAACTACGGTATTGGTACAACACTTGAATAGGCCTACCGCGGTCTTAACGAGAGAGTTAGTTTGAAACGGTAATGAAGACCCGTTTAGGGCCTACGCGATTAGGGAGAGCTTGTGGAACCAAGACGTAACGAAACACTGTAGGCCGAGTGAGGGCCGACAAGAGGCTTACCGCGACGCTGGATAACTCTGGAGACTGAAGAAAGTTACGTGAAAGTTTGACCGTATTGTGTTTCGTCGTAGATGACTTTGGAGACTGTAGAGGGCCTAGGTAAAGGATTACCGTATTGCGTTTCGCCGTAGATAACTTTGGAGACTATAGAGGGCCTAGGTGAAGGGTTGATCGTATTGCGTTTCGCCGTAGATGACTTTGGAGACTGTAGAGGGCCTACGTGATTGAGGATGTGCTGAGGGCCTGTTGAGATACTTGTTGAACGGGCGCCGACCGAATTGTAGTGAAGGATGAGTGTAGAGCAAAGTGGGGTTTGTGGATTGTAGCCTACTAGAAGATTTACGGAGCTGGGCTTCGAAGGGTGCTTCTCTAGTCAGACTGGCCTTTCCGGAGAGAGGATGAGTATTGAAAGCCGGTAGAAACTTGTTGAAAAAGGGCCAACGGAAAACGCCTACAGCAGTGATGTTGTTTCTTGTAGGATGAAATTGTAGAGTTGCCTCAAGTGTTGCTTCATTTCATGTATGGTTGAAGTGTGACTTGAAGGATCAGGCGATCAATCGACACTACGTCTTTGCGTCCAGCGCGATCGAGGGTGAAAGTCTTGTCACCCCTCTGCAGCACTAGGAAAGGCCCGTCGTATGGGTGTTGTAGGGGAGGGCGGATGGTGTCGTTCCTGACGAAGACGTTATTGCAGGAGGACAAATGGGCGGGGACATAAGTGTGACGATTATTGGGATGACGAGGGGAAACCGGACGAAAGTTGCGCATGGTCGTCCGTAAGGTGTTGGCATAAGTGTTTCCATCCACAGAAGAGTGTGCTCCTGACGAAGAGAAAAATTCAACGGGTAGCCGCAAGGGAGTACCGTACACCAATTCGGCCGATGTGCACTGTAGGGTGGCCTTGAAAGCTGCCCGAATTCCAAGGAGAACGAGGGGAAGGGCATTGGTCCAACGTGGGCCGGCAGTGGTCATCCTTAGGGTCGCATTCAGGTGGCGGTGTAGCCGCTCGACGAGGCCGTTGGCCATGGGCCTATATGCAGTAGTCCGGATCCTCCGGGAACAACCTAAAAGCTGCGTCAAGCTCTTCCATAGGGTGGATTCGAATTGGCGACCACGGTCAGTCGTGATTGTTGATAGGTCTCCAAAACGGGAGACCCAACCACTGACGAAGGCACAGGCGGCGGATTCTGCTTTGATGTCCCTTATGGGAATCGCCTCAGGCCAACGCGTGAAACGATCGATGCAGGTGAGGAGGTACGTGTAACCGTCGGAGTGGGGAAATGGGCCGACGAAGTCCAGATGTACATGGTCGAAACGTAGGCGTCAGGGGAAGGGGTGAAAAGCAGTTAATAGGGCCGTCGTGTGACGATAAATTTTGGCCCTCTGGCATTTTATGCAGGCACGGGCCCAACGTCTGACGTAACGGTTGAAGCTGGGCCAGACGAAACGCGAGGTGAGGAGGGCTTGAAAGGCGCGAACGCCGGGGTGGAAAAGGGAATGAAGCCTATTGAAAACACTGCGTCGGAATTCTTCGGGGACGTAGGGACGAAGCGATCCCGTAGAAGTGTCGACCGTGAGGGTCATCGTAGAAGAAGGCAGAGGGACCTCTTCCAGTTGTAATGACGTGGGCGAACTTCGGAGCTGCTGCAGTTCATCATCACGGCGTTGGGCCTCTGCTATAGCTTCGTAACTGATGACGTCATCGCTGGCCTATTGATAACTGAAATAATGCAAGTACGGTTGGTACAGTAAAAGGATTAGGTCGTTAAGAATGAAATACATAAAAGAGCACATAAACACTCAGATGCAAGATAATTAAATTATACGAATGAACACAATAACAAAATGATACAAAACTACGGTATTGGTACAACACTTAAATAGGCCTACTGCGGTCTTAACGAGAGAGTTAGTTTGAAACGGTAATGAAGACCCGTTTAGGGCCTACGCGATTAGGGAGAGCTTGTGGAACCACGAAGTAACAAAACACTGTAGGCCGAGTGAGGGCCGACAAGAGGCTTACCGCGACGCTGGATAACTCTGGAAACTGAAGAAAGCTACGTGAAGGTTTGACCGTATTGCGTTTCGTCGTAGATGACTTTGGAGACTGTAGAGGGCCTACGTGATGGAGGATGTGCTGAGGGCCTGTTGAGGTACTTGTTGAACGGGCGCCGATCGAATTGTGGTGAAGGATGAGTGAAGAGCAAAGTGGTGTTTGTGGATTATAGCCTACTAGAAGGTTTACGGACCTGGGCTCCGAAGGGTGCTTCTGTAGTCAGACTGGTCTTGCCGGCGAGAGGATGAGTGTTGAAAGCCGGTAGAGACTTGTTGAAAAGCGGCCAACGGAAAACGCAGTGATTTTGTTTCTTGCAGGATGAAATTGTAGAGTCGCCTCAAGTGTTGCTTCGCTTCTTGTATGGTTGAAGTGTGACTTGAAGGAGTGAGGCCAGCTGAGGTCGAAGCGGCGCTACCTGAAAAGGGAGAATCACGAGAAGAAGTAGCGAGCAGAGTGAGAACGACTTTCAGTGAACTCTGGCTTATATAAGCTCGAAAGCGCTAACTTTTCGCGGGCCTTTTTGGGAAAACACAAGCGTCCTTTTGTTTCTCTCTCCTTGAAAACCACGTGTGTTTTTCGATTCTTGATGATTCCCAGATATCTGCGAACGGCGAGGAAAGGAATTTCTTTGACTGACCTCTACATATATATGTATGTTTGATAATGCGACAATTAATGCTTTCCTGTCGTGAATTTTTTCTTAATAAGAAATTTTATAATATTTTTGAGAGTAAAATAAACTTGTATGAAAATAAATAGAACTGTATGAAATTAACGTATGTAAGATGTAATTATTTGAAATATAAATCACTAATGAATTAGCAATCGTTAGAGAGAGGTTGGAAATTCTCGCCTTCCTCGTTGTGTTCATTGTTTCAATTTAAATAAAAATCAGAAAATAGTGATAACAATGTTCAACAAAGTTTTTTTCCTTTTGATAAATGTGGGTGATTCTTATGTTCTGTTTTATGCTGATTACGAAAATGAAAACAGATTTTTTCTATCATCCACAGTTTTTAAGGGATTCGCAATTTAAAATCCTTTGAGATCGGGATAGCATTCCTCGATTTTCATCATAATACGAGATTTAGTGTTTGTCATTTATTTTGTATAAAATCTTTATATTATGCGTATTATTATTTATATTTGCATGTTTACGAGTATATATAATATGCATATATTTATTTAAGTATACTGCATATATACATCATAACATATATACAGGGTGCCTCAGAAGTCGCGCACCATAGGCTTTATTCGGATTTACGAGTTTACGAGTCGAAATGGTTTATAAGTGATGTTTAATTACAATATATGTTCGAGACCAAGACAAAGGTAATGAAAATTGCAAGAAGGAAAGGAGCACAAATGAACCTAACGATAGGAAATCGGACCTTAGAAGAAGCTAAGCAGTTTAAATATCTGGGAAGTTTATTAACCAACAATGGAGATTGCAATAAGGAAGTAAGATCTAGAATTGGTATGGGTAAGGTAGCTTTTGAGAGACAGAAAAGACTACTTACAGGTAAACTTAACTTGAAGCTGAAGAAAAGGTTAGTAAAGAGCTTAATATGGAGTGTGGTACTGTATGGAGCAGAAACATGGACACTAAAAACAACTGAAAAGAAACTCCTGGAAAGTTTTGAAATATGGATTTGGAGAAGAATGCTAAAGATAAGCTGGAGGGAACACCAAAGTAATGAGGAAGTACTGCAACAGGTGAAAAAGGAAAGAAGACTCATTAAGATGATAAGAGAAAGACAGAAGAAATGGACCGGACATGTGTTGGGAGGAGAAGGATTGATAAAGGAGGTGACAGAGGGTAGATATGAAGGTAGAAGGTTGAGGGGAAGGAAAAGGAAAGCAATGCTGGATGATTTGAAGACAGGCAGGAGCTACCATGAGATGAAAAAGATAGCTCAGGATAGAACACTTTGGCGGGACACATGAATTGGACCTGCCTGATAGGCAGAACACGATGGATGAATGGAATGTTCGAATAATAAAATTAATAGTATGTACAGTTAATCAAAAAGCTATCTTAAAATAATTAAATTAAATGAAGCTACATTAGCTAATGGTGCGCGACTTCTGAGACACTTCTGAGGGTGCAGTTGATGAAAAAAAGATGAAAGATGAAAGAAAAATAATAATTAAAAATTAAATTTTACTACACTTCTAAACATACATCACATAGTCGGATAATATAATAACAATATAAAACAGTATAAAATAATAATAACAACAATAATAATTACGAGTATAACACTGGGGGAACAAAAAAGTTTTTTTTTCTTGGTGCCTGAGATTTTAGACCTTATTCTGGATATTTTCATGCCACTGATTCAGAAAATATCATCCATTATGTTCTAGCAGCTCT
Source organism: Bathynomus jamesi (assembly GCA_023014485.1). Classification (NCBI taxonomy): domain Eukaryota; kingdom Metazoa; phylum Arthropoda; class Malacostraca; order Isopoda; family Cirolanidae; genus Bathynomus; species Bathynomus jamesi. The sequence continues at coordinate 86,542 of JAJOZX010003748.1, read as the reverse complement.
AGTTTTTGAGATATTGCATACGTCATTACCTACTTTATTACCCTTCTGGAACGGTATTATGAGTTGCTCGTAAATCTAAATGCATCTGTATAATTAAATTGTAGCTATGATTTTGCTGATGTTGCTGTTTTGCATGTGTATTGTACATGTACTAACGTGAATTCTTTCCTGTTACAGGTGTTGACATGGCTTCATCACGAAGAAAGTGTTTAAATCATCCAGATGTGTTTTGTTTTATCTGCGGAGAGTACACATTCATTGAACAGAGAAAAACTATTACTAATTTTGTGAAAAAAGCTTATTTTGCCTATTTCAAAGTACAACTAGGGGACCAAGATAAGCCATGGGCTCCTCATGTTGTGTGTAAAACGTGTACGGAGCATCTGCGGCAATGGACCAACGGAAAGAGGAGGTGCCTGAAATTTGGTATACCAATGGTATGGAGAGAACAGAGAAACCACAGTGATGACTGTTACTTTTGTTTGGTGAATATAAAGGGCATCAATGGATGTAACCGGAGTAAATGGATGTATCCTGACATAGACTCAGCTAGATGGCCTGTTTCACATTCAGATGAGATACCTGTCCCATCATTCAGCCATCTTCCAGAGCTCCCTCAAGAAGATGATGAATCTGCTACTGACAAAGAAAGCATATGTGGGCAAAATGACAGTGATTTCGAAGGACCGTCATCAGTTGCAGAAGGTTTTAGTCAACACGAATTAAATGACCTCATAAGGTACTTAAGTCTTTCGAAGAAATCGTCTGAATTGTTAGCTTCCAGGCTGGGAGAAAAAAATTTACTGCTGCCGGGAACCAAAATCACGTTATATCGCGACAGAGAAAAGGATTTACTGCCCTTCTTCTCAAAAGAGAACGATTTAGTTTTCTGCAACAATGTGTGCGGATTGCTGATGAAAATGGGCATATCGGAATACACACCAAGTGAATGGCGGTTATTCATAGATAGCTCCAAACGGAGCCTAAAATGTGTTGTTCTACACAATGGCAACAGATACAGATCAATCCCAATTGGTCACTCAGTCGGTATGAGAGAAGAGCATGGGACAGTCGCCCTAGTCCTAGAAAAGATATCATAAGATATACCGAGACCACAATGGGTAATCTGTGTGGATCTGAAGATGGTGAATTTTCTCCTGGGCCAGCAGAGCGGGTACACCAAGTACCTGTGCTTTATATGTCTCTGGGACAGTAGAGCTAAAGATGAACACTGGGTGAGAAGACAGTGGCCTCTGAGAGAAAACATGGTGGTTGGAGAAAAAAAATATCATCAAAGAAGCTTTGGTTGACAGAGAAAGGATCATATTGCCACCACTACACATCAAACTAGGTTTGATGAAACAATTTATAAAGGCTTTGAACAGAGATGGGATGTGTTTTGGCTACATATGTAGAAAATTTCCTGCGCTGAGCATGGAAAAGCTGAAGGCAGGTATTTTCGATGGACCGCAAATCCGGGAACTCATGAAAGACCCTCGTTTCCAAGATTCAATGGACAACATTGAGGCACGTGCGTGGTCATCATTTAGTATGGTTGTGAAGAATTTCCTTGGGAACTATAAGGCCGATAACTAAGGTGAACTAGTGGAGAATATGCTCTCTTCTTTTTGTAAACTTGGCTGTAAAATGAGCATCAAACTGCATTACCTCCACAGTCATTTGGATCGTTTCCCAGATAACCTCGGTGATCTAAGCGAGGAACAGGGTGAACGATTTCACCAAGAACTAAGGACCATGGAGGAACGGTACTGCGGACGATGGGATACTCACATGATGGCAGATTACTGCTGGAGCATCCAACGCGAATGTCCTGGCACATCTCATCGCAAGGAATCTCAGAAACGTGGTTTATGTGAGATGTCTCAATGAAAGAACTTTTTTTGCCGTTCGTGTCTCAAGCTTGTTTGAATTTAAGAAATATTTTTCGTACCTTATGCTTGTTTGATGTTAATACACTATTTTTGCTGACATTCATCATACTTTTGTATTCAGTTGACAACAACAGTGATTGCCAGTCAGCAATTATATAATATATATACATTATATAGAAATATATATAGATATATATCATATCTTGATAAGCAGAGCTGATGGAGAAAACTAATGTCATTTTTAGAATCAGCGACCTCAATATACCCAGAAACAGGTCTAACATCTAAGTCACCAAAAGTTGTGTTCCCCAGTGATAATTCATCGAAAATGTGTCTATCTGTCTGTCCGTCTGTCCGCAGAAAAAACTTTTACGTTTCTGAACCGATTTCTACCAAACTTCGTATGGTGGGTGGGGTGATGAGTAATGAACGAAAATATATGTGTGACCAGACTCCCACCCCACCAATTACTGGGCCCGAAGGCCCCATCACCGCGATAAAACTATAGAAAAGAACGCAACCATGAAAATCTTGAGTTTCACATTGTGTCAAGAAGATTTGTGAAGCTTGAGATTTTCATGAATATAGTTTTATTGACCAAATAATTGAACCCCAGTAATTGGGTGGGGGGGGGGGGCCTGCTGCTACGATACGCATCGGAAGCCATGATAACTAAAAAAAATGTGACAAGTTGTATTTAAAATTTAACTGCTTCGTGAGCTTCAAGTAAAATCTGTGAAGCTGCCGTTAAAATTTAAGTGATTCGTGAGCTAACTGTAAATGTTAAACTCTGCCTTGCTTAGAGAATATCCCGGCCGTAGGACGGGTATCTTGCTAGTAATATCAATAATACAATTTACTATTCTTCTTATGCATGTTGATGACATACACCAGGTGCAACAAAAGTATATATATATATATATATATATATATATATATATATATATATATATATATATATATATATATTATATATATATATATATATATATATATATGTGGAGCTAGTTTTAGCCGTTTAAGGTGATAATGATTTAATTGTATGCAACGATTGATTTAGGCAATGACTGATTGCTTTATAATGATAGGCTGGGTTAATAATTTATATGTAATACAGTATCACCGATTGGAATGAATGGTTATTTGATTAGATCCACCATACTATTGGAAGTGACCGAAATGGCAGCGAGGGTCACCAGCTTGATTTACGCTCAAGCAAATTAATATTAAGGTTATGAAAGACACCTTACTTTTGTAGTTTATTATGAAAATAAATCCGTTATTTTATTCACTGTGATATAACAAAGAATTGACAGTAATTAATTGGTAGTTTTACGTTATGCTTATGGCATAGGCTTAGCTAATAAGATGAAATGTTAATAGCTTAATTGACACGTAATAAATAATGTAATACTCATCGATGGTATGTAAATGGCATGCGACATGTAACATTGAATAGGCCTAGTAATGATATAAAGAATGCACGTGCGTTTGGTACATTGAATGGAAACTTGACACTGATTAAGTAGGCTAAATGATTGCATGGATGCACATAGAATAATTGATGTGGCCTAATAATAATGGATTGAAATGCTTGCACAATACACAAATATCATTTATATAGACATTATGTGATGTTAAATGATTACGTCAAGAGAATTTTTAACACAAATATGACTTGAACATAATGACGGATGATACGCGGAATAAGGTATTGAAATGACACTTGAATTGGATGATAGGCCTACTGCGTTCTTTCACGAGAGTCAGTTGGAACGCGTAAATACACAATTTGGGAGTATAGCCTACCGTTCGGCGGTAGGCTAATGTAGGTTTCAAGAGTACTTACGAATATGATGTACTTAGCTTAGGGCGATGTAAAAACTTGAAGGCGGGCTGAAGACGAACCTATTACGCAGATTCGAGCTGTCGTTGTCGTTAAGCCTCTTGAGATGATGGATGTAGGCTTCGTGGAGGCCTGAGGTGATGTTACTTCTCGAGGTGCAGGCTGGCCTTGTGATATTGCAGGCGTAGGCCGTGGTGCGGAAGATATCTCGAGGAACGTGGAGAAACTTGAAGGCCGACCCGGCAAACCGCAGGCCCGAAGTGATTCCGGTTGGGCCTCGTTGATTGCTTCTGCAGGTGGTCTTAGATCTTACGTGAAGACAAATTGTAGGCCCTGAAGAAAGTAGCGGCCGTGGCCCCCGGCCAGGGGGCCGGAAAGCGGTTGGTGGACGTTCGATGGTGAGCGTACGGGTGAGTGAGAGTGAGTATAAAGTGGAAGCTCCTTTTATACCGTAGGCCTGTGACGTAGACTTCATTCTTAAGACGCTTTGTCCACGCGTCTTTTAGTTTAACGGTTTTGTTCGCTCCCATTGGGGAAAAATAGACGCTCCATTGTTTGACTTTGCCCACGTGTGTTCCAAACTGTTTTATGGTAGCGTGGAAAGAAAGTATGTCTGTCGATTTGTTGGTCTATTTCTTGTCGATACGCTACAAGTAGTTCCCTCTCAGAGACGAAGGAACGATACTGAGAAGAAATACCATTCTGTTGGGAGACCTGATGAGGCCACTCCGAGATTTGACGCTTGGCCTGGTATGTCGTGGAATTCCTGACGCAGGAAGGAATGAAGGTCGTCAGATGCTCGGAAGAGGAAACGCTGGTGTATGGGGTGGGGGTTCCGCAGGGGGTGGGGTTGGGGTACGGCAGGAATGGGGGACAGTGAGGAGCGAACGGAGGAAACGAGAGGGGCGGGGGACTGTGTTGGTGGTCGAATGCTGTGCCCGTAACTCGTCGCGTGGTTGTTCTCGTTGAGGTCGCTCCTGCCGCAGGGGTTGGACTTCGGCAGGAATGTGGAGCAATGAAGAGTGGACGAAGGAAACGAGAGGGGCCGGGGAACTGTCTGAGTTCGAATGCTGTGCCCGTAACTCGTCGTGTGATGTTGTCGTCGAGGTCGCTCCTGCCGAAGGGAGAAAAAGAAACGTCGTTCGAGTCCACGAGCAGCAGGAAGTAATCCACGGAATGATGCAAAGAGACAGTTGATGAAGGCAGGGGATCGCCAACCCTGTGCCTGAAGTGTCTGTTTTGCAGTTTGGTGCATGTGTGCGCTCTGCTCGTTGATTGAAGAATGCTTTCTTTTTAGGCCTTCCCGTAGGGAATGGGGAAGGGAAAACCCGTCGTGCTTACGGAAAAAAATTCGCTGATCAATGAGGCGCGTCACCAGATTTATCGCCAAATGATTTACCGTACAACGGCCGAGACGGGACCGTTGAATATTTTGGACGAGGTGGTGACGAAAGAATGCGCCGTTTGAAACGAATTTGGGACTGACTGCAGCGCTGGGGGGGTGGGGGGTGAGTGTTGTCCTGAGGCTGGTGAGTTTTCGTGAGTCCCTCCACGATCCGTTGACGGCGGAGCAGGACCCAATGCCAGTGGTGGCTTCTCCAAGGGGTCGCCGCGCCCCTGCCGTCAGGAGGCAGTGAGACTCGACTCAGGGGGACGCACTCGGGAATTTGAAAGTTGCGGTGATTGTGCGACGGCACATGACCGCGAGACAGTAAGGCATTAAAGTACCGCGCGGAACGAATATCACTGTTTGCAAGTAGGCCTAGTTAATTTCACTGAATTTATGAAACCGTACGTACATAGAAATTTGATATGGCTGCAGAAAATCACATTGAATTTATGAATACCGTATTTACATAGAAATTATTTAATGTGGCTGCAAAAAAATGAAATGGTCAATAATAGCTAAGCACAAGGATCGCTGTGAATAAATAACGTAAAATAAGATCGAGTCACTCCGGGGTTACACCAATTTATAGTGGAGCTAGTTTTAGCCGTTTAAGGTGATAATGATTTAATTGTATGCAACGATTGATTAGGCAATGACTGATTGCTTTATAATGATAGGCTGGGTTAATAATTTATGATGTAATACAGTATCACCGATTGGAATGAATGGTTATTTGATTAGATCCACCATACTATTGGAAGTGACCGAAATGGCAGCGAGGGTCACCAGCTTGATTTACGCTCAAGCAAATTAATATTAAGGTTATGAAAGACACCTTACTTTTGTAGTTTATTATGAAAATAAATCCGTTATTTTATTCACTGTGATATAACAAAGAATTGACAGTAATTAATTGGTAGTTTTACGTTATGCTTATGGCATAGGCTTAGCTAATAAGATGAAATGTTAATAGCTTAATTGACACGTAATAAATAATGTAATACTCATCGATGGTATGTAAATGGCATGCGACATGTAACATTGAATAGGCCTAGTAATGATATAAAGAATGCACGTGCGTTTGGTACATTGAATGGAAACTTGACACTGATTAAGTAGGCTAAATGATTGCATGGATGCACATAGAATAATTGATGTGGCCTAATAATAATGGATTGAAATGCTTGCACAAATACACAAATATCATTTATATAGACATTATGTGATGTTAAATGATTACGTCAAGAGAACATTTTTAACACAAATATGACTTGAACATAATGACGGATGATACGCGGAATAAGGTATTGAAATGACACTTGAATTGGATGATAGGCCTACTGCGTTCTTTCACGAGAGTCAGTTGGAACGCGTAAATACACAATTTGGGAGTATAGCCTACCGTTCGGCGGTAGGCTAATGTAGGTTTCAAGAGTACTTACGAATATGATGTACTTAGCTTAGGGCGTGTAAAACTTGAAGGCGGGCTGAAGACGAACCTATTACGCAGATTCGAGCTGTCGTTGTCCGTTAAGCCTCTTGAGATGATGGATGTAGGCTTCGTGGAGGCCTGAGGTGATGTTACTTCTCGAGGTGCAGGCTGGCCTTGTGATATTGCAGGCGTAGGCCTGTGGTGCGGAAGATATCTCGAGGAACGTGGAGAAACTTGAAGGCCGACCCGGCAAACCGCAGGCCCGAAGTGATTCCGGTTGGGCCTCGTTGATTGCTTCTGCAGGTGGTCTTTAGATCTTACGTGAAGACAAATTGTAGGCCCTGAAGAAAGTAGCGGCCGTGGCCCCCGGCCAGGGGGCCGGAAAGCGGTTGGTGGACGTTCGATGGTGAGCGTACGGGTGAGTGAGAGTGAGTATAAAGTGGAAGCTCCTTTTATACCGTAGGCCTGTGACGTAGACTTCATTCTTAAGACGCTTTGTCCACGCGTCTTTTAGTTGTTAACGGTTTTGTTCGCTCCCATTGGGGAAAAATAGACGCTCCATTGTTTGACTCTTGCCCACGTGTGTTCCAAACTGTTTTATGGTAGCGTGGAAAGAAAGTATGTCTGTCGATTTGTTGGTCTATTTCTTGTCGATACGCTACATATATATATATATATATATATATATATATATATATATATATATATATATATATATATATATACCCCAATATACGAGGGCCACTCAATATATTTTGCCCCACCTTTTTTTTTCTTTCCAAGTTTCCTTGTAAGTTCCAGAAATTTTGTACACAAGTAGTTACATACCATCTTTACAAGTTTTTATTTTTCCACATAGTCTCCATCCTTTCCTACGGCTTTCCTCCACCTCGAAACAAGGGCCGTTATTCCTTCTTGGTAAAGGTTCGCTGGCTTCCGCTTGAGCAACCTCTTAATCTCCTCAACAACCTCATCGTCAATCTGAAACTTTCTTCCATGAATAGCATCCTTCATTGACCCAAACAAATGGAAGTCTGAAGGTGCCAGACCCCGGGCTGTATGGAGGGTGGGGTAACACAGTCAAGCGCATTTTTGTGGTGGCCTCTCTTGTTTGCAAACTGTTGTGTGGTCTTGCGTTATCGTGCAAAAGAAGGACGTCTTCCAGTTTTCTCTCTGGTCGAACTCGCTTTATACGTCTCTGGAGTCTCTGTAGGGTGGCAATATATGAACCTTATGAACCTTATGTTGTTTCGTGCGTTGGTCTCTCTTCACACGGAGGTCAAGCTGGTGGCCCCGCCTCTAGGTCTAGCCTGGTGGAGGAGCGAGTTGCTTTCTTGCGCTCTCCACCGTACATAGCCAGGCACGCCCGGCTCATCTGGTACTGTCCTGAGCCAGGCATCCAGTCTTTTCTTGAAAACTTCAACTTTGACCCCCGTTACGTTTCTGAGGTCCTTAGGAAGCTGGTTGAAAAGTCTTGGCCCCCTGACAACCAAACTATTTTCCTTCAGGGTTGAGGAGGTCCCTTGTCGTGCCTTTAATTTGGGAACACTACACATTCTGCCTTTCCTATTTTCCAGTGTTGTTTGAATGGTAATTGGGTTTAGTTTTAAGTTTGGTGCCAGTTTTTCGATCATTTTCCATATGTAGATTATGATGTACCTCTCTTCTTCTTTCCAGTGAGTACAGATTTAGTTTACGTAGTCTTTCCCAGTAGTTGAGTTCTTTGCAGCCATCAATCTTGGCTGTGAAATGCCTTTGCGTTTCTTCTATTTTATTAGTTTCTTCCTTTTTATATGGGGACGTCAAAACTGAGCAGTATTCAAGTTTTGGTATAATCAGTGTTTTTCGCAGGGGAATCATTACTGTCCTGTCCCTTCTCTTGAACGTTCTTAGAACCTGTCCGGCGACTCTTTTTGCTTTATTTATCGCTATCTGATTTTGTGTTTCGAATTTCGCATCATCTGTCATTATTATCCCGAGATCAATCGCTTTCGTGCTTCTCTGAATTTCCTCTCTATCTGGAGCATAATATGCAGTCTGTTTAAGTTCTTCTTTTCTACCATATCTCAAGAGTTGAAATTTCTCGGCGTTGAATGACATGTTGTTGTCTTCTGACCATTTGTATATTTTGTTCGTGTCCCTCTGCAAGGCCTCCACGTCATGTACATCGCCGATTTTTCTGCTGATCTTTGTATCGTCTGCAAAGGATGTTACTATACTATTGCTGTTTACTCCGCTGTCTATGTCTGTTAGCATGATAATGAACAGGAGTGGGGCCAGTACTGTCTCTTGTGGTACTGAGCTGCGTACTTCCGATTCTGATGATGATATACCTTGAATTTTGACGACCTGCAGACGATCACTAAGGAAGTTGTAGATCCATTTTCCCATTTTGCCTGTTATTCCCATGTCTTTAATTTTATGTGCTATTATACCATGGTCACATTTATCGAAAGCTTTAGCAAAATCTGTGTATATAACATCATAGTTGTCATTGCCTTCCAATGCATCTAGGATATTGTTGTAGTGCTCTATTAGTTGTGATAGGCATGATCTACCTGATCGGAATCCATGCTGATTTTCGTTGAATCTTTCCCGTGTCTCCAGGAAATCATAAATTTTCTCTCTAACTATTCTTTCAAATACTTTGGCGAGGTGGGACGTCAATGACACTGGTCTATAGTTCTTTGCTTGAGATCTGTCCCCTCCTTTATATATAGGGACAATGTTTGCTCTTTTCAAGATGTTCGGTATTTTCCCATTGTCTAAGGATCTTCTCCATATCCAGTATAAAGGTGTAGCTATTTCATTTTACAGTTTTTAATCAATAATGCGTTCCAATTGTCTCTGATCCCGGGCCTCTGAGTTGATTGTTTGTCCTTTCTTCATGTCTACCAGAATCAACCCTTTCACGTCCCAGAAGATGGTGGCCACAACCTTTCCTGTAGAGGGAACCATTTTGAACTTTTTCTTGCGTGGAGAGTCTGCGTGATGCCACTCCATCGATTGGCGTTTTGTTTCAGGTTCAAAGTGATGTACCCAAGTCTCATCCCCAGTCACAATTCGTGAAAGGAAGTCATCCCCTTCTGTCTCGTATCGAACCAACGACTCAGAAGCAATTTCTTTTCTTTGGGCTTTGTGATCTTCAGTCAGTTGGCAAGGAACAAACCGTGAACACACTTTTGAGTATCCCAGTTGCTAAATTATCATATTCACACTTCCTTCACTAATTCCTAGCTCCAGTGATAGCTCCTTGTATGTGACGTGCCGATTTGATCGAATGATGCTGTAAGTACGTTGAACAGTGTGAGATGTCATAGCTGATGCCGGGCGACCGCTGCGTGGTTCATCATCGAGGCTGGCTCTCCCTCTCTCCGATGAGCTCACACGTTTAGACCAGCGTCCAACTGTGCTTCGATCAACAACAGCATCTCCGTAAACGTTTTGTAGACGTTTGTGAATATTTCCAACTGTTTCCTTTTCTGTGGTTAAGAACTCGATACAGCTCTCTGTTTATGACGCACATCAATGTCAAACGCCATTTTCAAAACTGCGTTAACCATCGGTTTTATACAAGGCCGTTTAAAAGCGGTTTTATACAAGGAGGGGAGGTTCAAACTGAAAACAATCCGGTTATGTGAAGCGCAGAAAGTTCAAACTTACTGCCCAAAAGACATTTCAGCCTCATGAGCTATTATTTAGCTAAGAAAAAAAGGGTGGGGCAAAATATATTGAGTGTCCCTAGTACATACATATAAATTCCTTCCTCTACAAACATCGCATAGAACTGCCAATTACAAGCAAATTTTATGTTGTATTAACAAAACAGAGTTATATGATGAGTCTTATTAGATAATGCAAAGTAATGAGGTTACTTACATTAATTTGAAAGATATAGAAACAAAGAGAGATAAAGTACATAGAGATTATCTATAGTAAGTTTCAGACATAAGTTTATATATACTGTACATATAAAACAGAAGTTCAGGTAAGAATACTCATTCTTATTTGTTGGGATATAAGAAGTTAAAATATTAAATATCAAATAATTACGTATTAAATAACTTGCAAGCTGAATACTTTAAGAACCTTAGATACTTCGACCTTGCACATATTTACTTTTATCTTATTACATATTTCATTTATTACTTTTGTTAGTTTTGTTTTACTATATAGGAATATAGATTAATTTATTATTTTGGAAATAAAAAAGGATACAGTGTTATGGCTTGTATGACTTGATGAATATGTCTTTCAGTTTACTTTGGATAAAGTAAAATGCCAATTTAATGTTCTAAATTCTTTTATCTTCTAATCGAGGGTGTTCTAGAGATTAGCCTAGGTCCTGTGGAGGATAAAGGATCTCGTCGCACTATCAAGAAGGTAATTCGGGTTTTACCTACCACACCTAATTAGTTTGTCGCGTAAAAGAAATAACTGCATTACCCCAGATTTACAGTGGCTTCAGCAGAATGGACATTTTTCAGTGAATCTAGCGATTTTCAGCTTTTTTAGAATGGATCTAGCGACACTCAATAATTTGATTTGGCAATTCTAACCAGAAATACTGTTAACTATTTTCACTGTGTCCAGTCAGATTTGTCCCTAATCGGCTCGTGTTTGTCACAACGCAAATCCCCCGTGACTCGTTTGTTTGTTTGTTGTACTACACAACTACATCATGGCTACTTTTATTCAGTGGCTATCAGTTCACCTTTGCATCATAATATATTTTTAACAAGAATTTTTAAGCCAGTTTGACATTTACTTTATGTCCAAAAGACAAACTTATTTGAAATATAATTTAACAATTTTTTATATGATGATCTAAGATGCGAAGCTCAGATTTTTTATGGTTTTTGGATTTTAAGTACTTACTGATCCTCTTTTTCAGATTTCTCAAAACTGTATTAAATTTGATAGATGAGTGGGTGACTGTTCATGATTAATTATGATGGGTTGATAAAATCTAACGTTCACTATCATTTATATATATATATATATATATATATATATATATATATATTATGGGGGGTCGAAACATAAAAAATCGAGTTTCTCCAATTCCACAGTATGCACGTAGTTGGAAATGATGATCTCAACATCTTGTAAAAAAAAATGAGTATATGCGAACCCCCTTACCCCTTCCATAGCATCCCCCCCCCCATTTTACTCTCTCCACAGATATAAACCCCAAATGTGACAATCATGCATTATATTAAGTCTTATTAAGTAGATTAGATTAATTTGGATAGATTATTTAGATAGAGTTTTAGAGAGATTGAATAGATTACATAGATTAATTTAGATAGATTAGATGAATTATATAAATTATTGTCACGTTTTTTTGTTTAGTTTCAAATTGTTATTTTCAGATTGTTTATGATTGAATGAGTTATGATTTAATTCCGAATGAGTTATATTAAATTCAGATTGAATGATTCAATTGCTAGAATGAACAATTAGTTTCTTGTTATTAATGCTACTTGACCTAAATAAGTGAAATCATGGCGACAAGAAGCAAAACGTACAATTCAACATTTGGTCACCCTGCAGAATTTCCACCTTCAATGACTCCTTCAAAGGCTGACGTATTTAGGCATTATCTATTGGTAAGAAAACGAGAAGAACTGATTTCGAAAGGTTCTAGAACAGCAAAAGAATGTTACAGAATTGTCACTAAAGATGTGGAAGCCATTTGGGAGAAGTTTTCCGTTCCACATATAGTTGAATGATTGATATAATCTGCAGCAAAGCTAAATAAAGTAGCATTAAAACAAAGAAACAACAGTTTTCAGCAGAAGGTGGAGACATTCGATGAAATGTTTGATATTTGCACTTGTACTTGTTACGATAAAAAAAATCAGTCGAACGGATTGCAGATGTGATATTAGAGTTCCAATGATTAAGTGGGAGTCTTTTGTGGGGCAGAAACAAAGAAAAAACCAACTAGGACCAATCGACAGAGTAACGACTTCCGCAAGAAAAAGGACTCACGATAGAGTTAAAGGATTAGAAAGAAGAGCCAAGATAAGCCTAAATATGAATGTCGCCTCAACCAGCAAACTGGACCCTTTACATATTATGGAAGATGAGAGCATGGAAATTGATGATGACAGCGACGATATTGACTTCGTTCCGGATTTTGAGCTGAGAGAAAACCATCAGAACAGAATTATTTATGATAACTTAACAATAACAGCAGATAGATACCGTGTAAGTTACAGAGCTACTGCAGCTATAGTAAATGCAGCTTTGAAGGATATGGGAATATTAGACGAAACCAATATGTTGGATAGGAAAAAAGTGGAAATAGAAAGAATACGTGTGGGTAAAAAGAACATAATCAAAGTGAAATCAGAGAGCACACAGATTGAAGGCATCGGATTTGATGGTAGAAAAGATCAAACTAAGACAAAGAAGGGAATGGAGTACGAAGAACATTATGTAATAGTCAAAGAACCTGGTGATGTTTACATGGATCATATAGCTCCGGATAATGGAACTGCTTGTTGTATTGCAGATGAAATAATAACTTTTGTAGTTGATTCTAATAGCAAAGAATCCCTCAAAGCTTTGCTATGCGATGGCACCCGAGTGAACACTGGCATGATTGGCCGAGTGTTAAATTGATTGAATTATATCTGGACAGGCCGGAACAATGGCTGGTTTGCCTTTTGCATGCAAACGAACTGCCCTTCAGGCACGTATATGAAGCAATTGATGGAAAAACTTCGGGACCAAACACCTTCAAAGGTTCTCTTGGAAATAAACTCCGAGAGGATTTGACCAAACTGGATATAGTTGATTATACCCCTGTAGAGGGCAACATTAAAGAAGTTTCGGCCGATATTGTTAAAAGTTTCAGCAGTGACCAAAAATATATGTATGAAATGTGCATTAGCATACAATCTGGACGCATCTCACAAGCGTTAGCCACCAGATCCCCAGGTGCCCTCCATCATGCAAGATGGCTAACACGAGCAAACACGATCCTGCGCTTATATGTCTCTACACAGAATCCAGACAAAAACATCCAAGACCTAGTAAATATTATAATGCTGGTTTACGCTCCAGGCTGGTTTTGGATAAAGTCTCATCCAAAGGAAAATGAGGGAGCATCTAATTTTTGGTATATCATGCACTTGCTTAAAGGCTTAGATAAAAAGCATCGGATGATTATGGAGCGTGTCCTCAGAAATAATGCCTATTTTTCCCACCCAGAGAATATCTTACTCTCAATGATAACAGACACAAGAAGAGAGGTCAGAGAGCTGGCTCTTCAGCACATCATTCGAGCAAGAACTAGGAGCACCAATGCGAGAAATTTTGAGCTGCCAAAAACACTGAACTTTGAAGCAGACGATTATCCTAACATGGTCGACTGGGACAACGAAACCATCACCCCTCCACCTATTTACCAGAATTTGACAAATGATGATCTTCTTAAAGTTCGAAATGAACCACTTCAGCTTATTCCTTTTCCCTGTCACAGCCAGGGAGTAGAACATGCTGTAAATGTGGTAACAGAAGCATCACAAGATAGAATTGGTTACGAAAACAGACATAAATTTATTTTGAATGTACTGGAGTCGAGAAAAAGCTACCTGTGTTCCAATGGAAAGGCCAGTGGTGTCAGTAATTTACGATTTTAAATTTCTTAAGGTGAATATTTTGGTTTTAATATGCTTCAATTAAATTTCTTAAGGTGAATATTTTGATTTTAGTATGCTTCAATTGATTCTTTAAGTAATATACGGAGAAAGATTTCTTATTATATATACAGTATATATATATATATATATATATATATAATATATATATATATATATCAGCAAACAACCACAGGGAAAAGGAAACACAAAGTCCGAGCGCTTTCGTGATATATTCCTCCTTGATAATGTGAATATATCACGAAAGCGCTCGGACTTTGTTTCCTTTTCCCTGTGGTTGTTTGCTGATTAATAAGGTCACGTGTTATTGTGTGATTTTAGTGCATATATATATATATATATATATACTTACTTTAACTTTACTTACTTTACTTATATCATTAATCATTATTTACTTTAATCTTTGTCATTTATCAGGTTTTTTATTCAAAGAATTGGTTTCAATTTCATTTCAATTTAAAAAAAGGGGGGCATATGCAACGGGTAGGGGGGGGTGCACATAGCGGTGTAATTACAGTATGTTGTTTAGGGGCCCAAAGGAAACTCCGAGCAGTGTGTAGAATAAGAATACAAAATTTCGACCCCCCTATTGTGTAGTGTTCCCAAATTGAAGGCCCGACAAGTGACCTTCAAAACTGAAGGAAAATAGCTTGGTTGTCAGGGAGCCAAGACTTTTTAACCAGCTTCCAAAGGACCTCAGAAACGTTACAGGGGTCAAAGTTAATTCTTCAAGAGAAGACTAGATGCGTGGCTCAGGACGGTACCAGATGAGCTGGGTGTACCTGGCTATGTATGGTGGAGAGCGCAAGAAAGCAACTCGCACCTCCACCAAGCAAAGCGGGGCCACCAACTTGATCTTCGTGTGAAGAGAGACCAACACACGGAACATCAGCGAGGGAGGTTAACGAGGTGTATATATATATATATATATATGAAGAAGGAAACCACTCTTCTTGAAGAGTGGTTTCCTTCTTCATCGTCGCAACAGTGCATTAATTTGCATCATATATATTGTGTATATATATATACAGGGCGTCCCAAAAAAATGTATACACACTTTAAATACTTATAAAGGCAGTGTTTATTAAAATACATTTCATTTTCAAAATGTAATAGAATCTACAGACATTATTTAATTGTTTTGTCAACGCCTGTTTTCAAACTGACGTCCGTTCTGGTCCAGGCACTGCTGATAACGCGAAGCAATGGAATCGCAAACATCACGAAACATTTCGTTTGGTATTTGTGTGCATTCTCGTTCAATGGCTGCTCTCAATTCAGCGACTGTTGCAGGTTTTATAGCGTAGACTTTGTCTTTTAAGTATCCCCATAAAAAAAAGTCTAGTGGTGTGAGGTCTGGTGAACGCGGAGGGTATTCTACGAAACCCCTTCGTCCAATCCACATCCACATCGTGCCAAGTACCACCGCAATACTCCACTCTTCGGTCCGGATCATCTTCATTAATAGCATGGACTAATCTTGGAATGTAACTATTCCATTGACAGCGCTTCAAAATGCGTTGGACAGACGATTCTGAAATTCCTACCTCACGACTCGCTTGCCGCACAGATTTTCTTGGACTTTGGTGATACGTTTCCAGTACTCTTTCTTGCTTTGTGGGGCTTGTCAATGTCCGTGGTCTTCCGGAACGCTTCTTGTGGACATTCTGAACAGTTCCATCGGCTTCAAACTTATCTCTAATTCGAGTGATGGTAAGTCGCGTTGGTGGATCTGTTTGAAACTCCCTCCTAAACTGTCTTTGCACTTCAACTGCGTTTTCACACTTCCAGTAGCATTTTAGAATGAATTTCCTTTGTTCAAAGCTTAGTCTGACTGCCATTATTAATTCTAATGGGTTTAACTTGGAAAGAAAGAAACATCAATTGAGCTATCAGCTGTTAAAGTGTGTATACATTTTTTTGGGACGCCCTGTATATATATATATATATATATATGTGTGTGTGTGTGTGTGTGTGTGTGTGTGTGTGTGTGTGTGTGTGTGTGTGAAAATGAATAATGAATAATCCATATTCATTTTTACATGAGAAACCAAAATCGCCTGATGCGATTTTGGATAAAAAATTTATTTGTAGCTTTCTATTTTTGTTTGTGTCACAACCCTACGATCTACCATTTCTATGGTTTAGTCGTATCCATTTTCCATCTTTCATTTGTTATAGAATTTATTATAATTAATTATGGTTGTCTTGCATCTCACCCTCGTCCCTAGATTATGCATACACATTGCACATAACAGGATTGGAACCCGTAGTTGTACTTCTTAGTCCTTAATACCCACTCTTTGTCTCTAATTCGTTTCTTTTAAATCCTCCCAATAATGACTTATACACTATGACGTCATAAAATAACTTAAATTTCCTTCACAGGTTTCCATACCTTGAACACTGAATCACGTGTTTAGTATTTGGACATCTTCCGTATTCAATGTATTGTAAATTCTTTAATAATAATAATAAAAAAACTTCATTCTCTATACGTCATTATTTATATGTTGTGTCCTACCTATTGTCTACTGATGCCTATCAACCTATCAGTCCATGTTTACGCATGTCTATATTACGCACACAACCTATTGTGTTATGTACCAATATGTGTACAAAACTTGTGCATTCGTACATGTCCCCTGATGATTACGTACATCGTTACGTACATGTACAATTGTACATCCGTTCACATCAATTCTTTTTATTTCTTTTCTTTAAATTAATTAATTTCTCGCAAGATATTCATAAATGCTTAGGCGATTGGTCGAATTCCGCTAATCAGCATAAATCGAACATCTGAAAAACGAAAGACCTCCTGTCCCTCTGATTTCAGATTTATAACTTATAATCATGTGTCATGTTGTGTATAAATTATCTCGTATGTGCCCATGTACTTTGTGTTGTACTAATAACCATATATAATAACCATATATAAATATAAAAACACTGTTAGAATTGTAAACGACGTAATGTACTTTAATAAAATTGTAATTAAATGTAATAATTTAATATAATGTAATGTACTTTAAATGGAAGTGTAATTAAACGATACTAAGTGAACATGAACTAATCCATAATTATAATCATAATTGTTGTAAACCCAAAATTACAACGTACTCAATGATGTACTTAAATTGTACTTATGTACTACTACTAAATTATATCGCCTTCAGAAATGAATACTCGACGAAAATACGATTAGTTTTTATTTTGTTTTTTAAAATTTTTATTTGGAATCTTTCATCTGATTATGTGTTTAAAAGGGGAGAAACTTAACCTTCAAACTGCATTCACCCAAAATTTAGATTATATGTATAAAGCATGTAATTGTAAAAGTCACTTCGACTTCTTCTTCTGCTGCTTCTTAGACTACACTCACTTGTTAGCAGTCTCGCTGCGAGGAGGGGGCAGAGGCCCCTTGCCTCCTTAAATTTTTAGATTCCGGCCTGAGCCATGGTCGAAAGAGGTCAAACCTCTACCCCTGTAAATTCAGAGCACTACCTGTACATTTTTAGAAGTAAATTACAGTGAGAGAACCTTTTTATTTTTCTCCTTCGAGTTGGGCTCTCTTCCGAGAACTTAGTAAAGTCGATAAGTTATAAAAGAAAGATAATAATTTTAGTATCAGAGAAAGTATCAGAGTATTATAGAAAGAGAAGAATTCCATATGTAAGGAATAATACAGTGTTGGTATGAATATGTGCTGATGTTTGTGAGAAGTAGTATTCCCTGTGGGTCCAAGTGTTTAAGCCTTTAAGGTGTATGTTAGATATGTTGTCTGGTCCAGTAGCCTTCGAATTCTGAATTTTTTTGATGATCTTCGTGGTCTGGTCTGTATTGAAGGGTGTAATTGTCGTGTCGAGTCTGTAGGTTTTCTTGTGTCTGGCTGTTTGTCTGTCTGCGTGTTTCTGGTTGTTGTCTCTGTTTATGTGACTTATCTTTGCGTAGTGATTAACTAGAATGTTAGCTTGTTGTGTATATGTTGGGATATTATTTTGGCTGCGACAGACAGCCGCGTGTGAGGTGTGAATGCCGCTGTTAGAGTGGGTAATGCTGTTTATAGTCTTGTATAGCTTGGATGTATCTGTGGAGTGGTTTAGTGTTGTTATGAATTCCCTAAATGTTTCTGTTTGTTTTCTTTAAGTTTGTTGTTTATTTCTGTGTTGAGCTGTTGAACGGTTGAGTAGATGAAAGATTAAAAATACCGATTAACTCATGCGTTAGAGAGTTGCACAGAAAAAGAATGGGAAAGTCTTGAAAGTCTGGTGCTGCATGATTTCCTTAAAGGAGGAAGCATGCAGTTAGAGACTTCAGAAGAGCAATGTCCGTTATAATAGCGATAGTAAAGAAAGAGTGAGACAACATTGCGGTGAAGAGAGAGGGATTGAAGACAGTCAGTAAGAGGTGGGGAATTGATGAGACGAAAAGACTTTGATTTCACCCGGTCAAGTACGGCTGTGTGGGTTGAGCCACCCCTTACATGAGAAGCATACTCCATACAGGGGCGGACAAGACCCCTGTACAGAGACAGCAACTGAGCTGGGGTGAAGAAACTGCAGAGGCGGTACAGCACACCTCACCTCTAAGAAGCTGTTGTTATTCCTTTTTGTTTTTTTATATAATGTCAGATGACTGTTTTAGTTAATGAGGTGATTTTTCCTTGAATTTGTTATGAAGGAGTGTTACAAAGGTTTTTTGGGGGTCAGTAGAGGTCCTGGAACGCATCCCTATCAAATACATGTAATAAATGGATGTCTTTATGCGAAATCACTTTATGCCAACTTTTTTTGGAACACAACCCCGCCACATAAAGCGAGGGTGACCTGTATATATATATATATATATATATATATATATATATATATATATATATATATATATATATATATATATATATATATATATTAGTGATGTAGGTCACATCCGCATCCGCATAACATCCGCACATTTTCTCACGTCCACATCCGCGTCCGCATCCGCACTTTGAACTGCGGATGTCGTGCGGATGTGGACCGTTGAGATAAAACGTCATTAATAAGCGGAAATTATCAAATTCTACTATATTAATAGAACTAGTTCATTGTGCGCAAAAGTGATGCAAGCGACAAGACGAGAGGCTGTTCTTGTATGAAGTTACTCTCTTGCAACCTACTTAGATCCACGTTACAAAGCTAAGTTATTTTCACCTAGTACATTAGAACGAGTTAAATCATCACTTGGCAAAGCAGTTGAAGAGCTTCAATCTCTGAATCTGTCGCTTCGCCACCCACCAAAAGAATAAAAGTTTCAGTGACAGAACCAACACCTTCAACGAGCAAATCTATCACAGAATCTGTCTCTCAGTTTCTTGAGTCAAGCAGCAATGACGAGACCTACGCGATGTCAAAAGATGTAGTAAAAATGATCGAGAGCTATCACCAAGAAAAACGCCTGGCTGCATGTGACAATCCTATTAGTTGGTGGAAAAATACGCAAAATATCTATCCATACTTGAGTAAACTTGCAAGGAAACATTTAGCCTGTCCTCCAACAAACGTAAACCAAGCGAGAGATTATTTAGCAGTGCTGGATTAATATGATGAAAAGAGAACAGACTGGCAGCAGAAAAGGCAGAAAAATTAATGTTCCTTAAGCATAACCTTCCTATAATTAAGTTTGAACATTAAACGATGACATTTTAGTTTACTTTATTTTAATTACTCATTTTATAAATATGCCTAATAAAACTTTAAACTTAATATAAATAGTTATCAGCTAATTAAAGATCTCTTTCTATAAGGGTGGAGGTTGGGGAAAGAGGTCGGTGGGTGCATTTGAGTTGCGTTCACGTCCCGCATCCTGGTAACACAATTATGGTTTCTAATTGTGGGCTGAAACTCAACAAAATATAACGAATTTTTTATTTGCAGACGAATTCACTGATTGATTTCTATATTAGTTAGATGCTTGATATTATTTTATATGTTTCAGAGAAAAGTACAGCAATTATTGTACAATTAATCAATTATACTACATTATAGCTACAGCTCTCTCTATATAATAACTTATTATATACGTTAAACACAACAAATCTCGAATATATCCTAAAAATAACGAAAATGTAGACATCCGCATCCGCATCCCGCATCCGCGGATGTTTAAATCAAACATCCGCATCCGCATCCGCGGATGTGAAAAAAATGACATCCGCTACATCACTAATATATATATATATATATATATATATTATATATATTGTATATATATAGTGGTACTGATAAGTATTCGTAAGAGAAATAGTTCAGTTATATTCGTCCCTTCCCTTTGTACCATGCATACGATAGTGATGAAAAAGTTTACCGTTTGTTGGAAAAATTTAACAAATAAAAAAAGTTAGTTCAACTCCAGCAAAAAATTTAAAACATTAAAGAATTTGAGGAAAATAAAAAAGTTAAAATGCACAAGTTTTTCGTACATTTACTTACAAAATTACTTAATACTTTGTTGTCCATATATATATATATATATAATATATATATATATAAAACAATTATTTCACGAAAGTAACATGAATAATATTATATGATGAAAATAACCAAGAAGGAAAATAAAACAAGAAATAGTGTTCACGAACTTTCGCCTAATGACATCCTCAGGAACAGTGAGGATTTCAGTGTGCCTGAGGATGTCATTAGACGAAAGCGCTTGAGCACTATTTCGTGTTTTAGTTTCCTTCGAGGTTATTTTCATGATATATATATATATATATATATATATATATATATATAATATATATAAACACATTTTGTCTGTCCGCCCCCCTTTTATTAACACTTTCAATTGCCTGCGATTTACACTTGAACAGTTCTAGACATTTAACAAGTTAGATATAATGTTGCATGATGATCTACAATGGGCCCCATAAGTCCTTTACCCCTGAACCTTTTCCTTACTGTAGGCTACATAATTTTATTTATGAAGAAGGAAACATACTTTACGAAGGAAACTTTATAAAATCTCGAAAAATCTTTCATTACTAAATTCAACAATTGCACATCCAAAGTTAAGTCAAGGGAACTCTGAACATACTTACGTATATTAATTCAGACTCAAATCTGTAACTAACCAAACTCAAATATGTATTTCTTTATACTTAATTTGGGTGCTGGTTAAGTATGCGGTCTACCTACGATTGGTTAGGTTTAATCATGATATTTTCGTTAAAACTAACGAAAATATCATGACTAAACATAACCAATCGTCAAGGGCGATTGACAATGGGATGTAAACAAACAATTAGTAAACAAGATAAGAAGCTATAATTAAAAGGTAGACCGCCGAATCGTAGGTAGACCGCATACTTAACCAGCACCTTAATTTGCTGGTCTCTATTAAAGTACTTTATGTAACACTGATGAATGTTTGTAATATAAGACCAACCATGCTTTAAATTAATTTTTAAAAGGGGATCTTTTCCAAAATTTGGACCTTTTTTTATAATTTGAAAGTTCATTATTATTATTATTATGTGGTTTTGCGTGCTGAGTTCAAAAAAGTTATTCTTTTTTTTTGGAGAAGTGAAAAATACAAAAGTTACAGCAATTTTTATTACCATTCTTGGAGATATATGTAAATATTATAAATAAAAATTGCTGTAACTTTTTTATTTTTCATTTCTCCAAAAAAGAATAACTTTTTTGAACTCAGCACGCAAAATCACATAATAATGATGTAACTTTCTAGATATAAAGAACGGTCCGGATTTTGGAAAAGAGCCTTAAAAGGTAATAATTCACGTACCATATCATGTTTGCTGTAAAATGATCTAAACCAAACCAAATGGGCATGAGCACTTTAGGGTGGAGTGAAAATATTAAACCGTCTTGCCTCACTCATGATTTGGTGTATTGACCCTCTAGAAGTTCTAAAAAGATAATATTTTCTTTTTAGGACCCTCTACCCGCAGCATTTTTGCCGAAAACAAAATGACGGAAAGTCATATTTTGAAAGACCCCTAGTATAATATCTATCGGTTTTTGAGAAAAGATATCGCGTTATATTGTGTGTTATTTGGTTATAACTATGATAACGAGTAAATATATTCACACAACACAAGCGATACTTACTAATCACCAACTACTTAAGAACACACAGACGCTTATCTAAACATCAGTCTCACTCGAGGTCAATGACATCTTGCATATGGCTGATAAGGGATGGGGGTAGGAGCCGCATGCTGCATATTGTAGCATGGGTGACTACAAAGACTATTGAGTAAAATATGTTTACATTTTAGTTTTAGAGCTTATATAAAATTTGTTTTAACTAATTCCGTGTTTTGTATTTTTTCAGATTTTCATAGTGATATTTCTGTAGAAATTTAACCCGAGATCTAAATATGGCAAAATCCCTACTAACTAGACCGTTGGTGAAGCATCATTTCCTGTTCGGAATTCCAAGTGAATTGCTACATAATGTCTTACCCTCTAAAATGCAGGTTGGGAGATATTTTCTTCTAATGAAGGAAGACTCATCTGCAAAATGTCAAATAATGATATTCTCGAAACGATAGCAGAAGCATTGGTCGAAGTGTGGAAACGTTCATCAATACCCTCAATGAGTAAAAAATCCATAATTGCCAAGCTGAAACGCTTTACCGACAAGGTTACGCAACTCAATCGATCCAAAAGCAGTGCGAAGCTTATTGAATTGTTCCAAAAATCATTGGTAGAAGTCTTTGATATTTGTGCCTTTAAATGCAACTTCATTTCGCACCAAGATTTTGGCTGCCGAAAAAGCGGATGTAAAGAAAAATATATTATTTGTGTTTGTCCAAAAGAATTAAGAATACCCAAAGAAGAACTGGAATTCCTTGAGGATCAGAGGACTATGCGAAATATGGTGATTGGAGGTGTGGATGTTACCCTTTCAAGATCTATAGCAAAAAGAAATGTAAGAAAGTTGAAGGAGCAACAAGGAAGTAAGGAAGTAAGCAAAGAAAAATAATCTACAGATCTACAGAAGCTAAGGCTAACAAAGACCCTAAGATCCACTCTCAGGTTAGCCCGAGAGAAAGGAAATAGTAGGGGGTTAAAAGAGGAGAATAAGGGGTTAAATAAGCAGCAAAACCTATCATTCGTGGGTTAACATTCATTCAGAAAAAAGAAAGAAAGACTCACCATCATCATCCGCCGGCCATTGCCGACAAGTCAGAAAAATAGTCGAAGGGGAGAGGAAAGGCGTGAAAGATGAAAAGCAGTAAAATATGAATGCTTACAAACCATGCAAACACACTCGTAACTCAAACACTGTCATACCATGCAAACTACAGACATGCAAGAGAGAGAGAGAGAGAGAAGTAAAAAAAGAAAAAAAGTAGGAAGAGTATAACAAAAAGTGGGTTAGTTTACGCTACGAACGACATCTACTTTCGTGTTAGTCTAATTTTTTTTTTTGTAATAATTTTATTGCTGGCATCACATGCTGGCATGTCACAAGCTGGCATTAATCGTCAACAGACTCATCCTCGACCACCACCCCGAGAGCTCCTGTTGTTAATTGTTTTATTATTTTAAACAACGTTAATATTTTTAAAATGCTTATCTAAACGGTTTTTAAACATATTAACGCTGGTAGAGTTCACGACAGGCGCGGGAAGATTATTCCATTTATCAATTACTTTAAACGTAAAAAAGTTTTTAGCGATATTAGTAATGAAACGTCTGCCACGCAATTTAAATCCGTTATTACGAGTATTGCTATTATTGAAAGTGAACAATTTGTCAAAATTAACTTATCGATTTTATTAACGATTTTGAAAACTTCAGTAAGCTTCCCCCTTAATCTCCTAGTTTCGAGTGAATGCAAGTCTAACTCTTTAATCCTATCTTCGTAAGACTTGTTGCGCAATGACGGGATTAGTTTCGTGGCGCGGCGCGCCCCTGAACCCTTTCCAACCTATCAATATCCTCACGCAAATACGGGCACCAAAACTGAACGGCATATTCTAAATGAGGCCTGACTAGGGACTTGTAAAGGGGCAATATAATATTCTTCGATTTAAATTTGAAATTACGAGCTATGAAGCCTAACATCCTATTAGCTTTTGCACAAGTCTCCAGGCACTGGTTCCTAACTTTTAAATCCTTAGATACACGTACGCCTAAATCTACTTCGACGTCAACGCTCGCTAACTGTCTATCGTCCATCGTATACGTGTAATTATTGTTACGAGAACCAATATGCAAAACTTTACATTTATCTACGTTAAATTGCATCTGCCACTTATCCGTCTACTTTATAACCCTATTTACATCGTCTTGGAGCCTATTTCTATCGTCCACGTTAACAACTTTACAGCCTATTTTAGTATCGTCCGCGAATTCTGACACGTTACTGGTCAAGCCTACATCTATGTCGTTAATGTAGATTACGAAGAGCAATGGGCCTAACACTGAACCCTGTGGGACACCGCTACCTACATCCAGCCAACCCAATTCACTACCATAACAACGACCCTCAGTTTCCTAGCACGAAGCCATTCCTCTAACCAGTTAGCTACCTGACCGTGTATACCGTGCGCTTTAACTTTCGCAATTAATCTTCTATGCGGAACTGTATCGAATGCATTTTTAAAGTCTAAATAAATAACGTCAGCCGCTCTATGCCTATCGTATTCGCGCACTATTTAGTTATAAAATTCTAACAAATTAGTTAAACAAGATCTATGCGTCGAAACCCATGCTGACTACTATTATCAATATCTCTACTTTCTAAGTGATCGATGATACGATCCCCAACTACAGATTCCAAAAGTTTACCGACAATTGACGTTAAGCTAATAGGCCTATAATTGGTATCTACTGTGCGGTCGCCTTTTTTAAAAATGGGCGTAACGTTAGCTAATTTGAAGTCTTCAGGAATTATCCCCGCTTCCAGTGACTGATTAAAAATCTTCGTTAAGGGGCCTACGATAACGTCTTTCAAATCTTTCAAATGTCTGGGATAAAGCGCATCAGGGCCTGGAGCCTTGCTCACTTTTAGCTTATCGATATAATGCGCAATCTCACCCTCGTAAACAGTTATTTCATTGAAAATAGTTTCGCTACTAAATGGAACGATCTCGTCCACGTCGGGGACATTATTTACGTCTTCTACGGTAAAAACTGTCGCAAAAAAGTTATTGAAAATACCGCCATCGCCTGAGCGTCGGAAGCGAAAGCACCGTTAACGTCCCCTAGAGGGCCTATGTTAGAATACCCAAAGAACTGGAATTCCATGAGGATCAGAGGACTATGCGAAATATGGTGATTGGAGGTGTGGATGTTGCCCTTTCAAGATCTATATCAAAAAGAAATGTAAGAAAGTTGAAGGAGCAACAAGGAAGTAAGCAAAGAAAAATAATCATGCATTAAGAATTCGAAAAGGTAGTCATTGATGATGTGCTTTCACCTGATACTAATACTGATCTCTCTCGCAAGTGATGTATCTGAATCTTTGTTCGCTTACTTGAATGAAGTGACACTAGATCAGAATCTCCAGGTGATAGGGTGCGACAGTACGAATGTCAACACTGGGTCTAACGGTGGCATAATCCATTTCATCGAGCAGAAGCTGAACCGACCATTGCAATGGAGCATTTGTATGTTACATACAAATGAACTTCCCTTAAGGCATCTGTCTGAACGATACGACGGGAAAACAACTGGGCCAAGATCATTCAGTGGATCTATTGGTAATGCTCTTAAGACTTGCCATGAGATGCCTGTGGTAAAGTTCTCCCCAATTACGGATGGGGCCGATAGCATCCCAGTTCTCACAGATGAGCTCATAGAAGATTTAAGTAATGATCAACAATACGTGTTCAGAATAATTGGGGCCATAAGAGAATGATATGTTGACGGAAGCCTAGAGAAACTCAAGCCTGGTCTCCTTAACAACTCTAGATGGTTAACTCTAGCTAACAGACTATGTCGTTGTTATCTCTCCCAAAAGAATCCCTCCAGAGAGTTACGTAGCCTTGTTCTGTTCATAGTAACAAACTATGGTCCTAACTGGTTCAATATAAAATTTAAACCGTATCTGCCTGATGGACCCAAACATATCTTTGATGCGATAAAAAGGTTCAACCTGTTACCCCAAGATATACGAAAAGTTGCCCAACCTTATATATCACGGAATACCTATTTTGCTCACTCAAACATGTTCTTCTATCAATGCTGTCAGATAGTGAACTAAAGCTGCACAAAGTTGCAATCGATTAAATAATACAGACAAGAAAGTGTAAGGAAGCCAATACAAGGAAACTCAGAGAATTCAGAGTACCAGAATTGAATTTCAAAGCATCACATTGGACAGACATCATCTTCTGGGATAGGATTGATATCAGTGAACCACCTCTCACTTCTAAATTGTGATGAAGAATTGCTTGAGTACGAAACAAAATGTTTCAAAGTTGAGCAATACCCCATTCACACACAGAACGTCGAAAGAGCCGTGAAGTTGGTTACAGATGCATCAGCATCAGTAATATCACAGGAATCAAGAGACGGATTTATTAGGTCAAGAATAAAAGGTCGCTGTCTGCTTCCCTCACTTGAAACCAAAGAGGATCTGATGCCTCTCCTGAAAAAATAATAATATTTGAGATGAGCGGGTTTTATGCCGCATTCAAATGTAATTGATTTACGACATCCAACCGAGACCAGATACAATTTTATTTCAATACAATGTATGCATAATGGTGTTTTTTAAGTATAGTTTACATTATAAAGCGTTTTTCTTCAATTATTTATTTTGATAGAACACTTGGTTTTTATGTTATGAGAATATTTTTATTTGTGGACAACCGGCTGATGGCCATTTTGCTTTCATGTAAAAATGCGAGAGATGGTTTGAGTTACAAACATTAAAGGACTGACCACATCATTTTTATGTTCTAATACACCAAAAAACAAGTGAGGCAAATAAATTTGAAATAAAAAGTTGTATTTCACTCCGCCCTAATGAGCAGATAGAGCATATCTCAGATATATTTTTTAACATTTTCGTTCAAAATAAAATTATAATACAGATTCTTCCTTTATGAAAAAACTGTATCATGCAATGAATATTCAAAGGCACTTTTCATACATTTTTTAAGCGTTTTTATTATTTTTGTCTTAAGCCAGGCACCTAACCAGTAGCACACGTTTATAATTACATTTAATTGCAAAACATAAGCATAAAAACGTGTTTACAGCTACTTTATTGTAATTGGAATTTCAGCTTTATAATATGCTATACTATGCATATTAGGCATTATGCAAGTTATGGAACTTTCTAAGTTATATTTAACTGAAAGATTCCATATAGATTTCATAATGTTAAAAAAGTTACACCTAAGTTACGCAGTTAAAAGAAATAAAAGCAAACAAAAACACGCTAAATCAGTGTTTTCCAAACTTTATGTTACGACGACCCCCTAACTCCTCAAAATTATGGTTGACCCCCCCCCCCCCATTAATTATCAATGATTCAACTAACTAAAATGGCATGTACAATTATTCGTACTTGTATTATTAATCAGATTTTTGGAGGTAACCAAAAAAAGCACATGTGTAAAGCAAATGAACATAATATTGTTAAACAAAACACTTACTTTCATCAATGTGATGTGTGAGCTTGTTTCTCCGCACAAAGTTTCCAGAATCGCGGAGTCATTGATGAAATAGCGGTTCTTAGTTCTTTTTCAATAATTAACCGAGATCGGTACTTTGTTTTCTTGACAGCAACAGCAGAAAATCCCGTTTCACATAAGTAGGATGTAACAAAAGGGAGAAGTGTGTTTATAGCCTTGTCTGACAAGACTGGGTATTATTTTTTTATATTCACCCAAAACATAGCCAGATTTCCTGGATCAAATGCTTGTCTTAGCAAACCATCACTTGATAAATCTATGAGTTGTTCTTTCTCAGAAGTTGTCAGGTGCACCTCCCTAGCCAACAGTACGCGCCCTCCAGGGTGACGCGTCCCACAGTTTGGAAACCACTGCGCTAAATGATTTTATGGAACAACCACGGCTTATTTTCCGTGAGAATCACTAACTTCTCACTGAAAAGGTTGTCGTGTGTTTAGTGAGAAGTGTGTGAATTCTCACGGTCAGTAACCTCCCGCTTAATTCGTTGGGAGACATTTATCGTGAGCTTTTCTCGGAAAAATGAAAGAAATTGACGGGTAAAATTTATTTACGATCGTGTAACAGTCATTGACGATACAATTTTTCGAATCATGCAGCCATTAAACACCAGTCGTACCCAAAATAAAGTTTCTTGTAGGATAAAGCTAGCCTACGTTTGGCTTCCGCAATAAATGGAATTGTGAAGAATGCCGAATCCAAAGTTTTCAAGACAGACAGACAGACACACACACAGACGAAGCCCTCAGACCTGCTATAAAACTCTATAGGATCCCAAACCTATAATCGTTCTATAGCCTCCGTTGTTATTAGTTTATTACCTTTATTTAAGAGCTACAATAACTTCTGGTATTTCTTTCAAATAAACCTCTGGTAGCAAGCCCAACTCATAAAGATTTTGCGATTCTCAGTGGATAGATGCCTAGATCAGGCCGTCTAAGACTACCGTAAGTTTACAGGGGAGGGCCCAGAGGGCATCTTGGGGAGGGGGGACTTCCTGTCCTATCCACTCCTATGCCAATGATTCCACTCTTCACATTTCCACCCACTTTGCAAAGCATCCCTCGCAACAGTCTCTTCATGCTTCGCGTAGGACGGCTATGGTACACCTGAACTCTGATCTTTCTGCCATCTCTGATTGGGGCACAGAAAACCTTGTGACTTTCAATGCCTCAAAAACTGTTCTTCGTCGAGGTATGTCGTACTGGAGGTTTCAAAAACGTTTTAAAACGTTTATGAGGGGATGCGCGGATGTCAGATCTACGATAATGAATACAAATTACATTTCATTTGTACGAAAATTGCATAAATACAAGAATGCGGGACATTGCATTGTCCCGCATTGGTCAATGTTTTTTGCGGGACAGAAACTCTAAATGCAGGACAGTCCTGCAAAACGCAGGGCGTCTGGTCACGCTAATTTCATACCGCATTTCAATATATTTCAGAAAGTAGCGTCGCAATATGCATTATGTGTAAGGATAAGAAATCACCTTCGGATTAATATTTATTTATTAAATAAATTTCTGAAGTATTAAAACCATCCAGGACCAAGCAAGTTTTTTTTTCACATTATGAACACGAACAACATGTAATAATAAATAATATCAAACCTTTTATGCTCAGAATGCATTAGAGTGCATCATTTAAGGCTAGATTTTAAAAAATTTCCCGAGGAGAGGGGGCCTGCTTCCAGACCCCCTGGCATTGATTACAAATCCTACCTACCGCTTTTGCTTTTCAAAATGTTGGCAAGTATGGACCTTCATAGGCCTAACCACTAGCCTATTTCATAGAATATTTGTTGCAACGTTAGGATCTAGGATCAAGGCCCTATGAATGACAATTTTCGAAGGTCATAAGCCTAATTTTTAAATAGGCAGTAGTTTTACGCTAGGTCTACTTAAAGCATTAATTTCATATGTATAATTGAAATACACATGTGCAATACACATGTGATACACATCTGCAACTGCACAGATTTGAACGTGCCTGTATTTGCCATTAATTAAACTTAAGTTGGGTTATCTACAAAAGTTTACATTCGGCTCAGCGAGGGCTAATCCTTTGATTAGATGTTAGGGATCTACACTTATTCTACAGGTCGGACCAGAATAGGCTAGGATTCTGTATGACCTAAAATGTGATACACTAGTCTACCGGTAATTCTGAATTATCGTACGTAGGCTAAGGTTGGGTCATACGCAGTTGGTATTATAATAATAATAACAACAATAATAATAATAATAATAATATAATAATAATAATTTCCTAACCTAAATTAGCTTAAATTGCTCAGTTAACACAGTTCACTTTACACATACATTTGCTGTCAAATGCCATGCAGAGCTATCGGAAATCCAGTCTGCTTTACTTTTGAAGGTCAAATGTACAATTAACATGCGCAGAATAAAAAAAATTAAGGGAAGGGAGGGGGCGAGTGCTGCAAAGAGATGAAGAGATAAAAGGATAGATGGAAGGAATATTTTGAGGAATTATTAAATAAAGAAAACCCAAGATCTTTCTATGAGGATGGATTACCAAATGTAGCTATGACAAACAAGTGGGGAGGATGGAAGTGATTCGTGCTCTGAATAGGATGAAAAATAACAAAGCGACTGGCCCAGACGAGATACCAGCCGAGGCATGGAAGGCACTGAGGGGTGGATCTGGTGTGGGATCTAATGCAAGTTGTTTGACCAGGAGGTGATTCCGGATGAGTGGCGGACCAGCATCATAGTGCCTATATTCAAAGGGAAGGGAGTGTACAAGATTGCACGAATTATGAGGGATGAAGCTAATATCACATACAATGAAGATATGGGAGCGAATAGTGGAGAGTAGGTTGAGAGACGAAGCGGAAGTGTCAGTGGAACAGTTTTGGATTTATGCCGGGAAGGAGAGCGACAGATGCAGTTTTTTGCATTGAACAGTTGACAGAGAGGTACAGAGGGGGCAGAAGGCGTTGCACATGGTTTTTATTGACTTGGAGAAGGCATATGATAGGATACCACGGCAGGAAGTTTGGAGATGCTTAGGAAAAGATGGTACCGGAGAAGTATGTTAAACTGATCAAGGGGATGTACAGGGGAGTAACAACTAAGGTGAGGAGTAGCGTGGGTGTCAGAGAGCTTTGGGTGGAAGTTGGTCTGCACCAAGGATCAACTTTGAGCCCCTTCCTTTTCAATGTGGTATTCGATGTGTTGACGGACAGGATTAGAGGGGAGGCGCCGTGGTGCATGATGTATGCAGACGATGTTGTGTTGAGTGGAGAGACGAAAGAGGAGGTGGAGCAGCAGTTGGAAAATTGGAGAGAGGCGTTGGAAAGTAGGGGGATGAGAATTAGCCGAAAGAAGACTGAATATATGAGATGTGATGTCCAGCAGGACCGAAGAGGGGAAGTGACATTGAGTGGAGAGCGTGTTAAGACGGTGGAGTATTTTAAATACTTGGGGTCAACAGTGGATGCAGAGGGGGGAGCAGAGAGAGAGATAAACTGTAGAATACAGTCGGGGTGGAAGAACTGGAGAGACGTATCAGGGGTGCTCTGTGATAAGAGGGTCCCAGTGAAACTGAAGGGAAAGGTATTCAAAACAGTGGTGAGGCCGGCAATGTTGTATGGAATGGAGACTGTGCCAATGAAAAGAGCAGTGAAAGAAAAATCGATGTGGCTGAAATGAAGATGTTGAGATGGATGTGGAGTGACGAGGAGGGATAGGGTCAAAAATGAGCATATAAGAGGAACAGTGAAGGTGGCGAAGCATCTAAGAAGGTGCAGGAGGCCAGGCTGAGGTGGTATGGACACGTCAGGAGAAGAGAGGAGGAGTATGTGGGGCGCAGAGTGCTGGAGATGGAGTTGCCGGGACGGAGAAGAAGAGGAAGACCGAAGACGAGATGGAGGGACTGTGTGGTGGCGGACATCAGGGAGAAGGACTTGGAATACGACAGAGGAGAGTGGAGAAGACGAACCAAAAACAGCGACCCCATGTAAAGATGGGATATAAGCTGCGGAAGAGAGAAGAAGAAGAAGAATATTAAGTACAGTATCTAAATTATTACATCTTCATTATTTTATAGGATTTAGCAGTTATATACGTGCGAATTGATCTTTATATTTATTTATTCCTTATATGATTAATTTAGAGAAGCATAATAAAACATAAAGTGTAGAAACGAAGACGTACTGTGTTCTCCCTCCTCATCTTGTGCGGAACGCTCTTCTACACAAGCGTCTTTCTTTACATTAATTATACTGTGTTGTTTGCAGTTAAAATGCATATATATATATATATATATATGTGTGTGTGTGTGTGTGTTAAACACGACCGGGCATGGAACAAGGAACTCTTTTGGGAAATTACATCCACTATAGTTCGAATAAGTAATGATAAATGACAAATACAATAGTTTTTCTTTTTCATAATGGAAAGCCCAACGTGGGCACCTGGTTACTCGCAAAGAGGCCCAAAATATAGCTTCCCTCCCTCTTTGCGAGTAACCCGGTGCCCACGTTGGGCTTTCCATCATGAAAGAGAAAAACTATAGTATTTGTCATTTATCATTACTTATTCGAACTATAGTGGATGTAATTTCTCAGAAGAGTTTCTTGTTCCATGCACGGTCTGTGTTTAACATATAAGTTTCTCAGGGGACCATTCTGAGTTTGTATATATATATATATATATATATATATATAGATATTATATTATTATATTGTACGTAATGATTGGCTGACATTTCTCTTGTCAAATACAATAAATCACCCCTCCCTCTCCACAAAAGTTAATTTCTTAATTATTGGTTATACTCGAATAAGTTATGTAATTAAAAGGATCACCTGAAGATCAGGGCCCCCCAGCCTCCTTTAGTTAGCTTTATAAGCCTAACTAAAGAAAATATCACGACCTAACCTAACCATCGTCAAGGGCGTACAGTTGACCTAACGATTGGTTTGGTTAGGTCGTGATATTTTCGTTAGTTAGCCTTATAAGGCTAATTAAAGAAGACTGGGGGTCCTGATCTTCAGGTGATCCAATATTTATCACTTACAGTAGTTGTTATAGAAGTAATATACAGGAGTATAATATTAACCCTTTCAGTCACGGAGATTTTTCCCAAGATTGAGTAAAATCGTCTGGTGGAAATATGAATGAAAGGGTTATAAAGTATAGAAACCACTGCAGAGGCAGTACTTAAATACACAACCTGCTAAACTCGTACACCTTTTATGAGAGAAGGGATACGATATGCATATACTTAAATTTAAACTAAAAATAAATTAAAATTAGAAATAAAAAGAAAATCGTTCTTGAAAAATTACAGTTAACGTATAATTTCCTGTTCTCCAGATCTAAATCGAAATAAACTGTTTTAATAAATGATGATATAGCAACTTCGTACACTGGTGGCAAACTGATGGTAACTTCATCATCTTGTTGGCGTGTTCAAGGTAAAATAGTAAATAAGAAATTTTATCGTAGTACATTAGTATGGTCGAATTAGAGTTGAACCCGGAATAAATTACCCACCGAATTACAAAATTAATCAAAAATTCTCAACACGGCTTTCCACGTAATCGTTCTTATTTTACTAATTTGCTCGACTTCTTTAATGATATTGTAAATATATATGACGAAAGTAAAACAGTAGATATTATGTATTTCGAGTTTCAAAAAACGTTTGACAAAGTGCCACATAGAAGATTATTAGCTAAACTTCATTCTCACGGAATTGATGGTAATGTTCTCAAATGGATCGAAAATTGACTTTGTGGACGTAAACAAAGAGTGGTCGAAAAACGTCAAATTGGAAAAGTGTAACTAGCGACGTCCCTCAGGGATCAGTTCTGGGACTAGTTCTTTTTATTATTTATATCAGTGACATCGACTTGGGAATTAACAGTATAATTTCAAATTTGGGGATGATACCAAACTAAGGGGACGAACAAAATCAGCGGCAGAACGTTTGCAGATTCAAAAGAGGACCTTTTCCAGTTTGTGTACCGTTTTTCATATAATTTATTTTTGAGAATATTTTTGTTAAAACTAACGAAAATCACGACTTAACCTAACCAATTATCAAGAGCGTACAGTTGATCTATTAGTAAATAGTAAATACTATTCCAAACAAACAATGTTATAATTATAATAGATCAACTGTACGCCCTTGATAATTGGTTAGGTTAAGTCGTGATATTTTCGTTAGTTTTAACAAAAATATTCTCAAAAATAAATTATATGAAAAACGGTACACAAACTGGAAAAGGTCCCAAAAAGATATTAATATATTATTCGAGCAGGCGGAAATTTGGGAAATGAAATTTAATATAAATAAATGTAAAACGTCGCAATCGGTAGAAACAATGTTAAAGGAAAGTATTTTATGCGCGACAAGACACGAACGAGTGTTACCGAAGAGAAAGATTTAGGTATTATTGTTGCCGACACTTTTAAACCGAGTAAGTAATGTAATGAAGCAGTCAGAAAAGCAAATAGAATATTTGGATTTATTGGTAGATCATTTGAATTTAAGTCGGAGAAAACAACGCTAACATTATATAATTCCTTAGTACGCCCCACCTGGAATACTTCGTTCAGTTCTGGTCCCCATATTTACGACAGGATATAGACAGAATGGAGAAAGTGCAGCGACGGGCTACTAAGATGATTCTTAGAGTAGACTAAGGAACAAATCATACACTGCCCGTTTAAAAACATTAAATTTATTCTCACTCGTAAAAAGTCGAATTTGAGGAGATTTAATGCAGGTATTTAAAATGATTAAAGGTTTTGATAATGTCGACGCGAAAAAATATTTCACCTTCAGGAATACAGATAGAACTCGCTGTAATGGTCTTAAATTAGTGGGTAAACACTTTAATTCTAATGAAACTAACATTTTTTTTCAGTCGTATAGTTAATTTGTAGAATGGATTGCTGGCAAGCGTAGTTCACAATATTCGGTGAAAAGAGACTAGATGCTTATCTTGCGTTAAACCCCCAGTTAGAAGCACTTGTTAGCGCGTAGAAGTATTGTAGAATTTTCACTCGGATTCCCTCCTCTATACTTTAAAATTTTCACTTTGATTTCTTCCTCTTTACTTTAAAGTTTTCACTTTAATTTTTTTTCCTTCCTTTCAACCTCTCTTTTTTGCTTTGTTTTTAAACTTTCACCGTCTTCAAATTTTCTTCCATCTTTTAACTTTCCCTCTTAAACAGACAGCCTCGTAGGGACCAGCCGGTCTGTTGCTGTTTGGTGTCCTTTGTATTCATAAAATTCATTTCTGTTTCGTGATCCAAAGATGTATTCGGAATAAAAACATCCTCGTTGCGGTAAATATCAGACTTTTTAAACTGAATAAAGATATGGATTAAAATGGATTAAACATTCAAGTCGCCCTACTGAAGTGTAATTGTACATGTTTAATCCCTTTTGTGATAAGTAGAGACCGGATTTTGCCCTTTTTGCCTTTTTTATTCCCGTTTATAGATTCATAGGCTTCTTTTAGAGAAATCCATTTCGGGACTGTGGGATGTATATAATTAAATGTTATAGTGCCTATAAACGCCTATTTTGATGGTTAGTGCCTAATTTTAAAATACGTGCCTATATATGCCTTTTTTAATTTTATTGTACTAAGTAAAGCAAAATAACTCGCATTTTTTTGAAACTTGTAGGCCTAAATAGGGCAGGGGATAGAAAACCGAGGCTAGTCCTGAGGCAACCAGCACAGCCAATCAGATCACAATACGTCAGCCAAATACAGCCAATCAGATCACAATACGTCATTGTGAAGCGTTCGGCCTCGATCATTTTGTTTGGTGCGTGCAACGTGGTGTCTTTGTTCAAGTGCTTTTGCTAAATAAAATCTCACGTTTGTGCTTACAGCTTTTTTTATAAGTGAGAAAAAATGCCTAAGGACAAGACAGCCAAAAGTGTTCTGTTCAGGCAGTGGATCAAGAAGGACTCAAACTTCACTACGGATGGTAGAGTTATTTTCTGCCAACCTTGTTCCAAGAGGTACGTTGCAACATTTTTTATTCTCTATCCAAAATAACAAACCCACTCGATGTAAACAAATGCATGCGAGGGAATTTGACGCTCCAACAATGAGTGATAATGTGAGCTTTTTCGAATTTAATAGCATCCTAAAGATAAATTGGTAAAGAGTGGTGAAAACAAATTGTTTTTAAATTATTTTAATATTAATTTAATTAATCGAACAACCAACTTCGACGTTCGACTAATGCATTTTATAATTTAGTTACCCTAAAAATTGTCGTTTTCTGTAGTTTCTGAAAAAAAAAAAGATTGGTATCTAAAAGAAATTATTAAGTTAAGTTGGGTTCTTATATATAGAATAGAGAATAATAGCTTTTTGTTTGTTGTTAATTTGATTTATTTTAATGCATGGCGCACTAATTAAGTTTGTTTTTCAGTAATGTTTTTCAGCATGTGACTTGCCTGGCTCATGCTCTCCATCTGGCGTGGCAGAACATCCGGGGACATTTTCGGAACGTAAATGCATTTGTATCGTCGGAGAAGGTCTTTCTCAAGGCACCTTCACGAATTGCTGCTTTCAAGGCAGCTCTTCCAGAAACACCCTTGCCACCTCAGCCAGTTTTGACTCGATGGGTTTCCTGGCTTCAAGCTGCCATGTATTATGCTGAAAATATCAGCGAAATTGCCAAGGTACGAAACATATTCAGTTTAATTAGTACATTCTTCTACAGCCATTTCAAAAGCAGCAAAGCACATTTCATCTTAATTCTGTTTTTTGTTGCAGGTCGTTGAAAACTTAGACGAGCATGAGGCACAGTCGTGATAGGAGAAGCGAAGGAGGCCTTATCGTGTCTAACCCTTCGAGGAGACCTGGCCTACATCATGGCCAATTTCGGACGGGTGCCAGGGACCATAACCAAGCTGGAGGAGAGAGGCCTGCCGTTTGTTGAAGCAGTGGAAATAG
Source organism: Bathynomus jamesi (assembly GCA_023014485.1). NCBI lineage: Eukaryota > Metazoa > Arthropoda > Malacostraca > Isopoda > Cirolanidae > Bathynomus > Bathynomus jamesi. The sequence continues at coordinate 49,684 of JAJOZX010003748.1, read as the reverse complement.
TTCAAAATTTAAGGAAGGAGCTGAGCCAGGTTCCTGGTAACGTAGGGAAAGAAGTGGTAGCAAAATTTGAAAATATTCTCCGACGCAATCCTGGTTGGCAAACGTGAACGTTTCAATAGTGTTCAAAGGAGAGTGTCAGGAGGTTCTGGACTTTGAGCCAAGCGAATTAGCATCTTTGAAGTTCGCACCAATTACGTCTTGCGATGTCGGAAGGTCGTTTTCTCGATATAAAAATGTATTGAGTGACAGGCGATATCAATTTAAGCCACAGAACCTTGAAAATTTTTAATCATCAATTGCCATTTCAATTTATAGTTTAGTTGAGTTTTTGTAAGAAGATAGTTTAAATGTTTGGATTTTACTTTGATTCAAATAAAATGTTTGATGGTTTTTGAGATGTTTAGTTTATTTTTTACAATAAAAATCCTGATATTCATCAGAACTGCAAATGGGTTTACTGTAAGTCAACAATAATAAGAGAATAGTGGGAAAATAGAAATGCCTATTAAGTGCCTTTTTTAGCTTTTAGTGCCTATTTAAGCGACTTTTTTAGGGCTTCTTTAGTGCCTTTTTGCCTACCTATTATTGATTTTTTAGTGCCTATCAATCCTAACTCTAGTGATAAGTTATAAACAATAATCTTATACAAAAATTGTCTCAGAATGGCACGCCTCAGGTTTTAATTATCATATATATATGATACACACAGACCGTACATGGAACAAGGAACTCTTCTAGGATAATTAAATCCACTATAGTCCGAATAAGTAATGGTAAATGACAAATACCATAGTTTTTTCTTTTCATGATGCTAGCCCGACGTGGGCAACAGGTCACTCGCAAATGTGGATTTAATTATCCTAGAAGGGTTCTTTGTTCCATGCACGGTCTGTGTGTATCATAAAAAACCTCATGGAACCATTCTGAGTTCATTCCCATCTTGAAACGGACATGTTATGTGCCTTGAAAAGTGGACACTCAATTCTGCCAGTTGAGGTTTAAGTTTTGGTTTTTGGCTAAAAATATAATAGTTACCCCTTTTTCTTTCATGCATTCAATCTGACGTGAAGGCAGCGAGTCTTTTGCTTATATTGAGGTTCTAAATGTAGCTGGGCTAGGCTGCTTTAAACCCTAGATCCTGTCCCAAAGCTGGATCCTATCTGATTTACAGATAGCTGGTGAGGGAAGCTATATTTTTGGGACCTCTTTGCGAGTGACCCGTTGCCCACGTCGGGCTAGCATCATGAAAAAGAAAAACTATGGTATTTGTCATTTACCATTACTTATTCGGACTATAGTGGATTTAATTATCCTAGAAGAGTTCCTTGTTCCATGCACGGTCATAAAAAACCTCAAGGAACCATTCTGAGTTCATTCCCATCATATATATATATATATATATATATATATATATATACACCGAGGCGCCTCGGTGGTGTAGTGGATAGCGTCGCTGTCTACGAATCCATCGGCCCCGGGTTCGAGACCCGACGGCAGCCGGCGTGCAGCAAAACCCAGCTGTTCATCTTCCACACAATAAAGAAAGTGGTTGGTTGATAAATGGGTGCCCTAGGTGGCCTAGTGGTTAAGACGCTGGGCTGCTGATGGGGCGTGGTTCTGATTCCACGTTAAAATGTAGGTCTAAGGTGGAGTGAAAAGCTTGACCTTCGTCAGAATGAACAATGCGGGTGGAAGCTAACCAAAGGTTATATATTAGGCCGGGTCGAAAATGGGAAATTTTTTATTTTTTAAAAAGTACACTATGTGAGAAGTTACATTTTATCATCTTAACAAAATATTAAAATATGAAGCATGTGCTACCCTTGCTACCCCTACCACATACCCCCCCCCCTTTTTTACCCTCATATTTGCATATATTTAAATGGGAAAAAAATGTTATTTCTTAAAAAGTACACTATGTGAGAAGGTTTTTTATCACTTTAACAAAATATTAAAAAATCAAGCATGTGCTACTCTACTACCCTTATCACATGCCCCTCCTCCCTTTTTTGCCTTCATATTTGCATATGTTTAATGTTGTTATATGTTACATGATAAGTTGTTTGTTTAATGCTTGATATTTTTATGTTTCAGATAAAGAGAAATAATTTTTCAGATAAATAGAAATAATTTGCATTTGCTTTAATTATAATTTGAATTATCATAAATTATAAATTACATATAATTTGATTTTACTTCTGAATATAAACTATGACTACTAGAAGCAAGTCCTCGAATGCAGCCTTTGGATATCCTACGGAATTCCCAGCAACCATGACTCCTTCAAAGCAGATGTTGTGAGACACTACCTTTTTGTGCGCCGTCGTGAAGAAACTAAATCAAAAGGATCAGCAACTGCTAATGATTGTTACAGGGTTGTTGTAAAAGATATTGAAGACATTTGGATGAAATTTTCTTTTCTTACGATTAACATCAAAGGTATCTATTTTGAAGTCAGTCGACTAATAGAAGAAGCCTCAAAATCGAACAAGGTGCCGTTACATCGAAGAAATGAAAGTTTTGCCTTAAAAGTAGCTCAGTATGATGAAATGTTTGATATATCTTCTTGTGAATGCTATGATAAGGGAATTGATAGGAAATCTTGCAGGTGTAAGGATAAAATACCAATGGCAGAATGGGAGTCTTTTGTGGGTCAAAAACAAAGAAAAAATCAGTTAGGACCAATTGATCGCACAGCTAGTTCAACAAAGAAGAAATCTTTAGCAAGAGCCCAAGAAGCACAAAACCGTCAACTAAAAGCACAAAAAGAAATGACTGAAGCCACCAATGTTTTACCATCGGAATTTATAGAAAATACCGAAGAAGACATGTATGTAGATTCAAAGAGTCAGGATGTAGATTATGAGGCCGATTTAGAATTGACTGAGAATATTCAGAACAGGCACTCCTATAAAAACCTAGCATTAACAGCAGATCGTTATCGTGTAAGTTGTAGAGCTGCAGCTGCAATAGTCAATGCAGCTTTAAAATATATTGGGATCGTTAACCACACCAACATGCTTGACAGAAAGAAATTAGAAAGAGAAAGAAATCGCATGGGTGAAACAAATACTTTTAGGTCTAAATCCGAAAATCTGAAAATGGAGTGCCTTGGATTTGATGGAAGGAAAGCTAACACATTAACTGAAAGTGGAAAGATAAAAGAAAAACACTATATTATTGTGAAAGAACCTGGAAGCATCTATATAGACCATGTCACAGCAGATAATGGAACTGCTCGCTGCATAGCAGACGAGTTGATAACTATTATTACAGACTCGATCAGCACAGATACTATCAAAGCTTTACGGTGTGATGGTACTCCTGTAAATACAGGAAAAATTGATGGAGCCATAAAACTGGTTGAAATTCATCTTAACAGACCAGTGCAGTGGTTGGTGTGCCTCTTGTATTTGAATGAGCTGCCTTTTATGCACGTCTACAAAGCTATTGATGGTAAAACAACAGGTCCAAATACTTTTGTGGGCTCAATTGGGAATAAACTGAAAACAGATTTAGTAAAATTGGAGGTAGTCAAATATTCTCGCGTAAAGGGAAACATTAAAGAAATTCCAGCAAATGTTATGAAGGAGCTAAGCAGTGATCAAAGATATCCCTATGATATGTGTCTGGCAGTGCAAACTGGAGACACTTCTCAAGATCTGTCCACTCGATCCCCAGGTACCCTTCACCATGCTTGCCAACAGCCAACAGGGTCCTTCGATTATATATCTCAACGCCAAATCCCAATAAAAACCTTTAAGATATAGTCAAGATTATTATGCAGTTCTATGCTCCAGGGTGGTTTTGGGTAAAATCTCATCCTAATGCAACTGATGGTGCATATAACTTTTGGCATTTAATGTGCTTGCTTCGAAATTTAGATGAACAACATAGATTAATCATGGAACCAGTATTAAAGAATAACGCCTACTTTGCCCACCCAGAAAATATACTCATATCAATGGTAACTGACAAGAGACTAGAAATTAGGGAGCAAGCTATTCAGAAAATCATCCTTTCAAGAACAGGATTTTCAGGTGCCAGGTCAGGAAAGAATAGGATATGACAACCGTCAAAAGTTTATCTGAAACTCATTAGAATCAAGGCGAAAACTGCCCAAGTTTGAATGGAAGGCCCAATAGAATGAATAAGAAACATATGAAATAAAATTTCCTAATGATATTGAAAATTTCTTCCCTTTTGATGTGATAAGGAACAATGAAAAAATGAATTGAATTTTAGCACATTTATTATGCCTCTAATTTTTTCTTCTAAATATACTGTTGTACTTAATTAATTTTCCTAATACTGTACATTATTAAATAAAATATTATACGTTAATAAAGATTTATGTCGTCAAAAAACCTAAATGTAGAGTTGTCTCGTATAAATGGAATATTCTTCAATATAGGTAAAAAAGTGAAAAATTGTGCGAAAATAATTTATGAGGGGGTTCCTGTTTCCATTGAAACCCCTCACAATATGTACCTTTACAATATAAAATTTCGACCTCGCCTAATATATATATATAATATATATATATATATATCAAGGCCGTAGCCAGAGCTTAAAAACAGACGAGGCGAAAATAGCCCTACTAGGGGTCTGGGGCCATGCTCTTTCAGAAATTTTTTTAATCTTAGCGCAAAATCATGGACTTTGAGCGTATGGTAAGTGAGAGTGAATTGGACAATAATAACTTTTGCCTAAAAAGCGCTAAAGAGCGCTGGATTTGTACGACTCTAGGTAAAATCGAATTTTTGTACGTAATAACTAATAATAATAATAAATTATTAATTATTTTACATATAATTTTATTAATGATAATTATAATTATTTATTATTAAATTAATAATAATTAATAATATAATTTGTACGAGACAGGAAAAATCTTATTTCTGTCAATTTCCTCAGATTTCCTTTGAAATTCAATTTCCTCATTGATCCAAAATGTCCGTTCAGCTAGACGAGGCTCGTCTGCCAAAACGTGGCTACGGGTGTATATATATATATATATATATATATATATATATATATATATATATATATCAGAGGCAGTTCTTGAACTGGTGCATTGGGTAGGCAGAATATTATATATATATATATATAATTTAGGGTGATTCAAATATGGGGGTAAAAATTTTTTTTTAATATTTTAATGTGTTCAACCCTTTAAATGGTTCATTTCAGCATAAAACCAACTATCCTAAAATATTTTAGCAAATTTTTAATTTTTAGGGGTTGCTACCAGCAATTAAAAATTGACAGAACGACTCAAATTGTCAAATTTTTCCGCACCACCCAGGGGGTACAGTACAAGGCGCATTGCTTTTTTTTAATGTGGAAAGCTCCCCCGTAGGTCCTACCATAACTACAAGCATGCATAATTAAACTAGCATGATATTTGAGACATTAGCTCTCCTTACTTCATCAATGTTTCTTTCGTTCTATCAGGGTAACAGCCCTGTAGTTTTTTCACTACTTGTGGCAAATTGTTTTTGATCTTCATCATGTGTTAGTATTTTATTATATTCATCCATTAATTTTACTCCTCTTTCCGCTATATCATTCACGACTTTCCACTGTTTGATAGATTTCTTAGCGGAGTTATACTCTTCATCATTATGCCATTCTTTAGCATCTTTGACTAAAAATTTTGAACTAAATTCTGTTATTGTAAAGAATCTTTGAGTATTTGATGACAAAATCTTTTAATTTCTTCGTTGGAATAAGTGCAGGATCTAGAAAAGCCCGTTTTGCAGGAAGAGTTTCTGTTGTATTTTGCAAGGCCTTTACAATTTTGTTTTTCGTTTCAGTAGGCACTTCATCATCATAAAAGGCCAAGGCTACCAGTTCTTCTGATAGGTAGCAGAGGTGACCTAACAGTTTTTTAATAGCAACAAATGCAATTGTGTCATTTATTTGTTTGTAGACTACAAGATTCTGTAATAATTCCAGAGCAAGACGAAGAGCGCAAGATGGCACAGGAGCTGTAAACCATGCCTTCACATATAACCGAGTAGCAAATAGACAGATGTCTTTTAGTCCTTTTTTGTCTTTTACTGAAATTTTGAACTGAGATTTGAACATAAAATTTTTTTAATGAATATGTAATTTTGGCCATCCACCTAGCCCGATGAAGTCCGCTGGATGTTTAAATTTGATTCCACCTTTTAGTTCACCTCCCAAAAAATAATTGTCAACTGCAATAGTTCTAGGTAATCGTCTCTTGGTTGGAATGTATCTAGTTGATTTGTTGCAAATATAATTATGTCATCTTTGATGTCATGAATATTTTTATAGATATGTGGATCTGATAATGCTGTTTCGTAGTCCTCCTTATTAATGCTTGACCATTTTTCTCTGAACTTCTTAAAAAGGACTATATCTGCGCCAGAAGATGGTGATAAAGACTTTGAAACAACAGCTTCCAGCATAATTTCAAATATATGGTGTCGACATGCCAGCCACAATAAATCGTTGTCGAATTTTTGTTCTAGAAGAATAGCTGCACCATTTCTAGGACCAGTATTGGCTGCCGTTGTATTGAAACACATGCATTTTATTTGTTCGCAGATGTCCCATTCAAGCGATGTCTGATTGTTTGCATTAAAAAGAGACGCATTTCTGTCACTCAATTTTGCAACATCAAGACTTCCTAATAATTTATCATCAAACAATTTTCTACATTTGCCAACCTTACTTTTCCATGTTGAAGGTTGTGCAGCACAGAAACCAGATTCATCACTTTTACTCTCTTCTGATTCTGATGATGTACTGGTGAGTATGACAGCCTCTTCATTCTTCTTTCTTTTGATCTCTTCTTCTGCTTTCCTCTTTTCATAACGTTGTTGCTTTTCTGCTGCTCTTTGCTCTTTTTTAGCAACAGCCTTATCAATGGTACCCATTTTTCAATGACGTCCTTTCTCACGTTGCATTTTCAAGAATTTCTTATCATCTTCTATTTTTATAAGATGCATAGCATTCTCATGAGCAATGTCAAATAAGTTTTCCAGTTTATCTTTCCATTTTTCTTGTTTATTATTTAAATTTTGTGATCGTTTCAATTTGTTTACTTTGTTTTTCTTAAGCAGCTGTCATTCCCTCAGTATTCCTTGAATTTTATCTACTACATGTATTCTTTGTTTTGCTGGTATTCCTGCTTTTTTCCAAACTGCTAGCACATCATCTGCAGTAGAGCAGCATGATTCTCTAATGTCTTGCTTTTTAATATTTCTGTAGTGCATGAAAAGGGCCATCATTTCCTTCTCTGATGGTAATACGGATAGTATATAAACCATTAATTAAAAATTCTGAAATATAAACAATTAAACATAAAATCATAAGTTGTAAAAACAAACAAATTGAAAAAGAGGGAAACTTTGACGCCTGGTAGCACATAGTAAATTTTATTTAAAATTCACCAAATTTGGCATACACTACTTTTTTGTCATAGGGAACAAAAATACAGGTTGAACAATTAAAAAAAAAACTTTGATTTTTTTTAATCACCCTAATTAATATATATATATTATATATATATAATTTCAATAACGGTATATAATTATAACTATATATGTATATAAGGGTACTTACCGCAGTTGAGATTCCAATGCATTGCAATTTTTCATTACTTACTGTGTAGCTTTATTTTTCTATCTTTTTTAGCAAAATGTTCAATTGTGATTTGTATATTCATGCAAACACCCCCCCCCACAAAAAATCCCCTTGTGACGTCATACACCATTCGTTATGAATCTTCTTCCTTTACCCCCCCCCCCCCCCCAAATCGTAGTTTCTCATATTTCTCCATACGGGATGGCTTGATAATGAGCGTAAGCGTGCAAAATGTATCGTTTAGTAGGAAAGTCCGCGCGCTGACTATATGTACATTTACTCCGTATTAAAAATGGCATATATCAAATCCGCCACACTAGTTGAATTTATATTATACATTCAAGGTAGGCACGACGTTTTAGGTTGTAATAGCTAATATGAAAAAAGAAATAATATGATATTGGATTAAGAGGGCGCGATCGACAGATTTTGTCTAATTGCGCTAATTTATATTGATATATTTATGCTTCTAAAGTTTGACAAAATTAATGGTCAGGAAAAGCCTATCATGCTTACCCTATAAAAACACCTCTGATATATATATAATTATATATATATATATATATATATATATATATATATATACCTTGTTAACCTTGTTTGAGTTCCGTGCGTCGGTCTTTCTTCACACGAAGGTCAAACTGGTGGCCCCGCCTCTAGGCCTGGCTTGGTGGAGGAGCGAGTTGCTCTCTTGCGATCTCCACCGTACATAGCCAAGTACACCCGGCTCATCTGGTACCGTCCTGAGCCACGCATCTAGTCTTCTCTTGAAGACTTGAACTTTTACCGCTGTAATGTTTCTGAGGTCCTTTGGAAGCTGGTTGAAAACTCTTGGCCCCCTGACAACCAAGCTATTTTCCTTCAGAGTTAGGGAGGTCCCTTGTCGGGCTTTTAATTTGGGAACACTACACATTCTGCCTTTCTTATTTTCCAGCGTTGTTTGAATGGTAATTGGGTTTAGTTTGAGGTTTGGTACCAGTTTTTCGATCATTTTCCATATGTAGATTATGGTATACCTCTCTTCTTCTTTCCAGGGAGTACAGATTTAGTTTACCTAGTCTTTCCCAGTAGTTGAGTTCTTTGCAGCCATCAATCTTGGCTGTGAAATGTCTCTGCGTTTCTTCTAGTTTATTAATTTCTTCCTTTTTATATGGGGACGTCAAAACTGAGCAGTATTCAAGGTTTAGTATGATCAGTGTTCTCACCAAGGGAATCATTACTGTCTTGTCCCTCCTTTTGAACGTTCTTAGTACGTGCGTGTCCCGCGATTCTTTTTGCTTTGTTTATTGCTATCTGATTTTGTGTCTCGAATTTGGCATCATCGGTCATTATTACCCCCCAAGTCGACCGCTTTCGTGCTTCTCTAAATTTCTTTTCTAACTGGAGCATAATATGCAGTCTTTTTAAGTTCCTCATTTCTACCATATCTCAAGAGCTGAAATTTCTCGGTGTTAAATGTCATATTGTTGTCTTCTGACCATTTGTATATTTTGTTTGTGTCCCTCTGCAAGGCCTCTACTTCGTTTGCATAGTTTATTTTTCTGCTGATCTTTGTATCGTCCGCAAATGATGTTACGGTTGCTGTTTACTCCACTGTCTATGTCTGTTAGTATGATAATGAACAGGAGTGGCGCCAGTACTGTAGCTTGTGGTAATGAGCTGCGTACTTCTGATTCTGATGGTGATACACATTGAATTTTGACCACATGTAGTCGTTTTCTGAGGAAGTTGGAGATCCATTTTCCTACTTTGCCTGTTATTCCCATATGTTTCATTTTATGTGCTATTATACCATGATCGCATTTGTCGAAAGCTTTAGCAAAATCCGTGTATATGACATCATAGTTTTCATTGCCTTCAAGTGCATCTAGGACATTGTTATAATGCTCTATAAGTTGTGATAGGCATGATCTTCCTGATCGGAATCCGTGTTGATTTTCGTTGAATCTTTCCAATGTCTCCAAGAAGTCAAAGATTTTCTCTGACTATTCTTTAAAATATTTTGGTGAGGTGGGATGTCAAGGACACTGGTCTATAGTTCTTTGCCTGAGATCTATCCCCACCTTTATATATAGGGACGATGTTTGCTCTTTCCAAGATGCTCGGTATTTCCCCAGTGTCTTGGAATCTTCTCCATATCTAGTATAAGGGTGTAGCTATTTAATTTTTAAAGTTTTCAATTAATAGTGCGTTCCATTTGTCCTTACCTGCAGCTGAATGTGATTTCATTTGTCCTATAGCTCTCGTTGCATCTTCTGGGGCAAAATCAAACTCTGTTATACATTCTCCTTGCAATTTCTCTTTGAAGAATGCATCTATGTCAGGTATCGCTTTGTCACTTTTTGGGGTACTCAAGACCGATTCATACTGGGCTCTCAATGTTTCAGATATTTCTTTTAGATCGTCGGTTAGTTCATTATTTCCTTTCCTTAAGGGCCCGATAGTAGCGTGCGTTTTTGTGTTCCTTTTCGCATAGCTATAGAAGTATTTTGGATTTTCCTTTATTGCTTCTTCCGCCTTTTCCTCTTCCCTCTCTGCATGACCCTTTATCAGAGTTTGTATTTCCCAATCGATTCTCTCCAGTTTTTCTTGCATTACTTTCCTGGCATTGTTGTCTCCGCAATTAGGGAACTTCGCCGCTACTCTCTTTCTTTTGCGGAATATTCTTCTCTTTTGCCTCTCTAGCCAGTTCCTCTTTCCTTTTGGCTGTGCTTTCGGAGCATATTTTTCCAAAATTCTCAGCGTCTTTTCTTCCAAGGTTGTTAGCATTCTTCAGTTGTTTTATTCTCGAAAACTGTTCTCCACTCTATTTGGGCCATGTGTGATCTGATTTCTTCTCAATTTATGGTCTTGGAGTTTAAGTTAAAAGCCCAAAATTTATTTCTTCCTTCCGTATGTGTATTGTCTTTTAAAGTTATCGCCATATTTGTTGATAACTCGATTATATTGTGGTCTGAGATAATAGTTGGAGTTATTTTTATATCCGCAATCAAGTTCGTGTTATTTGTAAATACTAGATCTAGGCAGTTATTTTTCCTGTATTTTCTGTTATCTCCTGTGTCAGCATAAACTCGTTTGTGAGAGCCATCAGCATTTTTGCTTGCTCCTGGTCCTCTCTTGTGCCCACCTGATCTTGCTGTATAAATATATTTCTACCCACCTTTTTTGTATTTTATAAATGGGAAATTAAAATCACCACAGAGTATTATATGAGGGGATGGAGAATTTACGAACTTTATTAGGGTTCTGATATCATGAATGGCATCCGAAAATTTTTCATTTGGAGAGTTTGGAGGTCTATAGATGACTATCAGTACCATGTTTAGTTCCTCTATTTTCACTGCAAGAGTTTCTACGAAACTGTTGGATTTACTTATTACTGTCTCTGTCATATGCCTCTCATGTATATAAATAGCACAGCCACCTTTACGTCTCGCTGTTCTATCCGCTCTTAGTAAGTTGAATCCATCGATATGCAATTCTTTCTTATCGATACAGTGTTCGCAGTTATCGCAGTTTCCTTGGCAGTCTTTAAGATGTGTTTCTTTGAGGCATGCGATGTCCGTCTTTGTTTCGTCCACAAAACCTTTCAGGTATGAAACTTTTTTTAGTGAATTGTTCGGTTTTATTCCTTGAATATTTGCCAGGACAATGTTTATGTTCTTTGTTTTGCATTGCCCCTTGTACATTTTAAGTTCGTTGTCCTTTGATATCGCGTGTTTTGTAGCCTTGTGGTCGTCCGAGATGGATCCGTTCCCGCCTACATGTTCTGGTGGCTTCTTGCCATGTAGCGGTCCGGCTCGAGGGTTCCCAGCTGTGTCAGCTGCATGTGCTGTATATGACTTACCAGCCGTATTGTGTCGGAGATGTTGAAAAAATTTTGTGTGCTATTTGTGTTTTGTTTGCTATTTGGGTACATATTTTTTTTCTCTCACATTCCTTCTGTTGTCATTTGAGACTTGTTCTTTGTCCTTTGAACTTGTCGGGAGATGATGGTAGTAGCATTTTCTCCCGTACTGGCAGGTTCCATATGTCGCGTATTTACATATATTTTCTTCCCCATTTTTACTTGGGACCTTTGTTTTTGGTGGTTTCAGTAGGGTTTCTTTATTGTCTACTTGTTTTTCCTACTAATGCCCTTTGTTTGAAAACTTTGGATTTGGTTTTGTGCCTCTGTTTCCTCTGTTGGTGCTTCTTTTATTTCTATTATTTCTGCTTTTGCTGTTTTCTTTTCCTGTTCGTTTTTCGCAGTTTCCTCTCGTACAGAGCTGGGCATTTGCGGCATATTTTGCGGTACTGCGGTACTTGCGGTACCACCGCACTACCACCCCGGGCCCCCATAACGCAGTACCGCAGTACCGCTACCGCATTCAAATTTCCGCGTACCGGTTTGGTACCGGTTTGGTAGTGCAGCAGTACCGCAGTACCGCAATATGCCGCAAGTGCCCAGCTCTGCTCTCGTACTATCTTCGTTCCTCCTATTTCTTTTCTCTGTTCACTATTCATAAGCTCCTCTTTTGCCTTTTCCTCATAGTCTTGTTTTGCTTTAAAAACTGTAAACGAGTTTATTTCGATTATGCAGCTATTGCAGAAGAACTTGATTCCGTTCACTTGTTGAGCACCCGTTATAAGAGAGATTTCTTCGTCGCTCCATTTCAGGCATTGAAATTCGACTAAGGTCTGGCAAAGATCGCAGCGAATCGACTTTGATTCATGTTTCTTTTTTACAGTATCCACATTGTTTTATGAATTGATTTACCATTGCAATGTTTCTAATGGTATGTAAATGATTGTGCTCGAAATATTATCTCAAAATATTATTATTCTGTGGGTTGGGGGATGGGGAATGTGGCACGCTGTAGGTTCTCACTGATTGGTGCCCTGGAGTGTACCGCCGGGGATAACCGAGGGATATTGCCTTTCGATGGGCAGTTAGATTTCCTCGGAGAGAAAACACTCGGAAAAGATTGTATAGATTAAGTTGCTTTAATCTTATTTGCTTTATTTCAACAAATGCCGCTATCTCACCACTTAAATAGACATACGACTGTGTTCACTGAATATTCACTCAAAAATTGGCACTATAAACAGGCTTTAACGATTTAATTAGCAGGATTAACTGCAGAATTTGTATTGTAATATAACTTTTATTCGGACTTTCCAACGAAACACGTGTAACCGTCACACTGGGCAGAAAAACATATATATATATATATATATATATATATATATATATATATATATATATAATGTCGTCGGATGCAGAATTCAGAGAACACTATAAAATCAAAATCACAACGGCTAGAAAAATAATGGGAATCATCTGGAGGAGCTTCCGCAGCAGAAAAGCAAACATCATGCTCAAATTATGGAAGAGTCTAGTCCTACCAATAATTGAGTATTGCTCACTACTCACAAGCCCACACAGAAAAAGAGACATTGCGAGCATTGAAGCTATACAAAGGACTTTTACGTCTAAGATAGAGGAAACGGAAGGTGAAGACTACTGGTCTCGACTACAATCCTGGAACTCTACTCTCTTGAAAGAAGGCGAGAGCGGTACACAGTAATATACATATGGAACATACTTGAGGGCTCTGTCCCTAACCTCAGAAATGAAATAGAAACAAACTGGAATGAGAGAAGAGGCAGATTTTGTACGGTCCCAGCTGCGGTGGGACAAGGAGCCATGAAAACGAGGATGGAAAATACCCTCAGAATACGGGGCCCAAAGCTTTTCAATGTCCTTCCAAAAGAAGTGAGGAATCTCCAGCACACCAACCTGAATAACTTCAAGAACCAGCTCGACAGATTCTTGTGCAAAGTCCCTGACCAGCCATGCGTGGCTGGCTACGAGGGCAGGAGGCGATCAGAGAGCAATTCCCTCCTTCACCAAGTACCGCAAATGAGGCGGGATGCTGCAGAGGGGTCGACCGCAGGTCGATCCTGCACCGTCGTTCAAACTCAACAAAAGTAAACAAAAGTAAGTAAGTAATATATATATATATATATATATATATGATGAATAAAACCACGAAGGAAAGGAAACACAAAATGGTGCTCAAGCGCTTTCGTCTAATGAGGATGTCATTAGACGAAAGCGCTTGAGCACCATTTTGTGTTTCCTTTCCTTCGTGGTTTTATTCATCATAAATATTTTTCACGTGTTACCTTCGTGAAATAATTTTCATATATATATATATATATAATATATATATATAATTATATATATATATATAATATATATATATATATATGTTTATATATATATATATATACACATATATACGGTGTGTGTATAATATATATGACAATTAAAGCCTGAGGCATGCCAATCTGAGACAATTTTATATAAGATCATTATTTATAACTTATCACAAAAGGGATTAAACATGTACAATTACACTTCAGTGGGGCGACTTGGATGTTTAATCCATTTTAATCCATATCTTTATCCAGTTTAAAAGTCTGATATTTGTCGCAACGAGGATGGTTTACACACACACACACACACACACACACACACACACACATATATATATATATGTGTGTGTGTGTATATATATATATATATATGTGTGGTGTATAGAAACGACGTAAGTATAGAGGAGTGTTCTGCACACGAGGAAGAGAAATAACGAACAAATGAAAAATGAGGTAACCGCCCGGGAATCGAACCCAGGATCTTCCGATTGCCGGTCAGATATGCTATCCACTACACCACGGGCCTCGATCAGTCAGAAATCGTAATTCTCCTACATAGGGCAGAAACCAATGCCTTCAGAGGGCACCCTCGCAAATTGTGAATATGTACATTTAACTGCAAGACCACGCAGAATATTAATGTATAGAAACGACGTAAGTATAGAGGAGTGTTCTGCACACGAGGAAGAGAAATAACGAACAAATGAAACACCCTATGTAGGAGAATTACGACTTCTGACTGATCGAGGCCCGTGGTGTAATGGATAGCATATCTGACCGGCAATCGGAAGATCCTGGGTTCGATTCCCGGGCGGTTACCTCATTTTTCATTTGTTCGTTATTTCTCTTCCTCGTGTGCAGAACACTCCTCTATACTTACGTCGTTTCTATACATTAATATACTGCGTGGTCATTGCAGTTATATATATATATATATATAACTTCAACATAAGCAAAGGTCTTTTTTAACTCGATCCTGTTATTTTGAATTCCTTTAAAACAGATTTAGATAAGAAGGGTAAAACATTAAATCTTTGGTAAACTTGTCTTCTACTTTATTAACTTTTAATTTGCATTTTATTTTTTTATATATATCGAAACCTGACCATAGGCAGCAGTGTGTTAAAACCCGGGCAGAGTTCCAGTATAAATTTGTATTTTTATAATCCATTTGATCTTGTGCTAAAAATCGATTAACTTTTAATTTGCATTTATTTTTTTTATATATATCGAAACCTGACCATAGGCAGCAGTGTGTTAAAACCCGGGCAGAGTTCCAGTATAAATTTGTATTTTTATAATCCATTTGATCTTGTGCTAAAAATCGATATTTTTCCTTACAAATCTGTACGCCTCACTGGTAATCCTTTAAGGTTTTAATTTTTTATTTTTTATTTTTACTTCTCTGTTTATTGTATATATATGTATGTATGTATGTATGTATGTATTTGTATATATAGATATGTATGTATATATATATATATATATATATATATATATATATATATATACAAAGGACTTTTACGTCTAAGATAGAGGAAACGGAAGGTGAAGACTACTATAGGCTTAACCTTTTTATGTACTTCAGTGTTCCTGAGGATGTCATTAGACGAAAGCGCTTGAGCACCATTTTGTGTTTCCTTTCCTTCGTGGTTTTATTCATCATATATATATATATATATAATATATGTGTGTGTGTGTGTGTGTGTGGTGGTGAACTCTGAATATAGAAAAATAGGAAGAACACACTGGAAAGACAGCATTTATGCACCTGAAGAAATCTTCCATGACAACGGATGGAGAAAGAATGGGATGGTGCTGGTTCTGACGTCATGCTCACTTCTGTGGAAAAGATCAATAGATATTAGTTATAAAAACTATAAGGAAAGTGGACTTTAAACACGTCACATCGTTACATCGTTACAAATGGTGAATTTCGGTAATATAATTATGAATTCCCGCGTCCATTCCTCTTCCCGAACCATAAATCCCATTGACTCACACAACTAAATTCTTGGTTGGTCGCATCAACCAGCCTAAATTGGTTATAATTCAATCACATTATATAAAACCACTATATGAATGGTTACCAGAAAAATAAACAAGTTTAGAGCAATCATTTGGACTGGTTTTCAATTGTTTTTTTCTTTTTCACTCGGTTGTTCAGGAGAAAAACTTTAAGTATTGAATGTCATTATTATTTACGAAATTACAATCGTAATGGACTGATCTTATTTCAAATTCGTCGTACATTCCAAAGAAAAGAAAAGTAGTACGCGGTTTTTATGTTTCTTTATATAGAGGAATTAACCTAAAATTTTCTTTCATATTGCCGTATCACCGGTACCAAGAAAAAGAAGGGATTCCCGTATTTCCATGGCAACAACCATTATTATTTAGGTATCTATAAAAACTAAAAATTATGAATTATTTTGGGTTTTACAACGATCATCATATTTAAACATTAAAATATAAAAAAAAACCGGTTAATCCGTCTTCTTCTTCTTATTATTATTATTATTCTTATTATTATTCTTATTAATTATTCTTATTCTTATTATTCTTATTATTATTCTTATATTATTATTATTATTATTATTATTATTCTTATTATTCTTATTCGTATTATTCTTATTCTTATTATTATTATTATTTTTATTCTTCTTATTTTTTATTCTTCTTATTGTACTAAAAACAATAAGCGATGATTTTAATGAGTCATTGCATTAAAATTATTTTTTAAATAAAACTGAACGAAAGATGCTTTAGTTAATCGCATGTTTTTGACGTAATAAATATTTTTTCCTTTGGTTCATTTGTTTCAATTAATTTGTATCCCATAATTATCGATGACAATCAGCCTTAAGTTATGTGCAATGAATTATAAACGAATTCCTATTTAAGAAATTATAAAGTAGATCCACTCTATCTGTTTTTTCCAAAGAAAAATGGTTCGTGAGCCTTTCTTCGATAAAATGTCACGTTTCTGCATTTATTTCTTAACGCAGTCATGCAAATGGTTTTTGTTTTTTTTGGTTTTTTTTCGCCTCACATCACATTCATAAAAGTAATCTTTTAATTCCAAATCCCTTTTTAGTTTCTACTTCTAACGCGCTCTTCCTCATCGAGAATAACCGAAAAGGAGAAAGGGGAAAATCGTTTTCCCCTCACAAACAGAACTAATAACGACCGCGAGAAACCGCATTAACGATTGGGTTCTGCGTTGAGTTTTCTTCTTTATACGTTGGCGTGCGTCCCAATATCCGTTGTTACCTACTGGCTTTCCTGGAGTGAAGGTCACGTGCCTGACATTCGCTTCGGTCCCCTGAGTCATGTTTGGCCTCTGATCATCTCCGAACTCATTTGAGAGACGCTGCCAGCCACTTCTTGTTAGCGAAGATTCCATATTTGGAACCTCGAAGTTATTTAGTCGACAAAAGGATCGAGAGAAGCGAAAAATGTAGAGGAAGGGCGTGCATAAAAACTTTCGACGTATTCATCTTTGCTGTGTTTTCACCAACATTTGGATGCATTCAAACTTTGACGCTTTAAACGGAAAACAAAAACTCCAGCACTGTGGACTTTATATATATATATATTAGAGAGAGAGAGAGAGAGAGAGAGAGAGAGAGAGATAGAGAGAGAGAGAGGCTATATCATTTTCTTAATAACAAATGTACCTAATTAAAAACACTTTAATCATATATTCATAATGTCGTTATTAATAAGGTGATAATCTATCCTTTTGATCTTATACTTAATTAACATGTTGGTTGGTTGGTTTTAAACGGGGGTAAAAAGCGAGCCTTAATTCAACTCTTTAGAGTAATCAGAAACAGCAGACGAAGGACGACGAAATACTCAAAATTATTAAGAAAATTGTATAATTAAAACTGTTTTCATTTAATTGCTTGAGATATTAAGTTTGTACTTTATGAATTAAGTTTCACCTAAAATATGATTGCGGCTTCTAAATCATTTTTCCCTATAACCAAATAAATTAATGAGTAGTATATGTATATATATATATATATATAACATTGGTTTTGCTTCCTCCCGAATTGTTCATTCTGACGAAGGTCATTCTTGTTGCTCCACCTTAAACCCACAGCTTAACGTGTAATCCGAATCAAGCCCCACCACGGGCGGTCAGAAATTACAGTCCTTTCCCGGACTCGATCTCACGACCTCCCGATCAGCAGCCCAGTGTCTTAACCACTAGGCTACTCAGGGTACCTATTTATCTACCAACCAATTTTTATCGTGTGGAAGGATGAACAACTTAGCTGCTCGCCGCCTGCCGTTACAGGAATCGAACCCGGGGCCGATGGATTCGTAGTCAGCAATGCTAACCACTACAAAACCGAGGAGCATATATATACTTTTCACATTACATGCATTACAGAAAATATGTTCAAGATTTTAACATGTTTCACATGATATGCTTATAATGGGTTTATTCGGCGTTAAAATCGTGAATACTAGACTAAAAACTGTTTCTAAGTACCATTTAATAAGACAGTACAGTGTCATAAAATACCGAGAACGAACATCCCTAGTAAACTATGTACCACCGTATAAAGAAGACACAGACAAGATGTTCTATTCTCACGATATACTCGTATCTAGTTGAAACGAAACAAATTAACTCGTGTAGTAATTGGTAACCTAGAACAAATGTGCCCTTCGATCCATGCCCTTATTTTCACAGCAAAATCAGAGAATTCCTTCTTTCTTTCCTAGTTATGGAGACATACATATACGACACGCTTGGATATACGTTTGCAATTACATAAAATGTTGGTTTCATAGAGAAAATATGCGTTTTTCGTTAGATTTCCTTCGCCAATACAACAATGAAACGGGAATTTTCTGTGATCACGACTGAAAAAATTTTATTGTACACGTCTCGTCCTCGTCGCAGGATTAAAAATTTTCTGTTTTCACGATGTAACATTTTTCTCTCCTTAATTGAAATGAAAAAATATTTACGTTACTCGTGATAGGAAATTTATATCGAAGTATTATTACGAATTTCTTTAAAGTTTGCGGATATTCGGTAACTACTTGAATGCGATTCACGTAATCTAATTTGTGTAATGGTAAATAGATACTAATAATTAATCACTGAAGAGGACCAGAAAGTGGCATAGCACTCAGGCCGATGAATGTGGCCATAGCGCTAACTCCTGTATTATTATTAATTTGTTACCAGTACCATCGGGATTCGGATCCCCCGATCTGTGTTTTCACTTCGGTTACAGAAAAATGGTGTTACCCAATAAGCTACGGACGTTTACATAAATAGATACAAATATATATATATATACGCTACAAGGGGTAAAGTACTCTGAACTTGGAGACATTTCTCTGTTCTTATACCTTATATCATAATAATAAATAAAATTCAGAGCTGGGCACTTGCGTTTTTTTGCGCGTTTTTTTGCGGTACTGCGGTACTGCGGTACTACTACCGCACTACCAAACCGGTACCGCATAACGCAGTACCGCAAAGGATCGCTGAAAGTACAGCAGTACCGCTACCGCATTCAAATTTCCCGCGGTACTTTCCGCGGTACCGACCAACACGGTAGTACCGCAGTACCGCAGTACCGCAAAAAAAACCGCAAGTGCCCAGCTCTGGGCCGCTGAGTTATATGTCATTAAAACAGTGCAGTAGAACTTATGAGGTCGAGGGTTTATTTATGTTCTTAAATAATGTTTCACAATTGTGTAAAGTTTAAAGCTAAATATGTTTTCATTTGCAGTTCACTTTTGAGCACGTTTCGAGATTTAACATGTTTGTTAAAATGATGATACACTGACTCGTATATGATGCAAGGTAAATGGAAGATAAGAATTAAATTTTACGGCTTTATTCACGAAAACAAGAAATATAGTTCACCAAAATAACTTTTAAAGACTTCACGTAACTAAAAGGTAGTTTGCAATTTATTGAAATAAAGATCAAACTCTCGTACATATTACGAGTATTTGCGGATTAAATACAAACTTACTCCGTGAACGTTAGGATGTATCATGTTCATTGAAGCGCGAATTTCAAGATTGGCAGTATGTATTCTTATGTAAAATTAAATTTTAGGAGGGGTTTGTTTTCTTGAACTTTTGCTAAAAATCACGTTTAAGTGTTCAAATTTCCACTTTTTCGTTTTCTGGTTATGTACAGAACAGCTGTGCAGGACATATACTGTAGTACAAATGTAACAGACCGGTTTCTTACCAAACAAAACCATTGTAACAGCTGTTATAGGCTACTAGAGTTTCACTGTGATAATTTTCTATGTTTCAGATACAAAGCTTGGTGAAGATTGTGTAGCCACCATGGCTAAGCAAGGACGAAAGACCAGAAAGCAATTATTTCCCACATAAATTCCAACCTGGAGAGCTGTGTTTCAGAGAGGAATCCTCCTCCAGGAAGAGAAGCTGCTTCTGGATGATATGAAGAGAGCTCAGTACCCTCTGCAAGATTTGGCTAAGGACTTGGCATCACTGGTACTGGCACAGTGGCGCAAAAGCAATGCCAAGTTCACTCCTCCTGTGATCATTCAAGAGAGAGCTATTGCCAGGAAGATTCTTGTCAGGTGGAATGAAATGATTGACCTAGTGAATGGCAGAGTGAAGGATGCAAAGAGAGAGAAGAGAATATCTGAATTTGATACATTGTTTGACATAACAACCTGCAGATATGATACCACTCTCTGTGGAACTGAAGCATCTGGCTGCTGCGGCTGCTCTGGCTGTGCTGCTAGAGTTCATGTCAACTGTGACTGTCCTCTGCCTCAGAAGATTCCAAAGCTAGAGCTAGAGTGGCTCCATTACCAGAGGATCAAAACCTCAGAAGTTTCTGGCTTCCGGATGGCATCTGTTGATGTGAAGGAAACAGTGAAACAGGTGAAGGCTGCTAAGAGGAAGGAGGAAGAACAGAAGGCAGCTAAGAAGAAAAACAGAAAAGAAGAAGAAAAGGAGCTACTGCTTAGAGCTGATGATGGTGATGATAATGAAGATGAAGTGACTTCCTTACAAGAGTCTCCAGGCAGAGCAGCTCCTACTGCCAACACAGATTTTTCCAGTACTGCACCGCGCACAAGCTCCAGTGTCAACACTGGCAAAGTCTCCACCTCTGGCAGGAGGAACTACATGGATATCTCAAGCACTGCTGCGGCTGCAGTCAGGTTCAAGGTGGCAAACACTCCTGCAGCAGCCATTGCAACTGGTTTCTTGCAAGATCTCATCAAAGCTGGCCATCTATCTGCTGATAAGGCATATCAAGCTGTTGACAGGATGAAGATGTGGAGGGGCAAGGAGTCTGTAATAGGTGCCTCTGTGGAGGCCCTGGAGAAAAGGACAGAGGGAGAAGAGATCAAGGGAATTTTCTTTGATGGAAAACAAGATAAGAAGACAAGGATCATGAGATACAATGAAGAAACTGGCCGCTTCCATCCTGATATTACAACTGAAGATCACTATAGTGTTACCTGTTTGAGTGGATTAGTGCTCATGGTGCTAAAGATACTATTGTGGTCCTTGGTGGTGACTCCACCAACACAAACACAGGACCTGATGGAGGAGCCATCACTCACTTGGAGAGACTGCTAGGTCACAAGTGTCACTGGCTGATATACCAGTTGCATATTAATGAACTCAGCCTCAAGCACATTATCATCAAGCTTGATTGGTCCCTACACGCACAATAGGAAAACTTTTGGAAAAGATCAATGACATACCTGTCAACTTTAGCTTCATGGCTCTGCCGGGAGAAGAAGATATAATTGAACTTCCAGAAGACATTGTACAGAACCTTAGCACTGACCAGAAGAACTGCTACCTACTGATCAAAGCTCTCAAGACAGGAGATTTGAGCAAGGAAGTTGCTGATCTGAAGTGTGGCCCACTAAATCAGTCACGCTGGCTGACTACAGGTGAGGCTCTGTTGATGCTGTAGATGAGGCAGCATGGTGTTAAGGGGGAAGTGTTGAAGAAGCTGGAGGTGCTGCTGAAGTTCTTCCTGGACTTCTACTTCAAGATGTATTTTGAGATCAAGGTGAAGCACCACATGAGGTATGGACCTCACCATATTGTGACCGCTCTGGGACTGCTGAGAAGCCAGACCTCTGAAGTCAGGAACATAATCACTCATGTGATAGTTCGTGGAGCATATCATGCTCACAGTGAGAACCTCATTGCCTCTCTCCTGTGCAGTGAGGACGAGAAGGAGAGGGCATGGGGGGGCGGTTGAGATAATCAAGAAGATCAGAGGTAAGTCTGAGTATGGAGACATGAGTCTGAGAACTCATAGAAACCCTAAACTGAATTTTGATGCCACCTCTCCAATTACTCTGATTAATTGGGATAAGGAGAAACTGTATGAGTCACTCTTCACTTGTAAGGTGTCAAGAGGAGAAGTTGAGGAGCTTCTCAGGTCTCCACTTGAAGTTGAGAACTTCTCAGTTCACACTCAAAGCTGTGAAAGAGCAGTCCAGGAAGTTTCAGCTGCAGCTCATACAGTGTATGGGCAAGAGAGAAGAGATAGTTTTGTTCGTGCTAAGATCGATCACAGAGAATTGTTGCCAGTTTTCAAGTCAAAGCAAGACATTATGAACATGTTTTAGATCTCTACAAGACCTGCTAGACAAATCAAGATGCTTTCAGAAGAAAAAATCTCAAAACATTCAGTTGACCAGCATATTATTACAAGCTGGGGGTGGAGGAGGGACTTATACAAATATTAAAGAAGAATTGCAAATGCAAAAAAAAGGTTGAACGTCACAGCAGCTTGCGGAAAGGTGGGGGCAGCTGCCATCTCATTCAGTGATGCCGAAAATAAAATAAATCAAAATTGGTGGAGGCGTTTCTAAAAAAAGAAAATGCAAGACCAAGAAAGAAGAACAAAAAGATTCTGCCTGATCAAGAGAACAGCCGCGAAATGTGGTGTATAGGAGACTAAAAATCATACAATTCCTTAGTTTTGGGTCATTTTGGGTCATTTTGGTTATTTTAGGGGTTATGAACAACTTTGGCTACTCTTAAATGGGTCTAAGCCTGCTCCTAGAAATGCTTAAGGGTGTATGTGAACAATATGGAACATATGGAGGTCATTTGAGGCTACCAAGTCTTTGAAATTGACCAAAAATCCCATTTTTCGACAAAAAAGTGCGATTTTGAACACCTAAATTGATTTTCGCAAATGTTCCAGAAGACGAAACCCCTCTTAAATCAATTTTACATAGGAATACATACTGCTAATCTTGAAATTCCAAGTTTTTCAATATTCGACCTGAGCATGATACACCCGAGTGAACGTGTCTTCACTCGGCGTGTAGAAAAGGTGAATGGAGAAATGCAGTTCTCGACTGCAGAACGAGACTTAACGGAAACTTAATCACTTTTTTATTACACTGCAGATATACAGTAACAAAATAACAATGATATAATTTGTATAACGATAAATATTCTTCAACCTTATTCTTAAAAATTTCTGGTGCTAATCTTGATAATTTTTTTTAAGAAAATCGAAATTAATTCTTTTGTGTGAAAAACTTCAATCATTAAAACAAAAAGATTCCATATTACACTATTAATGCGAAAATTCTTTGACAAAATCAACAAATAAAAATAATTGGAAGAGAAAACTTTTCTGCAAAAAATAATGATTATAAATAAAATTATTGTATTGTTAAAGATAAATATGCAACATTTTTGTCCGTAATTTGTCAATATATATATATATATATAACTATATATATATATTATATATATAGAGAGAGAGAGAGAGAGAGAGCTGCTATTCAGTAAACTTCCTTATTTTAAAATAACCCGCACGGAAAAATGAAACATCCACTCTGAGTACTTTCGAGTTCATTTCAACTCCTCTTCACGAAAACTGAAGAGGAGTTGAAATAAACTCGAAAATACTCGAAGGGGATGTTTCACTTTTTCCTGCAGGTTATTTAATATACTGTGTGTGTATATAGACGAGTATACATAACTGTTACGTCTAGGATAGAGGAAACAAAAGATAAAGCCTTCTCTCTGGTCACAACTACAATCCTTGAAACATTACACTTCATAAAGTTGGCATTTCACTGAATATATAAACTAACACGTTCTACACTCTGCCCCAATAGCCTTAGGCACACTTACAGAAATTACAAGAAAGCCGATTGGGAACAGTTCAAAATACAGACTGAGGAACAATTCACCACATTAAACAGCACACCCATCATAAACATCAATACAACACTCAAGACATTTAATCAGATCATCAATAATGCAAACAAATACATACCCAAGTGCAACATTAGGAAATACAACCCAAAATTACACTAGACAAATAGCCCACCTCATAAGCCAACGTAACAACTTCAAACGTAACACACAAACACCACACACACAAGCCATAAAAAAGCAGATACAACAGCTCAACACAGAAATAAACAACAAACTCAAAGAAAAACAAACAAAAACATTTAGGGAATTCATAACAACACTAAACCACTCCACAGATACATCCAGGCTATACAAGACTATAAACAGCATTACCCACTCTAACAGCGGCATTCACACCTCACACACGGCTATCTGTCGCAGCCAAAATAATATCCCAACATATACACAACAAGCTAACATTCTAGTTAATCACTACGCAAAGATAAGTCACTTAAACAGAGACAACAACCAGAAACACGCAGACAGACAAACAGCCAGACACGAGAAAACCTACAGACTCGACACGACCATTACACCCTTCAATACAGACAAGACCACCAAGATCATCAAAAACATTCAGAATTCGAAGGCTACTGGACCAGACAATATATCAACATACACCTTAAAGGCTTAAACACTTGGGCCTACAGGGAATATTACCTCTCACAAACATCAGCACATATTCATACCAACACTATTATTCCTGACATATGGAAACAAAGTAAAATTATTACACTACTCAAACCAAACAAAAATCCAACAGAACCAGCTTCCTATAGACCCATTACTTTACTATGCACACCTTCCAAAGTAACAGAAGACTAATCTTACAAATCACCAACCCACACATACCACTATCGCCTACTCAACATGGATTCAGACCTCACCACTCAACCACGACATTACTCACAAACCTCACGCAGCACATCATGGATGGTATCAATTCCAGACGACCAGCTCAACGTACACTATTAGCAACAATAGACATTAGTAAAGCATTTGATGCTATCGCACGCTTCCCTCTCATAAATAAAATACTCAACACAAACATGCACAATAACACCAAAAGGTGGCTAAGCAACTATCTTTCAGGAAGATACTCACATGTCACATTTAATGGCAAGTCATCCAAAAACAAGCTTTTTCCGAACGGGGTCCCTCAAGGTTCTGTTCTCTCACCAACACTGTTCAACTTATACATGTATGACATTCCAACACCCATAGATAACAAGCTTACCTTATCATCATATGCAGATGACATCACTCTAACATCCTCCCACAACAACATCGACACCGCTACAAATAACCTACAAACATACATAAACAGTATACAAGACTGGCTCACACACAATAGATTCAAAGTAGCGCCCACAAAATCAACCATCACCTTGCTTACAAGCAACACAAAAGAACACTAGATAAATCCACAGCTTACACTAAACAACACCAACATTCCACACACTCACAAGACCAAAATACTTGGGGTCACATACAACACATTATCTTTTGCAAACCACATTCAGGACATTAAAAACAAATGTACGTCAAGACTTAACACGCTTAGGATACTAACAGGCACAAACTTTGAACACCAGCAGGAAACAACATCACTCGTATACAAACAATATATTCGCTCAGTTATGGACTATGCTAGCCATGCTGGGCACCCATTATCTCAAACACACACATAAACACCTTACAGACAATACAAAACAACGCACTTCGTATCATTACAGGATGCACTCAAACAACACCAATAGAACACCTGCACACAGAAACAAAAATACTGAAAGTTGGGAACATTTAGACATGAGGGAACACAATTCATGGCAGCAGCGACAACTAACCCACAACACCCTTGCCACTACATGTACAATCACGCACCGACACCTCGCACCATTAAGGTAACACCAGAGAGACATTATAACCAAATACTTCACTCCATACCACGCCCCACAGACATTACACAGTACAGAAAACACATACACACACACACCTAACCCACAAAGCACTGACACGACTCGGTCCGAATGCGGTCCTAGTTGCGAAGCCGCCACCCATTGAGAGGTCAGAGACCAGTCTGAGCAGATTGGATCGAGTTAACTTAACACGATTCCGATGTGACAGACTAGACAACTCCACAGACGACACCTGCCACCTGTGCCAGGACACACCACAAACAATTGTACACATTATGACAGACTGTACCGCTCTAGCACAGCATAGAACACAACATAACATCACTAGTTCGCTGAACCTCTGGTCTACTCCGGAGAGAGCGATCGATTACGTGCGTGCCGCCGGCTTGCTCGATCGGGGGTGCTGATCGGCTAACCAACTAATACTAATTATGCGAAATATTAAGAATACTTGGAAGTGTTTAATACATTTAGCAAACGGCACTTAAACATCCGAGACCTCCATCAAATCGTTTCAGATATTTAAGTATATATATATATATATATATATATATTTCTGTTATAAGATGACACGAAGCTGGGTGGTAGGACGATTAATGACGAAGATAGAGGTAAAATCCAGGAAGATCTGAATAAAATCGTTGATTGGTCAGTCACATGGCAAATGAGATTTAACGTTGATAAGTGCAAAATTTTGCATATAGGTTCGCGTAACGGTAATTTTGCGTATAGTATGTCAGGGAAAGATTTAACAAGCGTAGAGCAGGAAAAAGATTTAGGAGTTATAGTCACTGGTGATTTAAAAGTAGCGAAACAAAGTACAGCAGCGGTCAATAAGGCGAACAAAGTGTTAGGTTTTATAGCTCGAAATTTTGAGTACAAATCGCACGATATTATAGTTCCTCTTTATAAATCATTAGTTAGACCCCATTTGGAGTACGCGGTCCAATTTTGGAATCCGCATATGCGCAAAGATATAGACAAAATCGAAAGAGTTCAAAGACGAGCAACTAAGATGATTCCGTCGCTTAGGTCAAAGTCGTACGAGGATAGGCTTAAGGAGTTAAAATTGACTACACTCGAGACTAGGAGGCAAGGGGGTGATCTAATCCAGGTTTTCAAAATTATGAATGGGTTCGATAACGTAGATAGAGATAGCTTTTTCAAAATATCTCAATATAATAGGACTAGAAATAACGGGTGTAAGTTGACAAGTAGAAGGTTCGAGACAGCAGTTGCCAAAAACTTTTTTATGCATAGAATAGTAAATAGCTGGAATAGTTTGCCGGTAGAAGTAATTAATAGCACGTCTATAAACATGTTTAAAAATCGATTAGACGCATATGTTGATTGAGTGGATATAGTTTAAGATAGTAAAATTAAGGCTTTGTGGTGATACATCCCACAGCTCAACACAAGTGTTGTGGGATATAGGGAGGCAGCGTCTTGGGTTAGGGGATACTCTCTGTCCTTACACACCCCATTTAAAGAGATTCCTCTGCCGAGCGGTGCCCCCCATAGTACTGTGAGGTATTGAAAAACTCATGATCTTCACTTGCCCCACAAACACCTTGAAATGGGAGACCCAAAATGGGTGCACACACATTTCTACATTACTGTACAGTCTTTACAGCCACACCTACACTTTTCCTCCTAAGTACATATATTGTAATGTATATGGTTGTAAATTTTGACTTGGTCCGCAATCGATATGGACCGTGACTTATTTTTGGTTGGCAAGGTACTAGTATTGATGGATACCGTAATGAAATTGACTGGATTCTTTGGATCTGATATATTTGCATGTCGGTTATAAATAGATATAGAGTGTAACATATTTGTGGATAGTAGTCTATTATGACTTGATCCTCTGGATCCAGAGATTCTATCTTTAGTTTTAAATCGATAATTAATTAGTTTTAAATTGATAACTATTTAATTTTGTAAAAATTGGTCGTTGCCAATGTACAGGCAGTTTTTACATAAATTTCTTATGTTCTTGTGGTTCGGAACCCACGTAAAATTGTAGGTCCCCTCCGCCACCATGGAGGACATACACAATACACAATTACGAACACAGTTAGGTAGACCAGCCATGAGTGGATCCTAGGGTCTTTGTTGGTCTGAAACATTATAACATTATAACATAACATATATCACTATCAAAGCTACACTGTAAATTATTTCTGACTCTCGTGACCTTCACAGTACACCTTCTTTTAGATCAATAATTCAAACGTTAAATGAGAAGGACTTAGATCAGTGATCGTCAATCTTTCTCTAATAGCGGGCTGCATTAACGCTACTCGGATATATGACGGGCCGGAGTATATAAATAAATGAAATGCTGATCTCTCAAGGTTCTATGAAATAAAAATGATTTATTTTATTACCAATATAACCACAAACGTCTGACATACATTTATATTTCCTTTTTTTATATAATTTTATGCGCGCATGAGGTTAAGTGACGCTTCAAAAATATACTGTTAGGCAGCTTGATATTGCTACTCAATTGCATTGCGGTTGCAGCTTCAGCTCGTTCGCGAATGTGTTCCCGTCAACATTCATGTCAGTTACAGCTATTCTTATAGCTTGATGCAAATGATCATCAGTCAATCTTGACCTGAACTCAGACTTTATCAGTTTCGGACTGGGTGAAATGTCTTCGCGGGGCGTATGTTCCCAACCTTTGACTTAGATTATATGAAGAGAACTTTAAAAAGAACGAAGATCAGACTGAAAAAGGACAATGCTCTAAATTCATTCAAAACATACAATTCCCATAAATTCCTGTTACATTCCCGCGGTATTTGTAACGTCTTTGTGCAGGTTTTTCTTTTATACGTTCCAAATTATAATATATATATGAGCATCTCGTGGCTCGATAGGTTAAGGCACCGCCCGACGGTGCTGAGACTCCACTAAGTTGTGCGTTCGAATCCCAATGATGCCTAGAGCTGGGCGGTTTGGCTTTTCTTCCCCCCCCCCATCTTTAATTGACTCAGGCTAATCCAGACTCGGGCTCCTATCACTCACTTCCTTGGGGGGATATGGATGTTACCTAACCTATGTGCGAGTAGTTACTCCTTGGAAGTTAATTTAAAGCAAGTTCATTACGGCTTATATTATAATTAGTTATCTGTTATTAGTTATATGTTATAATTTGTTATTGGTTCACCTGAAGATCAGGGCCCCCAGCCTTCTTTAGTTACCCTTATAAGGCTAACTAACGAAAATATCACGACTTAACCTAACCAATCATCAAGGGCGTACAGTTGACCTAACGACTGGTTAGGTTAAGTCGTGATATTTTCGTTTGTTAGCCTTATAAGGCTAACTAACGAAGGCTGGGGGCACTGATCTTTATGTGATCCTAATAATGTATTGTAAATATAAATATAAGCTATTATAATTATAGGCTATCATACAAAGGAAGTGGCCATATTCCTTGCTTTTTCAATCGCAAATAAAGTAGGCTGTGCCAACTTAGTATGTAAGGATAATTAACATTATAACATCTGTATAATTAATGCATGGACGAAACAAAGATACTTGGGCCTATCTTGGTTATTTAAATCGAAGATAGAAATATTAAAATGAAAACTGATTATCCAAAACTAGCAGAAGCAGGGCCGTATTTAAGGAGTGGCTGAGTTAAGGGGCTCAAATTCCACCCCGAAATGTTCCCCGCGTTTTATACTTTTTATTAATATATTAACATATAATTAACATCATCCACAACTCCAGAACAATAACATTATTAGGATTACACCGATTCAGGGAAGGATGTCGAATATTTTCGACAAGATAATCATTAGCATATACTATATATATATATATATATATATATATAATATATATATATATATATATATATATATTTTATTATTTGTTCGTTATTTCTCTTCCTCGTGTGCAGAACGCTCCTCTATACTTACGTCGTTTCTATACATTAATATACTGCGTGGTCATTGCAGTTATATATATATATATATATATAGCTATCCTTATTGCAGCTATCCTTATATAAGGATCAATGGGTGCAAAGAACTAAATTACCGGAAATGGTTACACGAATTAAACCTATATTCACTGGAAAAGAGAAGAGAGAGATACACCATTATTTACACTTGGAAAATAATGGAGAAACTAACCCCTAATCTTACTCTGAACCCTATAGGCTATAACCCTCAAACAACAGTGGAAAGTAAAAAAGAAAAACTGTGTCGTGTTCCCAAATTAAAGGCTAGACAGGGAACATCCTCAATCCTGAAGGAAAATAGTTTTGTTGTGAGAGGACCAAGACTGTTTAATCAGCTGCCCAAAGACCTAATGAACACAAGTGGGTTGCGGTGGACATCTTCCAAAGAAGATTAGACGCCTAACTCAGAACAATCCCCGATGAGCCGAGCGTACCTGGCTCTACTTCACCAGGCCAACTCGAGAGGATGGGCGACAAGCTTGACCTTCGTGAAATGAGGAATCATCGCACGGAACATTTGAATGATTGAAAGGTATATGACTCCCCCCAAAGTAAAAATGAAATCTTGGTTACGACCCTGAGCAGATGATCAAAATCATTCACGAAATTTAAATTAATTTATGCAGCTAATTATTGTAAACAATTTTCATATTAATTAACAGCCAGCAAACATAACTTTTTAACATTCAGGTTAAGTTGCTGAGCATTTGTCTAAGCATCTTGCTCAGCAGTTTGCTAAGCATTTCACGGTTCAACGTTTTCAACGTCCAGAAATTTGGTGAAATCTAAATATCTTAAACATTTTGTCCGTTGTAAAGCCAAATGTTGAGTGAAACGTGTACTCCAATGCAGAGCATTTTCTAACCTAGTGAGTGGGCGATATGACTGTCACCCAGTGAAGAAAATTTGTCGCCCAGTAAATGAAATTTTAGGGTACTGGGCGACAAGGATTTTTCAAAATTTGTAAAAATAGAATTGTCTTGGGAGTTGTCTTGGAAGCATTGTCTTGGAAACCATATAAATTCATATAATACATGCACATATGCCACAATTAGAACTGTTTATCCTAAATGTAAATATGAAATTTACATTGAGTATTTATATATAGATAATGCTAGTGTTATTTCAGACCACACGGGGATGGTGGCCTGATTAGGGAACATCCGGATCCATAGTATCCTTAATCCAGGGGTGTGCTGGGATCGCCCGAACCGGTTGTTAAATTTTGATTGGATCACCGAACCGCTTGTTTGTTTTTAACAAATATTTAAGTCAGTAGAAATTTATTTATATCTAATTTTTTTTTCATTTTTTCAGGATTTTATAGAAAAATATAGGCAGTATCACAAGCAGTGGTCGTTTCAATATTTATTTATTTTTTGATGAAAAATTAGTTTATTTTTAGATAATTATGTCATTAGTGAGTATAAAGAATATGTTAAGTAATTTCTGCCAAAATTTTACAAAATGCTGTTTGGAAAAGCTAAAATGCGTTGGCGGACCCCGCTGGGGGAGCTACCGCTCACCCCAAACCCCCTAGCTTAATGACTCTCGCCATTGTCGCTCGCCGATTTACACCCCTATCTGTATCAGAACCGGTTGTTAAGAAATTGGCAGCACACCCTTGCCTAAATCCCCCCCACCACCACCACTTCCCGATCTGCCTTTGTCGCCCAGTGGGTAAAGCTTAAAAATGCTCTGCTCCCATGTCCAGCAAAATAAATAGTGAAACATCAAGACATTAAACATTTGAAATCGCTGGAAAGTTAAGACAAATTCATGTGTCACAAAATGCTTAGATTTCCTTTAGAGTACACACTGCTTGGAAATAAGACTTGAGTGATACTCACTAA
Organism: Bathynomus jamesi; assembly: GCA_023014485.1. Taxonomy (NCBI): domain Eukaryota; kingdom Metazoa; phylum Arthropoda; class Malacostraca; order Isopoda; family Cirolanidae; genus Bathynomus; species Bathynomus jamesi. Next base: position 17,876 of record JAJOZX010003748.1, on the reverse strand, counting down.
TATACATAAAGAAAATTCTCTCGGGATACGTTCCAAGTTTTAAAAATGAAAAAAAAATTACACTAGAATGAGAAAACAGGTGTCATGAAAGGGAACAATGAAAACGAAGAATGGAAAATACTTTCAGAATACGATGCCCAAAACCCATTGCAAGAAAGACTCGGCCACTATTTTAAATGTATATTTTAAACAATTATGAGGATTTTTTTTGCGAACAAAGCAGACGTACTAATGCTCGAAAAAGCGCGAAATCGAGGCTACAGGCCAAAATTTCAGTAGCTGTTAAACCATGGGCTAGGCCATATTTCTGATTTAACCTGCGAAATAATGCCAAAGTATTCGCGTGAAGACGGAGTTATTAATAAAAAATTGTTGGTTAGAAAAAGGTTGGGAAGCACGAAAATTACTTACAGAGTTTCTGAATAAGCCATGGACAAGAACTGGTTTGAATTATATCATAGACAAAGTGAAAGAAACTGGTGATGTAGAGCGCAGAAAGGGTAGATGGAGGCCTAAAATGGCTCGAACACAAGCAAATATCGATCTCATAGGGACAAGAATATTGAGTCAAGAAGAACCTGGGACGCATTTAACATCAAATGAAATAGCCATGGAAATAGAAACATCTGACAGTAGTGTTCGGCAAATAACAAAATTTGACCTAAACTTGAAGGCATACAAACGAGTTTTAGCACAAACTTTGACACATTCATAAGCAAAATCGCTTGCTATGTTGTCACCGTGCAGTTCGTACGATATGGTTTAGTGATGAGAAACTATTTACAGTTAGTAAACCAATTAATAAACAGAATGAGCGTGTATATGCGGCTGTCACAAGGAAACGTGATATAACACCTGAAAGGTTGTTAAGAAAAACAAAGCGTTTCTCCTAGTATAATGGTCGGTGCAGCATTTTCAAAACTTGGAAAGACAAGGATAGTTTTTGTAGAACCAGGAATACTAATGGATTCGGAATATAACTATACTCATGTTCTTGTTCCATATTTTCAAGATATTTGACAAATATGCGGTGATAACTTCGTTTTCCAGCAAGATGGTGCACCTTGTTGATTACTTGAGACAAACAACCCCTGATTTCATGGAACTCCTGTTTCTCCTGTCACCTTCCTCCTTAGCTGATCTTTTTCCGTGTCTCATCTACCCTGTGAGCAGTCCAGCATGCTCTCAAACACACAATTCTTCCTCTATTCATCGCCACACATACATGCATCTTACACTACACAATCTTTTCAAAATTAAAAAAAAAAAAAAAAAATGGCATCATTGAACCTTGGAGACGTTGTTTTTGGCTCTCTCCTTCTTCTCCTTACTACATAAAAATAAAATGTGGCCGGCAAACAGCCCGGATTTAAATCCGTTGGACTACTCAGTGTGGGAAGCACTAAACGAAAAGGTTTACCGCCATGGTCATCAAATCCGAAATGTTCAATAATTTAGAACTACAATCGTGGACGAATGGCGGAGCATATCGCAACGATTTCTGAACAGTGCTATCAACAAGTGGCGAATGCGTCTTGAGCTCTGTAGGGATAATAATGGAGGGCATTTTGAACATCACTTGATATGATGGGTAAGATAAGTGATCCTATACTGAAAAAAGGTTGTTTTAGTTTGTTTACATTATTTGTTTAAAATATACATTTAAAATAGTAGCCTAGTGTTTTTGCGATATTTGGTATATAGTGTAATGTGCAGATATAGCGCATTATTCTAAAACTACTAAAGTTGAAAGATGTCATCAAGCTGGCACATTTTATTTTTATTTACACATGTAAGAACAAAATCGCTAGCTTACAGTGGGTAAATAAATATTTGTAACATCTCAAGAAATCCACTCATATCAGACCATAAATAGATCAAAGCATGATATTCCTCAATTTAGATTGTGTTCGTCTAAAAAATTATCCATTTTCAAGGACTGAGACTATTGTCGTCTATTGTTTTTTAATAAAGATAAAGGTAATCATGTCTAATAAGAACTTAAGAATGTTTTGTTGATAAGAATTAAAAATGTTTTGTTTAATAAAGAAGAAAATAATGTTTGTTATTAATATGTTAGTGTGAATTTAGAATAGTTAATTGTTTCTCTCCGCGATTGAATGTTAATGATAGTCCGCACTCGTGTTCCCGGTTTGTTCAATTGTTTCGGCATAAATAAAAAGTCAGTAAATAGTAATAATAGTGTGTAATTATCCCCGGTTCTTTCATTGTACGAAATTTTAATGGCGCTCACCGCCACGGCTACCCGTCTGCACGTGTTTATAAAGTATAGTGAAGCGAGTGTAAAGAGTGGAAAGAGCAATGATAAAAGGAAAGTAATAAATTAAAGTAAATAACAATAAAACAATGAACTGCACACTACACTATGGAATGACTTAAATGCTGATATAAAAAATATTGTGAATGTAAATTCGTTCAAAACTAAGTGGAAATTTCAATTAATAATGGAATGCTAATAAAAATCTAGGATTAAATGTACAGTTACCCGCATATGTAATGTTCCTCGCCTCACATGGGACTCCGTACATGTGGCAACGCCTCAGCGATAGTCAAGGTACCCCAACTGGGGAAAGGTGGGGTGGAGGGGGGACAACCGAGTCCAACAACATATGACATTGATATACAGGTAAGACGCCGTTCAAAAATTACTAACGCTATTTTTGCTAAAACCTGACACCCCCACCCCTGTAACGTTCCGCAACTTGTGGGGTGTGAGATGGGCGAATTGTTACATAACATCTTAGGGGTGCCTGGTCTAGCGTTACAGAACGTTCCTGGCGGATCTGGGTTGTCAAGTTTTAGCAAAAATAGAGTTACGTAATTTTTTAATGACCCCTAATTATAATGTAATGTCTGTGTTCATAAAGATAAACGATTAATATGATCGTGAACAGCGTTGAACTCCATGTTTACTAGACTTATACAGTAATAAGGCTCCATTATGATTACTGCAAATCTCTATGAACAGATATCACAATACAACTTTTTATATACTAGTGAATTTGAACCAAAAATAGACATTACACAACCATCCTCCACACGCTCATTCCTCTTCCCCACCCACCAGTCTCGCGTAACAATACTAATAAAGCTGTTTGTAGAGCCCGTGTGCAGCCTTAAACCTTTACTAACTTACGAATCTACACTTATATATATATATATATGTATTGACATTGAGCGAGAAAAAGATTGAGACAGTGAGAGATAGAGAGAGTTAGTGGGAAATGGCTTATCGATTGTTACACAAAGAACTTGTTAACAGTTTCGATCTGAATAACAGTAACAGATTATCAAAATCACATAAGAATAATCCACGTTGATACTAGCATAAACATATTTATATATACTTATAAACTCATACAATATTTACTAATGTTTGTGAAATGACGTTGATGGGCCAAACCGTGGTGTTGACATAGCTACTTGCTGTCACCATCCAGGAGAGACTACATATGGGCGTGTCAGAGGAAACCGTAAGGTGACAGTTGCATGAAGCAGGATATCACCACTGGTTTGTGGCTGATGCCTATTATATTAATAGTGTTTCCAGATTGTATTTGTATTATGAATGTGGAGAGATGATGATTTAATCATGATAGACAGATAAACCCATTAACGTTTTCCAGACTTCCTGTTACATCGTCAATATGGAGATATTATTAGATCTTAACAAGGAATATATATATATATATATATATATATATATATATATATATATATATATATATACAATAAAACACCAATTCTTCATTACAACACATATGCAATGGTTGAGAATGTTTTACTAAATAGTTTATCATACAAAATGCTCACAATTTTCCATAGATTAACATAAATGGCACAGCTATACCCGGTTCATAGTTAGTATTTGGTCCATCCCCCATTATTGTCTATTACATCTTGTAATCTGAGTGGCATAGATGCAACATGGTTATATATGATGTGTGGGTTCCTTCGGAACATCTCCCACTCAGCCATAGTGTGAGTCAGTAGCTGGCGGCTGGTCCTATCCTGCCTATGCTCCCACGAGTTCACCACATTCCCCCACACGTTCTCAATGGGGTTGAGGTCACACCCAGGGGTGCCACAAGAATTTTAGGGAAAGTAACAAAATGAATAAGCCAAAGGTAACAAATCCATCAAAAAGGTAACAAATCGCGAAAAAAAATTAAATTGTTCAAATTAAACTATTTATTAAGTCTTACCTTACTTAAAATGCTACGTTTTCTTCATCCATAGTTTTACTTTCTTGCCATTTGGATTCCTTCATCATATTTATCATTTCTTTTGATGGTTCCCATTTTGTACAATCCTGGCTTCGAAGTAATTCTTTTGTATATAAAAGCGCATTTATTGTGGATGTTTTCAATGAAGATCTATTTTTAACTTTAACATTAGTTAGTGTTGAAAATATTCTTTCGGCACTAGCCGAAGAATGAGGAAGTGAAAGGAGATCCATCATGAATTTAGATAGTAAAGGGAAGCGCTGCTTGTCCCCACACTGTTCTTTTGAATTATTATACCAAAATCTTTCTGGATTTTCTAGTCATTTTAGGCTTTTTCTCCGGTGTTTTATAATCACTATCATAAGTTTCATCATCTTGATTTCCCTCCATATTAAAGGGATATATATATATATTTTTATCAAAATATAGTAACACAAAATTTCACTCACTAAACAGGTTTAATATAAAATTAAAGATAAGACTGAATAAACTAAAACACTGAACACACGTGAGATCACGGAACAAAGTCACGAGAGCAACTGGAAAGAGTTGCCAATCAACGCTATATTATAACGTTAATTGGCAACTCTTTCTAATGTGCCAACTTCAGTGGTGACACTAACAGCAATAATTAAAACTTAGAAATTTACCGTTTTCTTGGAATTAGAGTTAAAAGTCTAAAATGTAACAAAATTTCCGAACGTCGTAACAAAAGTACAAAAATGTTAAAAAGTAACAATTTTGTTACGAAAGTAACAAAAGTGGCAGCCCTGGCTACACCCCTTACTAGGCCAGTCCAGTAGTTCTAGATTTCGCTGCTCCTCGAACCACCTTCTAACAATCCTGGCAGTGTGGATGGGAGAGTTGTCCTGCAAATGGATTTTAAATATTAAAAGTAAAATTATATCTCATCCATACGCTTCATCAGTAACCCACTATTTGAGATAGGTTTTAACCTCTATGTATAAGGGGTTTCTCTCAGCTAAATATAATTGTGCGCCATTATACAAATAATACAGTCTGCAGTTATCCAGAATAAAATCCTAGTGTTGTCATAGTACTGAAAGAGTTAAAGAACAATTTTATGACCATTATTCGTCCCATGTAAATGTGAAAACCGGACATACAAATGCATATAATACATAAATCTTACTCTAGTAAAAGGATAATATTCTACAACACACAAATACAACATACCTGCATAAAGATAATCTGCTCAGGATAGGGCAAAGCATACGCGCGTACAGAAGGCAGCATTACCTCCTCCATGATCTCTATATATTGAACTGCCGTAAACCTCCCGTGGATCTCAGTCAGCTCTCCTAGTCCTTGTAGGTGCATCCATTCCCACACATTCGCCGTCACGTGCCACCTCCGTGTCACTTCGTAAATATTTTGGCGGGCATATCTCGTGTTGTCCTGTCGCCAACACCGAAGACGGCCGTGAGTTGTAGACGCAAACGTACGTCTTCTCGTCAGAGAAGATAACTCTGCTCCAGTATGCGAGATCATCATTTATATGATGGCGAGCAAACGAGAGCCTGGCCTGACGATGTCGTTCCTCGATCCTCTCTTTTTTGGCAGGAGTATAGTGGTGATATCCTGCTTCATGCAACCGTCTCCTTACGGTGTCCACTGACACGCCTATATGTAGTGTCTCCCGGATGGCGACTGCGTTGTTGATAGGATCGTTCTGCATTTCGTTGATTATTCTCCGGTCTTCTTCTGGGGTAGTCTTTCTTGGTGCCCCACACTTAGGACGATCTAGCAGATTCCCAGTCTTCTGCCATCTCTGCACCCAGCGTCGAACAGTAGGCTTCGAAATTCCCAGTTCCATGGCTATGTCAGCTACAGAGAGGCCTGCTTCCCGAATACCAATTATCCGGCCTCGCTGTACAATTTTATCTTGAGCTGGATTCATTTTCAGAGTCGGTGTTCATCATACGGTGTAGAAATATGGTATGAGCATAGATCATGCCAGTAACCATGTCAACACCTCAGTTTGGCCCATCAACATCATTTCACAAACATTAGTATAATATTGTACGAGTTTATAAGTATATATACTGTAAACCAGGTTAATTTCACGGCAGCAAATTTTCGCTCTTTCATATCCTTGGACGAGTTCGCGGCATCATAATTTCACGCTCAACAGTTGCTAGTTATAATCTTATAGATTAAAATGACATCATGAATGACGACATTTATTCTGGAGTGTGATTGTTCGACGTTGAGGTCGTATATCAAGGCAAGTTTTATCTCTTGGTATGCGGATAAAGTTTCAGCAGCACTCAACGTAAATGAATCTCTCGGTAAGATAGATTTGAAGCTCTCCACACTGAAACCTATTCATGTTAAATGGATTGTCTTTGCATGGGATAACCTACACAAAATGAGGGAGACCATTCGGAAGGGTTGAGAAATTAGTGGCATTCATGATAGTATTGTTATACAGTAATAATATAGTATAATTGGTACTTTTCTGTTATCCCGGACCCCAGACATTTTGCCGAAAATATCACAACTTAACCTAACCAACTGTCAAGGGCATACAGTTGACCTAACCGTATTTCTTGTATGTCCATAATGAAGACTTTAAAAGATTATTAATAATAATAACAGAAAAACAGGTGCTTTCCTGTTAGGTCAACTGTATGCCCTTGACATTTGATTAGGTAAAGTTGTGAAATTTTCGGAAAAAAGTCTGGAGTCTAGGATAACAGGAAAGTACCATATAATTTAAAATGTTTTTACTGTTTTTACTTTACAATGTTTTATTACAATATACTGAATTTACTTTTCAAATAAAGTATTTGAGTGATCTAAGTTTTATTTTCTTACTATTTTCCAAAGATTAGATTAAATTGTCAAATTTTCGCTTGCTGGATATGTTCGCGCAAACTATAGCCTACGCGAAAAACACAAAAATTTCCTGCAGGCGAACATTTCACATTCACTAGTATATAAAAAGTTCGGATCACCTGAAGATCAGGGCCTCCAACCTTCTTTAGTTAGCCTTATAAGGCTAACTAACGAAAATATCACGACCTAACCTAACCAATCGTTAGCTCAACTGTACGCCCTTGACGATTGGTTAGGTTAGATCATAATATTTTCGTTAGTTACCCTTATAAAGCTAACTAAAGAAGGCTGGAGGCCCTGATATTCAGGTGATCCAAAAGTTCTAGTGTAGTGGATGTTCATATAGGTTTGCAGACATGTCAACTCTCACGGATTTTCGTGAGTCTCACGGATTTTAAGTCTATCTCACGGTCTCATTAATAATAATAATAATAATAATAAAATCGGGGAGAATGTCTCAAACTCCCTCATGTGAGATATGTTTCCAATTATCAAAATCAGACACATTGAGAAATCTCACGGATTTTCATACTTCAAGATTGACGTCTCTGGATTTGCAGTAATCATAATGGAACCTTATTACTGTATAAGACTAGTACACTACAGGAGTCAACGCTGTTCATGATCATATTAATTGTTTATCTTTATAACACAGACATAAATTATAATTACCTGTATGTCAATGACTGCACATTCAATTGTCCTTTAGATATATATGTCTGTGTTATATGTTGTTGGACTAGGTTGTTCCCCTTCACCCCCTCTTCCCCAGTTGGGGTACCTTGACTAACACTGCGGCGTTACCACATGTACGGTTCGCCTGTGAGGCGAGGAACATTAACCTACGGGCAACTGTACATACAAAGAATACAAAGGAATATAAGGACACCAAACAGCAAAACACCGGCTGGTCTCTACGAGGCTGTCTGTTTAAGAAGGAAAGTTAAAAGAAGTCAGAAAATTTAAAGACAAGTGAAAGTTTTAAAGCAAAGCAGACAAAAGAGGTTGAGAGATAGGAAAGAACTTTGAAGCTAAAGTGAAAATTTTGAAGTACAGAAGAGGGAATCCAAATGAAAATTCTATAATATTTCTACGCGCTAACAAATGCTTCCAACTGGGTGTTTAAGGCGAGATAAGCATCTAGTTTCTTTTTAAAGGATTCGATCGAATTACTTTGAACTAAGCTGGCTGGCAATCTGTTCCACAAATTAACTATACGATTGAAGAAAAAATGTTTAGCTTCATTAGAATTAAAATGTTTACCCACTAATTTAAGACCATTACAGCGAGTTCTATCTGCATTCCTGAAGGTGAAATATTTTTTCACGTCGACATTATCAAAATCTTTAATCATTTTAAATACCTGCATTAAATCTCCTCGAATTCGCCTTTTAACAAATGAGAATAGATTTAGCATTTCTAAACGGGCAACGAAGATTTGTTTCTTAGTCTAGGAATCATCTTAGTAGCCCGTCGCTGCACTTTCTCCATTCTGTCTATATCCTGTCGTAAATATGGGGACCAGAATTGAACGCAGTATTCCAGGTGCGGGTGTACTAAGGAATTATATAATGTTAGCATTGTTTTCTCCGACGTAAATTCAAACGATCTACCAATAAATCCAAAGATTCTATTTCTTTTTCTGACCGCTTCGATACATTACTTACTCGGTTTAAGAGTGCCGGCAACAATAATACCTAAATCTTTCTCTTCCGTAACACTCATTAGTGTTTGTCGCGCATAAAATACTTTTCTTTAACATTGTTTCAACCGATATGCAACTTTTACATTTATCTCTATTAAAGTTCATTTGCCAAATTTCCGCCCACTTGAGTGATTTATGAATATCTTCTTGAATGTGCAAACGTTCTACTGCTGATTTTGTTCGTCCCCCTAGTTTGGTATCATCCGCATATTTTGAAATTATACTGTTAATTCCCAAGTCGATGTCATTGATATAAATAATAAAAAGAACTGGTCCCTGGGCACGCGATAGTAACACTTTTCCAGTTAGTCGCTTTGCCATTAATGACTACTCTTTGTTACGTCCGCTAAGACAATTTTCGACCCACTTGAGAACATTACCATCAATTCCGTGAGAATGAAGTTTAGCTAATAATTTTCGTTACTTTCCTGTTATCCCGGACCCCAGACTTCTTTAGTTTGCCAGACTTCAATTTTGACGCAGAATATTTTCGTTAAAAGTAACGAAATATCACGACTTAACCTAACCAATTATCAATGGGCGTACAGTTTACCTAACGGGCATTCAATTAACCTAATTAGTTGGTAGGGTTAGGTTAAGTCGGGATATTTTCGTTAGTTTTAACGAAAATATTCTGCGTCAAAATTGAAGTTTTGGCAACTGGCCAAAAGTCTGAGGTCCGGGATAACAGGAAGTACCTAATTTTCTATGTGGCACTTTGTCAAACGCTTTTTGAAAATCGAAATATACGAGGGGCGGTCAGAAAATAAGTTTACAAGGCATATATTTTGGGTTCTTTATTTCCAAGTCTAATAACGACAGTGCAGATTTAATTGTACAGCTATCTCACTACTTTACCCCATAGTCCCCGCCACAAATGAGGCATTTATCATATCGTGGGACGAGCTTTTCGGTTCCCTGTTTTGTGCCATCGTGTCACGAGCCGATAGTGCTCGAGGCACCCAACGCGCACACACTTTGTGAAACCCTAACTCCTGAATGATCGTGACAACTGTTCCATGTGACAGATTCAAGTCTTGTTGCAGTTCACGCACCGTAATCATTCTGTTATCGCGAATCGCGTTTTCCACGAGTGTCCTGTTGTCTGCAGTGTTTGCTGTTGTGGGTCTGCCGCTTCTTTCACAATCCTCCGTACTGACTCTTCCGGCACGAAAGTGCGCGCACCATTTTGCTACACTCTGCGGACTCATTACATCTTCCCCATAAACCTCCATCATCTGGCGATGAATTTCTGCCGCGGACACATTTCTTGCATTCAAAAATCGAATAACTGCACGCACCTCGTGCCTGGACCCCTGTTTCAGTCGAGCCGCCATGTTCAACTGACTCATATAACCAATGTACGTAGATGGCAGCCGAATCGACGTGCAATGTTACCAACAATGATTAACGAATTCACCTGATACAAACATAATCAATGTAGGTCCTTTTGTTACGAAATTATACGCCGTGTAAACTTACTTTCTGAGCGCCCCTCGTATAATATCTGCTGTTTTACTCTCGTCATATATATTTACAATATCGTTAAAGAAGTCGAGCAAATTAGTAAGACAAAAATGATTACGTCAAAAGCCGTGTTAAGAATCTTTGATTAATGTATTCACTTCTCAGTGATTAACTATTTTGTCTTCAGCGATCGTTTCCATAAGCTAACCAACTACTGAAGTCAGACTTATTGGAGGATAATTTCCCGGAAGCGATTTGTCTCCTTTTTTAAATATTGGCGTAACATTTGCAAGTTTCCAGTCGAACGGAACTTCTCCAGACTGTAACGATTTATTAATATATTGTGAGAGGAGAGACTATTGCGCAGTTCACTTCTTTAAGTACCTTAGGGAGAGCTTATCTGGACTGGAGTTTTTAGGATTAATTTTACCTATGGCCGAGAGTACTTCGCTTTCAATGATGGTAAAATCGTAAACCTTCAATGATCATCACTGAGCATGATTACGGGAGCGAGAATGGTGTTTATATTTTCGTTAGTAAACACGGAAGAGAAGAATTTATTTGAAACCTCCGTCATTTATAAGTCATCGTAAATGTGTTCGTTGTTTTCGCAGATGAGTGAACGAATTGGAAGCTACTCTTTTACTCCTAAGCTTGTAAGCATTTTCATCAGACAAATTATTTGATTCCTTAAATTTAAAATACGCGTTCCTTTTTAAAGTAAAGCTACTTTTAATTTCCACCATTTAGGTTTAACAGACTTCGCTAGTCTCTTTTTACGTAATGGGATAGTACTCGATTCTAAACGTTTAAGATAATTATAAAAAGAAGTCCATGTGCCATTAATATCAGCGTGCGATAGAGCCTCATCCCAATTATGGGTCGAAAGTTGCAGTTTCATGTCATGAAATTTAGCTCTTTTTAAGATCCAAAACGTATCCCAGCCTCTCCGAAAAAATCTGCAAATGATTACTGGTGAAGAAGTAGTCTCCTATAAAGATATTATCAATTAAGTTTCGGTCTGTACTTAAAACTAAATCTAAAATATCGCGTTCTCTAATCAGTCTAGTGGGTTCCTTGACTATTTGAAAAAGTTAACTTTCGAGCAAACCCTCGTAGAGTTGGCGACTGGAATTAGACTGTAAAAGACCACCCCAATCCTTGCAAAGTAAGTTGAGATCTCTCATAATTATCGCATTATGTTCGCTACTTACATAAAAAATTAGTTCCTGAAGCCAGTTATCACTATCAACAGTCTGAGAGGGAGGCCTGTACACTAAACCTATAATTGATTTCTTTCGTGAGTTGTCTTTGATTTCAACAAACGCCGCATTTATATTATCAATTTCTGCAATGTTTTTAATTATGGGTTTTAAATGTGATCGAACGTACAGTACTGTACCACCGCCCCTTCTTTCTATTCTGTCACTGTTAAACAGCTCATAACCAGGGATATGATATTCTCCGAAAAAATCTCTACTCTCTGTATTTAATCAGGATTCAGTAATTGCTACAATCTCAAATTTTTGGTCAAGGACAATACTTAATAGTTCATCAAATTTAAATCTTAAACTTCGAGCATTAATGCATTTATAAAATTTTGAGTACTGCAGTAGAATCTCGAGGTTCTTCATGGAGGCAATCGTTCACTGTAAGGAAAACTTATGTTAGGCTGTTCGCTTTTATAGGAGTTACGCCGTTTTTTGGCTGAAAAGCCATCGGAGAGCTATGCAATAGTCTATTAAGACGAGCTGCTCCCACATTACTCCAGGATTAAATGTACACTACTTGTTATTGTTCATCTTTCATGTCTAATATTGATTTCTTTGTATAGTATTGGTATCATACTTTCAGTAATGACTTTGTATTTGTTTATATCTCTAATAATATGATAACTTAAGATTAATACATACTCTAATTAATAACTCTTATTCATGATTTATGTACAGGGTGGGCCGTAAGTTTCCATACATAGGAAAAATAAACATTTTTTTATGGACAACCATTTTTATTTATATAATATGCTCTACATGGTTGCCATTGTTTTGAAAACACATTTCAATACGTGTTCCCCACTGTTGATGAACACGCATTAGCACAGTTGACGTTATGCTTGTAATGGCGTTGGTGATACGTTCCTTTAGATGATTTATGTCTCGTATCTTTTCCTGATACACCATGGCCTTCAAGTGCCCCCAAAGATAGAAATCAAGGGGGGTGAGATCTGGGGATCTGGGAGGCCACTCCACAGGACCACGCCGACCAATCCAAGCATCCGGAAACTGCTGCTGATCCAAATACCGACGCACGTGAAGACCATAATGAGGTGGAGCTCCATCTTGCTGGAAGTAAACTGGGAAGTTACCTTCCTCGTTTAGCAGGGATGGGAAAATCTCTTCTTGCAACATGTTAAGATACCTTTCGGCATTAAGATTTCCACTGACAAAAATTGGTCCAATAATTCTGTCACCCATATCCCGGCCCACACATCACTTTACCGGCACCTTGCATCTTCGTCGGACTCAGCCAGTTAGGGTTAGCATTACTCCAATAACGTATGTTTTGCCGATTAACCTCTCCATTGACGTAAAATTTGCTTCATCAGTAAACAAGATCTTAGTTGAAAAGTTTGCATCCTCGTTCACTTTGGTTAATGCCCATTCACAGAATTCCATCCGTCTATCCGGGTCGTCTTCACTCAAATGCTGTGCCATATGCAATTTGTATGGATGCCATTTGTTTGCTTTCAAAATGCGCCTGATACTCGATCTGCTGACACCACTTTCTGCAGACAACCGTCGTGTACTTTTTCTGGGACTCCGTGTAAGCGCTGTAAGTATCGTAGCTGTTGTGTCTTCATCGGTGGCTGTACGTCTTGGACCACTTCGCGGTTGATCTGCAACATTTCCAGTTTTCTGAAACTTGTTAATAAGTTTTGCCACAGTGTCGTGTGTGATGTTCGTTCCATGTTGTCTGTTAAAGTTCATTGCAACCATGCGACTGCTTCCCGACCCAGCCATCAGTATGATTTCAATTCGTTGCTCTTTCGTCAAACGCATATTCTTAGGGTATCTGAAACATAAAAACAAACGTTTAATTTTTCCTATGTATGGAAACTTACGGCCCACCCTGTATTATTAATTAATAATAAATAACTGTTTTATTTTTAATTAAGAACCCAGTAAAGCCTAAGGCTTAAGGGCCAAAGTAAAAAAAGAAATAGTCCAATTTCACAATTATTTATGTTAAAAAGAAAACAAAACTTGTAAAACTGTATTAATTTTATAAGGGCGAATGGCGGCAAAAAACACCCCTCCCATAGAAGAAGAGCCAAAATTTAGGTCCAGGGATTTTGAGATATCTGGACACTCTGCATTTGAAACACTGGAGGTCATAGACAGCGGGAACGATGAAATGAGGAAGATTGTTCCAGAGTTGGCCGGTTGAGTAGATAAAAGATTGAAAATACCGATTAACCATTGCGTTAGACAGTTGGACAGAAAAGGAATGGGAATGAGTTGAAAGTCTGGTACTGCGTGCTCTCCTTAAAGGAGAAGACATGCAGTTAGAGAGTTCAGAAGATCAGCGTCCGTTATAATAACGACAGTAAATAAAGAGAGAGGCAACATTGCGGCGAAGAGAGAGGGATTGAAGACAATCAGTAAGAGGCGTGAAATTGATGAGATGAAAAGCCTTTGATTCCACCCGGTCAAGTACAGCTGTGTGGGTTGAGCCATCCCACACATGAGTGGAATGGCCCCTGTACTTTATACAGGGGCGGACAAGTCTCCTGTATAAAGACAGCAACTGAGTTGGGTGAAGAAACCGCGGAGGCGGTATAACACCTGACCTTTGAGAAGCTGTTTTAGAGTGAGAGTATATGTGATCTTTCCAGGAAAGATCACGAGAAAAGGATACCAAGAATGTTAAGAGAAGAAGAAGGATTGAGTTGTGTATTGTTGAAAGTAAGGGGATAGTTGTTTGGAAGATTGTGACGAGTAGACAGATGGAGAAACTGAGTTTTTGAGGCATTGAAAGCCACAAGGTTTTCTCTACCCGAGTCAGAGATAGCCGAAAGATCAGAGGACAGGTGTACCATAGCCATCTCATTCGAATTATGGAGTGGCTGTTGAGAGGGATGCTTTGGGAAGCGGGTGGAGAAATGAAGCGTGAAATTATCGGCATAGAAGTGGATAGGACAGAAAGTGCAAATTAACCTCTTTTAGACCAGTGGGTCGAAGATATACCGTTTCCCATACACGCACTCATAACTTAACCCTACAAAAACTTCGGTCGTTAAGAGGTTATTAATCAATGATAAATAAAAACAAACGAGTAGGTGACAGGACAGAACCCTTCGAAATTTAAGATTTATGCCAGAATCTATCAAAAGCTTTTGATATGCCAAGCGCAATGGCAAAGGTTTCACCGAAATCCCGAAACTAGGATGACCAAGAGTAAGAGATATGCAAGAGGATCGACAGTAAAGCGTCCCTTGCGGAATCCATACTAACGATCTGAAAGAGGATTGTGAGAAGAGAGGTATTTAAGAATCTTCCCATTAAGGGTAGATTCAGAAACTTTAGATAGGCAAGAAATCAGAACAGTTGGATGATAGTTGGAGGGTTCAGCTCGGTCACCCTTCTTTGAAACAGACTGAATGAAAGCGGACTTCCAGCAGGAAGGAAAAGTACCAGATGAAAGACAAAGACGAAAAAGTTCGTCTGAGCAAGGTGTCAGCTCAGAAGCACAGTTTTTAAGAACAACAGGAGCAGCACCATCAGGGCCGCACGCCTTTTTACAGTTGAGCCCAGATAGAGTAGAATAAAACATGTTTGAAAGAAAGAGATTCTAATTTCAGAAATAATTAATTTAGAGGTGGGAGGAGATGGAGGAACAGCACCGGAATCGTCCAGCGTTGAGCTGGAGGCGAAAGTTTGAGTGAAGAGTTCAATTTTATCGGAAAAGAGACTGCAACTGAGCCGTCGGAATGGTAAAGAGGAGAGAAAGAAGAAGAGGAAGTAAAGTTGTTGGAGAGGTTCTTACCTAGGTGCCAGAAAGAGCGTGAAAAATTAGAATTGTATAGGTTTTCACATTTTTGTTGGATGAAGAAATTTTTGGCGAGTCGAAGAACAGATTTTGCACAAATCCGGGCAAAAATATAAGCTGAGTGAGAGTCAGGAGTTGGATGGTGAATATATCTTCTGAAAGCTTCCTCTCTGTTGCGGATACCATTAGAACAAGTAAAGTTAAACCAAAGATTCTTTCATTGGTAGCAGGAATAGAAAATGGAATGTACACTTCCATGCCAGAGAGTATCACCTCCGTGCAGTAGCTCAACGGCCACGGAATAGTAATCATTCCATGGGAAATCAGAGAATTACTGCCTGAAGGCCTCGCAATTAGCGGCGCCATGGTGCCAAAGGCGCCTCCTCTTGGGACGATCGAAAGGCCGAATTGGAGCGATATGACAGGAAACGGATATAAGATTGTGGTCAGAGGAGCCCAACAGAGAAAAAAGTTTGACAGAATAAGAAGAAGGATGAGAGGTGAGAAGTAAATCCAGAATGTTGGGGGCCTATCTCCGAAGTAGTATAGCCGCAAAAGGGGAGAGTGCAAGAATGTTGCAGGTTATTATGTAATGTTGCAAAGGGGGGTGGGGGTTGTTGCAAGGGGGTGGGAGTGTTGCAAAGGGGGGTGGGGGAAACTTGGAGGCGGCGTTATCCCCCAAGAGAAAGAAGGAGGAGAGAAAGGAGGAGAGGTGTTCACCTGGCAGGAGCCAAGTGCACATTAAGACTTCAGCCGAGTAGGCGTTGTTTTATAGGCTCCTAATCAGCCAGTTGGCGTAAATGGCTTGAGTTGCCAGATACCGCGATACCATTGTATACATTATTATAGACTCCTAATCAGCCAGTTGGCTGTAAATGGCTTGAGTTGTCAGATACCGCAGTACCATTGTATACATTATTATATACGACTAATCAGCCAGTTGGCTGTAAATGGCTTGAGTTGCCAGATACCTCTTTTAGCAGTATTATTGTATACATTATTATAGACTCCTAATCAGCCAGTTGGCTGTAAATGGCTTGAGTTGCCAGATACCGCAATACCATTGTATACATTATTATATTTCGAATACCGGTAGTAGAAGGCATAACAATTAAGTAAAACAACATTGCATCATTCTGTTTATTATAAATATATAGAAAATAAATATACATTTGAGGAATATGCATATAACAGTACAGGAAATATATACACACAATTATGGTGATATATAAAATAAAATATACATTTCAAATAAATATACACTTCAATAGAAATATGTACATAACAGTACAGGAGAAATATACACACACACACACACACACACAATTATGGAGATATATTTATAAAATAAATATACTTTTCAAATAAAAATAAATATACATTTCAATAGAAATAGCGTATATTCAGTACAGGAGAAATGTCAAGCAAAATATAAATACAATTCACTTTTTTTCAAAATACTAAACTCGGTCTTAATCGAGTTTACAATTACATCATTATTGCTCTGCATTACGCAGTATATGCGGCTTAATAATATTTCACCGCTTAAAGTATAGGGAAACCTGTATTCGATATGAAGGGCTTTCATATCGTTCAGTACTATTTTTGTTCCCACTTTACAACCGGTTGGTAAGTCATCTTTAAATACGGCTAGAATACAATCAAAAGCACGCACAAAGAGTTCATCGTTAGCTACATTATTAAACACAAGTTTATAAGAACGCTTTTCCAATCGAGGGTTTATTTCTACCGACTCGAGCTTTTCAATCGTGAACTCACTCAACATAGCGGCAATTGAAATAATCTTCTAAATCGTTACGACAACTGCGCGTTATATAAAGAAATAGTTCTTCAGGGTGAACGGTGTAGGTGAGCTCAGCCTTGTACCGATCAATTGCTTTGTACCAAAGTTCATGGTATTTCAAAGAGTCTAAACTTTTTAAATAAACATCCAGCACTAGACCATTCTCACCAGCCCTACACTCGGTAAACCCATCGAGCAGAGCGGTGTATGCGTATTCAAGTACTGTATCAAAATAAAACATATCCGTAACACGCGCGTCTAATATAGGTTTCAGTTTACGGAATCCGACGATTTCAAACATTCTGTCGAGGATGAAACGGTTTCGCGTAGGAATAAGAGCGTTATTATCAGAAGCATTCTTCCACATCAACCGTATATCAATGCACGGCCGATCGTTATTTATACACAACGTACATACAACGGCGTATGAGGGTGCGTCACTAATCTGCTCTCTTCTTGTACCTACGTTAGCAGGTATTTTATAACGATCTTCACTCCACTTCTCAACTATCACAAAGATTCTATTCATCTCCTCGATACTTAAATAACCCGTTTGTTTGTCGGTCTACATTCCGTTTCCAGTACATAGCTAATGGTACCGGAATTACGCCTGAACACGCGCAACGATTTCGTCACGGACACATCGTACGAGGCGTTGAGAATGCTGCTCAAAGGAAGTTCCATCGTATTCGAAGAGCGCACGTCCACTCGGCTCAAGCTCTGAGATAACTATGAGCCGTGT
>JAJOZX010003747.1:445000-462975 GCA_023014485.1 Bathynomus jamesi | reverse complement strand
TGCAAAGTGATTCTGCTTCGCTTCTTCCTTGAGGAGCTTTTGCTTTTTCAACAATTTCGACAAGTGCATCATAGATCTCGACAGCTTGATATCGTACAGCTTTGACACTTTGCACACGGCATTCCCATCTTGTCTCGCTCAAGGGCTTCACTGAGAACTCTCACATACTTGCAGAAGACTGACCATCGATGGGTTGAGGCTGAGAAGAAGACATACAGGCGTTGAATAACCCCGAAAAATGAGATGGCTTATACACATGTTTTTGCCATGTCCCCAAGTAGCAAATTGTAGTTGTGGCATGCGCATGGAGTGAAGAATGCTCTTGAATTCATTTCCAGAAGTCGTGGCTTGAACGCTTGATGAGTGTCCCTTCATGTTCGCACCATTATCGTATCCTTATCCACGAATATCACTCATTTTCAGTCCAAGTTCGTGAAGTTCTCTCATCAATACCTCTAGTAGGTTTTCTCCTGTGGTCTCCTTCACCTCATTGAACTTGATGAAGTGTTCAAAAATTCCACTTTCAATACCTGATGATCCATCAGAGACATATCGCAAAGTAAGGGACATCTGCTCCTTGTGACTAATGTCTGGTGTGCAATCAAGGATCACAGAGAAATACTTTGCCATTTTAATTCTGTGTACAATGGATGCTCGAACTTTGTTGCCCATGAGCGAGATGAGTTCATTCTGGATTCGTTTTCCCAGATAATGATCATGAATTTCGTTATTGACTATTCTTCTAAGATGGTCTTGCATGACGGGATCAAATCTTGAGATAAGCTCAACCAGTCCAAGGAAGTTGCCATTATTCCGTCTGAAGATTGTATCTACTGACCCTCGGAATGCCATGTTGTGTTTAGCGAGATACTGTACAATGGCGAGGAGGCGCTCAAACACATTTTTCCACCTAAGCTTCTCCGTATTGATTCGTTCCTGACTGAGTTGATCCACAGTGCAACTTTTGATCAAACGTTGTTCGAGTTCCATCCATTGGAGAGTCGCCTTCAGATGGCCCTGTTATCTTTCGTGCTCAGACAGTCTGGAACTAGTATTCACCCAGTCACAGTATCCTCCACACCCCAAGGCATTGTTGGAGTTTCCAAATAACTTGCAAGAAAAAAATATCCGATTCTTAGAGATTGAATAAATCAGCCATTTCCGTGTACCAACTTCTCCATTTTCCATCCGTCTCTTGTAATGACTTTTTGAAAACTTGCGGCCATTGTCACCTCTGGGAAAGTTATAGTCTTCCTCACACTGTGGTGGGCCTTTACTCACTAGTAAATCTCTGACTTTTGTGCTGACAGTTTCCGGCCATTGACTTGGATCTTTGAGTGCATCCAGAGGCTGATTTTGCAGAACTGGAGTCTGATCCAAGGGTTCTCCTTCCCTCTGGATATCACTTTCATATATCAAAGCTGATGATGATGCGTGTGACGGCGCAGGCACATCTTGTTCAGTTTCAGCCTGTGGATCGCGTTTCTCTAGAAATTTTTCAAATGACCCATACATACGCTCAAGTTCTGATTTCCGCTTCCCTTCACGCTGTCTCTTCTGGTGACCGCTGAGATATTTCCGAGCAGTATCTCGCAATCTCTTTGGAGGCATCACTGTCAGTCGATATCTGAAATATAACAAAATATATAATTAATACGGAATACTATTGTATAGGAATACTATTGTATATGAATACTACTGTATATGAAGTTATTATGACAAGCTGTATTTAATTTACCACTCAAAACCAAAATACTTTTTATACTGTACTCGTATATTTGCGGGGCCCCTAATAGCGCGGGGCCCAAAGCAGCCGCTTTGTTTGCTTTGCCCAAAGGCCGGCAGTGTATATAAAGGCGTTTAAAAACGGTTTTATACAAGGAGGGGAGGTTCAAACTGGAAAAATCCGGTTATGTGAAGCGCAGAAAGTTCAAACTTACGGCCCAAAAGATATTTCAGCCCCATGGCCTATTATTTAGCTAAAAAAAAAGGGTGGGGCAAAATATATTAAGTACCCCTAGTGTATAATGAATTTCACAATTAAAAACGTGAAATTTATAAATGGTGCACACCCAGAACAGTGATTTTTTTAACCCTCATTTATACAAGTAAATTTAATTTCTTATACTGTTGTATCTCATTCACGAAATGCCAAGTGACCGAAATTATTCTATGACGTCTGTTATTGATAAGAAAATGAAAATTTTTTCTTCTCCATCACGAGATTGAATTGGAATATCTCTCTCTCTCTCTCTCTCTCTCTCTCTCTCTCCCCTAGGTAGGATAGGAGAGTGGTCCGACAAATGGCAAATACCGTTTAACTTTGGTAAATGCAAAATGATGCACATTGGCTACGCCAATCCCAAGTCGGACTACTAGATGTTGGGTAGTAATATCGAGGTGACTGATTTAGAAAAGGACTTGGGTGTGCTAATTAGCAGCGACCTTAAGTTTACGAAACAGTGTGTAGAGGTGGAAAAGAAAGCCCAGAAACTATTGGGTTATATCAGGAAGCAATTTCAGTTTCGGAACAAGGAGATTGTGCTCTCACTGTACAATTCCCTTGTTCGGCCGCACCTGGAGTATGCTGTGCAGTTCTGGTCGCCCACCCTCAGGAAAGATATTGAGAGGCTGGAGCGAGTGCAGGCGAGGGCCACAAAGTTAATCCCTTCCGTTAGGCATATGGGCTACAATCGACGGTTACGCGCCCTGAACTTGTTTTCGTTCGAAACTCGGAGGCTGCGCGGTCAACTGATCGAGGTTTTCAAGCTCTTACGTGGGTTCAACGATGTCGATTTTAGAAGTATGTTTAGTTTAAATGATAACCCAACTCGCAACAATGGTTGGAAGTTGGATTTGAAACGGTTTAGGACTAGTGTGTGTGGGAATTACTTTACGTATAAGATCTGTGACACATGGAACAGGTTACCTTCAGAAGTTGTGAACAGTTCCTCTGTGGATCAGTTCAAGAAAAGGTTAGACCAAATCTTGCACACTATTTGAGTGTGTAGAAAATTTTCCCTGGCACCCGTTGCCATTGGTACCTCCTCGGTATGGGCCGCAAGGCCTTTTGAGGTACTTCTTTTCCCTGTAACTCTCTCTTCTCTCTCTCTCTCTCTCTCTCTCTCTCTCTCTCTCTCCGCAGGGGGTATAAAGGTTACCCCGCAGGGGGTATAAAGGTTATGCACGTTCCTTCTGGGTGTTGTAAACTTTATACTTGGGGTGTGACAGCCCTCCGGTCCCGAGTCGTGGGATTCTAGAGAAATTGGCTGCCAATTCCTTTACTGTAGGTTCTCTCTCTTTCGGGAGGGCGGGTGAAGTCTGTTGTACAAACCTGTCCCCGTGGGTTACTAGGACCCCTTCCCATCCCTACTCTGTTTTTAGCTTAGGTTAAGGATGCTCTCCTCTGACTAAATACTAAATTTTTTTTTTCCCCTACTCTTACTATTAGGACCCTACTGCTACCTCATGCGTGGGAAGAGAGGCTTTGGAACCTCTATAAACACCACCATTTCACTTCAGTTGTAGGTAAATAATTAGAGGGGATAATAGCGGGTAGGATTGTTGACCATTTGGATTCCTACAAGCTACTTGGGGACTCCAACATGGGTTTAGACGGCATAGGTCATGTCTCACTAACTTGCTCGAGTTTTCCACGTCATGTTGAGCGAGTATGATAAGAGTAGGGCAATTGATATGAGAGCCTTTGGTAAGGTACCTCACTACCGGCTAATGGCCAAAGTGCGCGCGCTGGGTATGGTGGGGAAGTAGGTAGGTTGATTGGAAACCGGCTGAAGAATGCCACAAAGTTAATCCCTTCCGTTAGGCATATGGGCTACAATCGACACTTACGTGACGCGGGTTCAAAGATGTCGATTTTAGAAGCATGTTTAGTTTAAATGATAACCCAACTCGTAACAATGGTTGGAAGTTGGATCTGAAACGGTTTAGGACTAGTGTGTGTGGGAATTACTTTACCTATAAGATCTGTGACACGTGGAACAGGTTACCTTCAGAAGTTGTGAACAGTTCCTCTGTGGATCAGTTCAAGAAAAGGTTAGACCAAATCTTGCACACTATTTGAGTGTGTAGAAAATTTTCCCTGGCACCCGTTGCCATTGGTACCTCCTCGGTATGGGCCGCAAGGCCTTTTGAGGTACTTCTTTTCCTTGTAACTCTCTCTCTCTCTCTCTCTCTCTCTCTCTCTCTCTCTCTCTCTCTCCGCAGGGGGTATAAAGGTTACTCCGCAGGGGGTATAAAGGTTATGCACGTTCCTTCTGGGTGTTGTAAACTTTATACTTGGGGTGTGACAGCCCTCCGGTCCCGAGTCGTGGGATTCTAGAGAAATTGGCTGCCAATTCCTTTACTGTAGGTTCTCTCTCTTTCGGGAGGGCGGGTGAAGTCTGTTGTACAAACCTGTCCCCGTGGGTTACTAGGACCCCTTCCCATCCCTACTCTGTCCTTTTAGCTTAGGTTAAGGATGCTCTCCTCTGACTAAATACTAAATTTTTTTTTTCCCCTACTCTTACTATTAGGACCCTACTGCTACCTCATGCGTGGGAAGAGAGGCTTTGGAACCTCTATAAACACCACCATTTCACTTCAGTTGTAGGTAAATAATTAGAGGGGATAATAGCGGGTAGGATTGTTGACCATTTGGATTCCTACAAGCTACTTGGGGACTCCAACATGGGTTTAGACGGCATAGGTCATGTCTCACTAACTTGCTCGAGTTTTTCCACGTCATGTTGAGCGAGTATGATAAGAGTAGGGCAATTGATATGAGAGCCTTTGGTAAGGTACCTCACTACCGGCTAATGGCCAAAGTGCGCGCGCTGGGTATGGTGGGGAAGTAGGTAGGTTGATTGGAAACCGGCTGAAGAATGCCACAAAGTTAATCCCTTCCGTTAGGCATATGGGCTACAATCGACACTTACGTGACGCGGGTTCAAAGATGTCGATTTTAGAAGCATGTTTAGTTTAAATGATAACCCAACTCGTAACAATGGTTGGAAGTTGGATCTGAAACGGTTTAGGACTAGTGTGTGTGGGAATTACTTTACCTATAAGATCTGTGACACGTGGAACAGGTTACCTTCAGAAGTTGTGAACAGTTCCTCTGTGGATCAGTTCAAGAAAAGGTTAGACCAAATCTTGCACACTATTTGAGTGTGTAGAAAATTTTCCCTGGCACCCGTTGCCATTGGTACCTCCTCGGTATGGGCCGCAAGGCCTTTTGAGGTACTTCTTTTCCTTGTAACTCTCTCTCTCTCTCTCTCTCTCTCTCTCTCTCTCTCCGCAGGGGGTATAAAGGTTACTCCGCAGGGGGTATAAAGGTTATGCACGTTCCTTCTGGGTGTTGTAAACTTTATACTTGGGGTGTGACAGCCCTCCGGTCCCGAGTCGTGGGATTCTAGAGAAATTGGCTGCCAATTCCTTTACTGTAGGTTCTCTCTCTTTCGGGAGGGCGGGTGAAGTCTGTTGTACAAACCTGTCCCCGTGGGTTACTAGGACCCCTTCCCATCCCTACTCTGTCCTTTTAGCTTAGGTTAAGGATGCTCTCCTCTGACTAAATACTAAATTTTTTTTTTCCCCTACTCTTACTATTAGGACCCTACTGCTACCTCATGCGTGGGAAGAGAGGCTTTGGAACCTCTATAAACACCACCATTTCACTTCAGTTGTAGGTAAATAATTAGAGGGGATAATAGCGGGTAGGATTGTTGACCATTTGGATTCCTACAAGCTACTTGGGGACTCCAACATGGGTTTAGACGGCATAGGTCATGTCTCACTAACTTGCTCGAGTTTTTCCACGTCATGTTGAGCGAGTATGATAAGAGTAGGGCAATTGATATGAGAGCCTTTGGTAAGGTACCTCACCACCGGCTAATGGCCAAAGTGCGCGCGCTGGGTATGGTGGGGAAGTAGGTAGGTTGATTGAAAACCGGCTGAAGAATGCCACAAAGTTAATCCCTTCCGTTAGGCATATGGGCTACAATCGACACTTACGTGACGCGGGTTCAAAGATGTCGATTTTAGAAGCATGTTTAGTTTAAATGATAACCCAACTCGTAACAATGGTTGGAAGTTGGATCTGAAACGGTTTAGGACTAGTGTGTGTGGGAATTACTTTACCTATAAGATCTGTGACACGTGGAACAGGTTACCTTCAGAAGTTGTGAACAGTTCCTCTGTGGATCATTTCAAGAAAAGGTTAGACCAAATCCTGCACACTATTTAAGTGTGTAGAAAATTTTCCCCTTGTTTTCATTGGGACCTCCTCGGTATAGGCCGCAAGGCCTTTTGAGGTACTTCTTTTCCTTGTAACTCTCTCTCTCTCTCTCTCTCTCTCTCTCTTTTCTCTCTCTCTCTCTCTCTCTCCTCTCTCTCTCTTCTCTCTCTCTCTCTCTCTCTCTCTATATATATATATATATATATATATATATATATATATATATATATATATATATATATAATATATATATATTATATAATATTTATTTATTTACTTATTTATTATATTGGACAGCGGAGTAAACAGCAACAGTATATTAACATCCTTTGCAGACGATAGAAAAATCTGCGATGTAAATGAAGTGGAGGCCTTGCAGAGGGACACGAACAAAATATACAAATGGTCAGAAGACAAAATTACATTTAACACCGAGAAATTTCAGCTCTTGAGATATGGGAGAAATGAGGAACTTAAACAGACGGCATATTATGCTCCAGATAGACAGGAAATTCAGAGAATCACGAAAGCGATCGATCTGAGGGTAATAATGACCGATGATGCAAAATTCGATACACAAAATCAGATAGCGATAAATAAAGAAAAAAAGAGTTGCGGGACAGGTACTAAGAACGTTCAAAAGAAGGGACAGGACAATAATGATTCCCCTGCTGAGAACACTGATCATACCAAAACTTGAATACTGCTCAGTCTTGATGTCCTCTTATAAAAAGGAAGAAACTAATAGACTAGAAGAAACTCAGAGACATTTCACAGCAAAGATTGTTAGCTGCAAAGCTCAACAACTAGGAAAGACTACGTAAACTAAATCTGTACTCCCTGAAAAGAAGAGAGAGGTACACCATAATCTACAAATGGAAAATGATCGAAAAACTGGTACCAAACCTCAAACTAAACCCAATTACCATTCAAAAAACACTGGAAAATAGGAAAAGTAGGATGTGTAGTGTGATCAAATTAAAGGCCCGACAAAGGACCTCTTCAACACTGAAGGAAAATAGCTTGGTTGTCAGGGGGGCCAAGACTTTTTAACCAGCTTCCAAAGGATCTCAGAAGCGTTACAGGGGCCAAAGTTGAAGTCTTCAAGAGAAGACTAGATGCCTGGCTCAGGACGGTACCAGATGAGCCGGGTGTACCTAGCTATGTTCGGTGGAAAGCGGAAGAAAGCAACTCTCTCCTCCACTAAGCCAGGCCTAGAGGCGGTGCCACTAGCATGACCTTCGTGTGAAGAGAGACCAACACACTGAACATCAACGAGGTTAACGAGGTGTGTGTATATATATATATATATATATATATATATATATATATATATATATATATATATATACTGCATATACAGGAAGAAGGTGCCAAGGGCGAATGTCCGCAAAAACACCACCCCATAGAGGAAGAACAGAGCCGAAATCAAGGTACAAGGTTTCAAGATGCCTGGACACTCTGCGTTTGAAAGATTGACAGTCATACACAGGGGGAAAGATGGATTGAGGAAGACTATTCCAGAGCTGACCAGTTGACTGGATAAAAGATTAAAAACATCGATTAACCCTTGCGTTCGAGAATTGGACAGAAAGTCGGGTAATGCGTACTCTCCTTAAAGGAGATCAGGTCGAGATTTCAGAAAAAGTGTCCATTATAATAGCGATAGTAAAGAGAGATTGAGGCAATATTGCGACGAAGAGAGAGAAAGAGAGAGATTGAAGACAGTCAACAAGAGGCGGGGCAGTCAAGTAGAGCTGTATGGGTTGAGCCATCCCACACATAAGAATCGTACTCCATGCAGGTGCGGATAAGACCCCTGTACAGAGACAGCAACTAAGTGGGAGTGAAGAAACTGCGAAGCCGGTACAACACACCTAACCTTTTAGAAGCTCTTTTAGAAAGAAAGTATATGTTATTTTTCCAGGAAAGATCACGAGAAAGGAAACGCCAAGAATGTTGAGAAAAGAAAGGATTGAGTTGTGTATTGTTGAAGGTAAGGGGATAGTCACGTAGAAGATTGTGACGAGTAGACAGATGAAGAAACTGAGTTTTTGAGGCATTGAAAACCACACAGTTTTCTGTACCCCCAATCAGAGATGGTAGGAAGATCAGAGGTCAGGTGTACCATAGCCATCCTACGCGAATCATGGAGTGTCTGTTGAGAGGGATGCTTTGTGAAGTGGGTGGAGAACTGAAGAGTGGAACTATCGGCAGAGGAGTAAATAGAAGAGGAAATGCGACTTAACAGATCACAGGCCTGAGTGCCCGTCGGACAACTGTAAAATGGATCCTTTTCCAAGGACGGTCAGTCGGTCGTGAGGATTTGATGAGAAAGCGTTCTCGAGCGGCTACTAATAAAAGTGCTTAGAAATGCATTTAAATAGTGTTTCCTTTTACCACTTCTTTTTTATTTCAGTTTTAAAGCAGTCAACAAAGCTAGCTGGCATGACATCCATTTAAAGTATGGTGAAGATTGCCCGAATTTCATGGCTCTCACCATCCCAGCTCACTCAGTAGAAAGTAAAAGAGGGTTTTGTCTCTTGAAAAGAGTTAAAACAAATTGAAGGAGCACTTTAAATACAGACTTGCTTACCTGCCTGGTAAGAATTGTGCTACAGTGACCAGATGAGGCTGAGTTTGACTCATCTCCTGCCATCAACCACTGGTACAAGTTTGCAAAGAGGAAGAGGCGTCGTTTTCAACCCCTTTATAGAGCGAAGGACACAAAAGGCAGAGATGATCATGTTGGTGAATCCTCTGAAAGTGATGTTGCCAGTCAAATTGATGATATCAACCAGAGTGATAGTGAGGATGAAGCTGTTGATCTGTTGGAATGATGTGTGGGAATGATGGTGTGTGTCGGTGGGTGGGTGGGTGATGGTGGGGGTTCCAGGATGTGCGTGGGGGCTCCAGGTTGTGTGTGTGTGAGTGCTTCAGGGTGTGTGGTGGGGGCTGCCTGTATGTGAGAGGTGCAGTTTTGTATTCATTATATAATTTTTCATATTGTCCATCATATGTTTCCTCTTTCTTTCAGTGAATCATTCTGAATTTGCAATATTCTTGCCAATAAATCGTAATTCTGGTCACTTTTGTTTTATAATCAATATCTAAATAGTTTATAGAGTGAATCTATGAGTGGGGACAGTCAAAGGTTGGTTGAAGTTTTTATTGCTTATTTTGGGAACAATCAGCTTTTGCCTGTGGAAAAGTCCAGGACAATCAAATTCTCTGTGGGGGCAACCTCAAGACGAGGTCCTGGTTGCGTGATGGACAACCAAAAAACCCTTAAAATTAACCCCTGATAAATAAAAAATAAATTGATAAATAAAAAGAAAAGATTGGGTGACAAGACAGAGCCCTGAGGAACACCACTGTTGATAGATTTAGTAAAGTCGCTATCTACAACCGCAGCTATAGATCGGACAGAGAGGAAATCAGGGATGAAGGCATAGATAGGAGAGAAACCAAAGGAGGGCATTTTGGAAGTTAAGGATTTGTGCAAGACTATCAAAAGCTTTAGATATGTCTAGCACAATTGCAAGGTTTCACCGAAATCTCGAAAAGAGGATGATCAAGAGTCAGAGAGATATGCAAGAAGTTCGCCAGTAGAAAATAAGATTGTGAGAAGAGAGGTGTTTAAGAATCTTCCTATTAAGGATAGATTCAAAAGCTTTAAAAAAGGTAAGAAATCAAGGCAATTGGACGATAGTTGGAGGGTTGAGAGCGGTCATTCTTCTTTGGGAAAGGCTGAATGAAAACGAATTTCCAGCAGGAAAGAAAAGTACCAGGTGAAAGAAAAAGACGAAAGAGTTTGCCTAGGCAAGGGATCGGCAAAGAACAGTTCTTGAGAACAACAGGAGGAACACCATCAGGACCGTACGTCTTCCTAGAGATGAGCCTAAATAGGGAAGAAAAGACATCTTTGGATGAGATTCTAGTTTCAGACAATTTTGACAGAGGGAGGAGATGGAGGAATAGCCCTGGAATCGTTCAGAGTTGAGTTGGAGGCAAAAGTGTGAGGGCAGAGTTCAGCTTATTAGGACAAGAGACGGCAACTGAGCCGTCGGAATGGAAAAGAGGAGGGAAAGAATAAGTAAAGTAGTGTGAGTGGTTCTTGGCTCGGTGCGAGAAAGAGCGAGAAGAATTAGAATTAGATAGGTTTTTACATTTTTATCGGATGAAGGAATTTTTGGCTAGTCGAAAAACAGATTTTGCACGATTTCGGACAAAAATATAAGCTGAGTGGGAGTCAGGAGTTCGATGGCATTAGAACAAACAAAGTTAAACTAAGGTTTTTTTGGCATTAGTAGTAGGAAAAGACTATGGAATGTACGCCTCCATGCCCGAGAGAATCACCTGCGATGCGCTGAGCGCACTCGGAAGGGCCCCGGCCACGGGAGCAGTAATCATTCCATGCGAAATCATAGAATTGTACTGCCTTAGGGCCTCCCAATCAGCGCCGCCGAGGTGCCAAAGGCGTCTCCTCTTGGGAGGATCGAAAGGTTGAACTGGAACGATTGAACAAGAAACAGATATAAGATTGTGATCGGAGGAGCCCAACGGTGAAACAAGTTTGACATAATAAGAAGGACGAGTGATTAAAAATAAATCCAGAATGTTGGGCCGATCTCCAAGACGATCGGAGATACGAGTAGAGTGCTATATAATCTGTTCTAGGTTATTTAGGACAGAAAAGTTGTAAGCTAGTTCACCAGGGATGTCAGTGAAATGGAAGGAAAGCCAAAGGTGGTGGTGGTGTGTGAACATTGAAATCTCCTAAAATGGAGATTTCAGCATGAGGAGAGTGGGAAAGAATGTATTCCACTTTGGAAGTGAGGTGGTGAAAGAATTTTGGATAGTCAGTGGAATTAGGAGAAAGATAGGCAGCACAGATGTATTTAGTTTGAGATTGGCATGTAAGATGGTGTAGAATTAGGAGGATTCAAGTTCGGGAGTATGTCGTTGTGTACATATTCGCAGCATACACCTTTCAAATTAAATCGAGTATAGAGATAGTAGGAGGGTACAGAAATGGGGTTGCTGTCAGTCGTCCCAGACACCTGAGTTTCAGTGAGGGATAGAAGGCGAGGTTTAGAGGAGGATAGATGGTGTTCAACAGATTGAAAATTTGAGAAAGGCCACGAATGTTGTAGAAGTTTGTGAAAAGTGAATCAGGCAGAAACCCAGAACATCTCGAATGGGCAATAGCAGAATGAGGCTGATTCCCGGGTCTGCGTTCCCTGTATCGGCAGCGGAGGAGCCAGAAGTGGGAATATTTATGATCCCCTCCGCAAAGGACTCTGAGGCTCTTGAGGTCGATGCCATTTTGTTTGTTTTATAATTTAAAAAGATTGTGTCCACATGTGAGATGCATGTATGCGCAGTGGTGTAGTGCTGTGGGAACGCGTGGGAACGGCGTTCCCTTACTTTTTTTGGTAGACGGAACGGCGTTCCCTCACTCTTTCAAATAAATCCGAACTTACAAATTTCTAACGTCATGAAATTTTAATTCCCCCCCTAGAAGAAATATGAGAAAGAATCATTAACTGCTTCATTTCTTTTAGCTTCGACTGAGGCAATGCTAGCCTATAAAGATCTGGTGAAACAGTCACCACGGCGTACCAGTTGTTAACTTTTTTTTAGTTAATCATTCCAGTTGTTAGCTATTTTTATTGATCGTACTGGATGTCGTATATCTAATGACACTGGAAATACTGCATCTTCAACCTTGGAATATATCCTAATATCCAGTGCATATGACCTCAAATATCCCTGAAATTGGTCAGATTTCAAAAGATTTCCCGGGGTGGCTTACAGTGCCCCCGGACCCCCAGCTGTATGGGCTCGCCGCGCTCGCCATTGTCCCCCCCGCATCTGAGTAACACTTTTAAAATGCGTTCCCTCACTTCTTTATTTAGCACTACACCACTGTGTATGCGTAGTGAGGAATAGT
This sequence comes from Bathynomus jamesi, assembly GCA_023014485.1. Lineage (NCBI taxonomy): Eukaryota > Metazoa > Arthropoda > Malacostraca > Isopoda > Cirolanidae > Bathynomus > Bathynomus jamesi. The sequence continues at coordinate 450,784 of JAJOZX010003747.1, read as the reverse complement.
GAGAGAAGTGTGTGAGAGTATGCTGAACTGTTCACAGGGTAGAAGAGATAAAAAGATCAGTTAAGGGGGACAGTGACAGGAGAAACGGAAGTTCCAGCACTTCCTGTCTCCTGCGTAACATCCCCACGAAGTACTTCCCTGATCGATTTGTGTCTACAATCTTCTCCTTATATATATATATATATATATACAGTATATATATATGGGCTACGTCGTGGCCAATGTCGTAACACCGCTTCCCGGAGATCAGCGAAGTTAAGCGACATTGGGTCTGGGTAGTAGTTGGATGGGAGACCGTCCTCCGCGCTCAGATTATGTAGCAACCCGTGGTTCGGATCCCACGTAAATCTGTAGGTCCCCTCCATCATATGACCTTGGATGTTGTGAAGGAGGTTAAACAACCCAATAAAGAAAATATATATATATATATAAACAGGGTGTCCCATAAGTCCGGCATCATAGGAAAAATAATAAAAAAAGGCAAACAAAAGCTTTTATTTACAGAACGTGCTCACTATGTCCACCATTGTTTTCAATACACAAGAGTAATGGTGTTACATGCCCCAATAATGCGCTGCCGCAAATAGTCAACACTCCTAATTTTCTCTGCGTATACCAGCGCTTTCAAGCGGACCCAGAGATAAAAATCTAGTGCTCGACGTCCTGTCCAATGACCAGGGAATTGTTGGTACAGGTATTCCCTTACTTGAGTGCTGTAATGTGCAGGAGCGCCGTCTTGCTGGAACCATGTTGGGAAATTTCCTTCTTCGTTCAAGACACTGGGAAATGCTTCTTCCTTGAGCATACGTAGGTAGATGCCTCCAGTGACATGTTCATCGAAAAAGAGGGGGTCTATGATGCGATCCTTCCAAATGCCACACCATACCATCACCCGAGATGCACCGTGTTCCTTTGAAGAGGTATACCAGTGAGGGTTGTTTTGAGACAGTAGCGGGTGTTCTGTCGATTTACCTCACCATTTCCATAAAAACAGCCCCGTCACTGGATAGAATGGTGGACGAGAAATTGGCATCCTGAGCATAAGAAAAATATGAATTATGGTTTGTAGAAATAGAAAAATACGAATTTCTCCTATGATGCCGGACTTATGGGACACCCTGTATATATATATATATATATATATATATATATATATATATAACTTTGTTTCTATCCATCTATCTATTTGTAAGAGACTTGAAGACTAATATCATTATTTCACAGGAAATAACGATGTATGAACAAGATTTTTATTCTCTCGATGATGTTAATGATAGTGTTGGTTTTCGTCGTCGTCGTCGTTGGGCCTAGGCAAGCTACGGCTTGGGACCGTAGCGCATCTATCCGGTATAGGTTAACCTGGATGATGTAGCCATAAGCACTGCCGCTGGTTAAGTGCCAACCAGTGATTATCTCACTAGCCGTATTGAGTCCGTTAGGCGAAACTGCGACAGTACCAAGGATGGAAAATATAACCCTTGGATTTCTATTATTTATTTGCAAAATGGACATGGTATTAGATTAAAATAATTATTTGAATATAAATAATTAACTGACAATTGTGATATATAATTAATTATGTTTACATACAATAAAATAATACAGTATACATAAAATTAGTATTAATGTGGTTTACAATTGAATTATGATGGGTAACTAATTTAAAATGAATTTATAGCTATTCCGAAATTCAAGACGGTAAAATTAACATTTATCTTGAAACTAAAATAAGAGTATTCACTACACACTTCCCCACCAGAGAGGAAGTTCAAAGAGTTCCGAACGACACAGATTTCCCCTGGACCTTTTTGGTAGCTACATGTACCTCGCTTAAGGTTGATTCCAAAAACGCAGGCTTAAGACGATCGATAGAAACCTTGTCGACCTTGGAACCGCGCTGGATGAGAAATGATTTGCGCGTACGTCGGAGAACTTCATAGGGCCCGTCATATGGACATTGGAGAGGCCGTTTTGGACAGGTACACGAACGAAAACGTGGGTGCAAGACTGGAGGGCTGGGGAAACAAAGATGTTCTGTTGGCTAGTCAATCGAGGGGGAACAGGCTGAAGGGACTGCATGTGAGAGGAAAGTGTTTGAGCGAATTCCGTAGGATCACATGACTTATCCCCTGCAGTGAAGTAGCCACCTGGTAGCCGCAGTGTTGTTCCATAGACTAGTTCAGCCGCTGTAGTCTTCAGATCACTCTTAAATGCAGAGCGAATACCAAGCAACACGAGTGGAAGCTTATCCATCCAATGGGAGTCTTCGTGACACATAAGGGATGACTTCAGCTGGCGATGGAAGCGTTCGACGAGGCCGTTAGCTTGCGGATGATACGCACAGGTATGCGCATGTACTGTACCCAACAAGCTGGTAAACTTCTTCCAAAGCGAAGACAAATTTGCGACCTTGGTCAGTGATGACTTTTGTCGGCAATCCAAATCTTGATACCCATCCATGAAGAAAGGCTCTTGCAACAGTGTCCAGTGTCTGCTTGGATATCAGGAAGTGGGATGGCTTCAGGCCATCTGGAAAAGCGGTCGAGACAGGTGAGCAGATAACGTTGGCCTTGAATCACTGGAAGAGGGCCAACAATGTCTACATGAATTACCTCAAATCGCTGGGATGGGGGCGGAAATGCGTCAAAGGGGGACCTGGTGTGCCTTTGGACTTTGGCACGCTGGCAGGCAAGGCACGTTTTGGTCCAATGTTTGACATCCTTCCGCATCGAGGGCCAAACAAAGCGAGAGGTAACCAGGTGTTGCGAAGCACGGATACCAGGATGGGAGGGCTTATGAAGATCCGTGAAGACTGCTTGTCTGTGACATGGAGGGACATAAGGGCGAATAGCAGCTGTTGATACGTCGCAATAGAGGGGCACATACAATCCTGGCATACTCATTTTCTTGAGGGAAAGTGAGTGAGTGGAGTCTTCTCTGAGCAGGTCTTGTAGTTCCGTATCCTTATCTTGATCCTGTGCAATAGCATTCCACAGTGTAGAGCTGAGGGTAACAGAAGTAATCTCTATTCTTGAAAGTGCATCCGCTGGAGTGTTCAAGACACCTTTGATGTGGCGGATATCTGTGGTAAATTGCGAGATATAATCGAGTTGCCTGATGACTCTGGGAGAGTGGTTACAGCTGTTTTTATTGAAGACAGTGACCAAAGGTTTGTGGTCGGTAAAAACACAAAACTCTCGGCCTTCAAGGAAATGTTGAAAATGCTTCACGTTTAAGTAAATAGCAAGAAGTTCACGTCCGAAAGCACTATAACGCGTTTGGGCTGGCTGCAGCTTTTTCGAGTAAAACGCGATGGGTGCTTGTTGACCGTTAATGGTTTGTTCCAACACCCCCCGATCGCAACATCTGATGCATCGACCGTCAGAGTTAGGGGGGCATCACTGATAGGAAATGACAGAGACAATGCACTATTGATAGCATTTTTGGCATTGTCGAACGCCTGTAAACTATCGCTACACCATACCAATTTCGTTACCTTGCGTTTGTGTGTGATCATAGCGTGTAGAGGAGCAAGAACACTGGCACAGTTTTTAATGAACTTGTGGTAATAATTTACCAAACCTAGAAACCGACGTAACTCACGCTGATTATTTGGCATAGGGTAATTTTTATCACTTCACACTTGTCCTGAAGGGGGGTAATTCCGTGCTGCGAAATCGTGTGACCAAGAAATTCCAAGGTTGCCTGTGCAAACACACACTTAGATGCATTAATAGTAACACCGTATTGTTCTAAGCGTTGAAAGAGGAGTGAAAGATGTTCCTTATGTTCCTCTTCCGTTGAGCTGGCCACAAGCAAATCATCGATGTAGGCATAAACAAAGTCTAAGCCTCTGGTGACCTCATCTATAAACCTCTGAAAGGTTTGCGCAGCATTCCGTAGCCCGAACGGCATCTTCACAAATTCGAATAACCCAAATGGTGTACAAACTGCAGTCTTGGGAATATCCGAAGGCTCTACGGGAATGTGGTGGAAAGCCTTAACGAGGTCTATTTTACTGAAGATAGATTTGCCGTGGAGAAGAGAAGTAAAGTCTTGGACATTTGGTACCGGATATCGGTCCGGGATGGTTGTCGAATTCAAAAACCGGTAATCCCCACATGGTCTCCAGTCTCCTGACTTCTTCTGGACCAGGTGTAGGGGAGAGGACCAACTGCTTTTGGAAGGTCTTATTATCCCAAGATCTATCATAAGCTGGAATTCCGATTTGGCAGCTTTCAGTTTGTCCGGGGCAAGACGTCTGGGTTTTGCAAACACAGGGGACCTTTTGTTGTAATGTGATGGGTAATGGTGTGCTTAATGGTATCACCCATCTGCATCGGTTGAAGAATTCCTGGATATCGCTGGAAAAGGCACTGGTACATGGAATTAGGGGGAACGAGGGAAAGTGCAGAGTTCGAGGCGTCCGGAAGGGCAACATGTTTGGCAAGAACAGAAAGCAGTGTGGCCTGGTCGCATAAGCGTCGCTTGTCAAGATCCACCAGGAGTTTGAAATGCTGGAGGAAGTCAGCGCCGATTATGGGATGCTGCACTTGAGCACAGATGAAAATCCACTTGAAGGATCGGTGAAGGCCCAAGTTTAGTTCACGCGACTGAGTACCGTACGTGGGTATGCGTGAACCGTTAGCAGCGTATAGAGGCGGAGATTCCGAGTGCATATGACCAGATTTTTGAGGGAATACACTGACTGACGCTCCGGTATCGACCAAGAAATTGACACCAGAGTTCCTGTCCTTTATGAATAACAGGTTGGCAGTGCGAGTACTAGACGCCATTAGGACTCGCTGCTGGGGTTTTCCGACGAAAAATTGCAAGGGGAGATGCACTTCCTAGCCTTCTTTCCAAATTTAAGTGGTAGAAGCAGATCTTCCCGGAACTCGAACGATGCCTCTTCGTAAATCTTGACCGAGAATGGCTTCTTTGCCGTTGATTTTGTAGCAGAGAAAAAACGTGGTTGAGTTGTTGACTTAACTCTTCCACTTTCAACTCCAGTTCCGATTGTGTGTTCACGTTGTTGACCGGAGCTGTGTCAATCTCCACTACTTTGTCGGCAGTTTCTGCTAGTTTATCAACTGGAGTAGCAGGATCCATAGTGGCCAAGACACGCTGAGCTGATGGAGGAAGTTTCTGCAAGAACAACTGTCTAAAGATGTCCTTATCGAAGGTTTGTGCGCGTTCGCCTAGAGCGCACTGCATAGCCCTCAGCATTTGAGTGGGCTTACGGTCTCCAAGTTCTTCTTTTGACATTAACTGATGTAGTTTCTCACGCTCGGAGACAGTGGTGCGGCACAGGATGGCAGACTTCAGATCGTTGTATGGGTCCCACTCGTGGAAGTAGACACGATGACGTCACGGACTTCAGAGATGATGCTCGCTGGTAGAGAGGACAAAACATGATCGTATTTTGTCCTGCTAGCGGTGATCCTTCCCAAGTTGAATTGTGATTCCACTTGGTGGAACCAAATAAATGGATCACCCGGCCAGAAGACGGGGAGCTTTACGCTCAAGTGGGAGATGGCACCAGCGTCGTCAGGCATCTTCTCCTATGCTTGCTGACGTACAAGCAAGACGACAAGTTACCAACGAAGGAGTGGAGGTTGAGACGAGCGCAGGCACAGAGCGCACGGGCAGGGGTGAGGGGCAGAGGGCACGAGCGACGTTACAGTCTGGTCCTAGTCGCTCGGGTGAAGGGGGTGATGGGCACGAACGACGTTACAGTCTAGTCCTAGTCGTTCGGGTAAAAGGGGGGAATCCAACTCCGGG
>JAJOZX010003747.1:432500-442500 GCA_023014485.1 Bathynomus jamesi | reverse complement strand
AACATTAATGAAAAAATGGCCTTCTTAGTGGGGGTGTCATGTCCCGAGTAAAAGTGTACGTCAAGCATATCATCAATCGGCACTTTTGTAAACAATGAACAAACGTCAAAACTGATCAATCTATTGTTGGTTTCAGTACGTGCATTATTCAATTTTTCAGTAAGATCCATGGAATTTTTTACATGTGAATCAGAGATAGTTCCGAGAATGGGGGGCAAGACTTTGACAAGCCATTTGGAGAGTTTATAAGTAATAGAGCCCACCGAGCTAATAATAGGGCGCATAGGGTTGCCAGGTTTGTGGGTTTTAATAAGACCGTAAAGGTAGGGCAGAGAAGGTGAAGTGGACATGAAACGTGGAATTAAGTCCTTATGATCTTTGAGAATGCGTTTCAAGCCACTATTAAATGATTTGATGACGTCATCCTGCGGGTTCTTCCTAAGTTTGCTGTATGTGGCGGGGTCCTGGAGAAGCTCGTTCATCTTTCCGATTGTTCATTGTTCATTGTTTACAAAAGTGCCGATTGATGATATGCTTGACTTTCTCTCCCAAGAATTACATAAGTATGACCTGCCACTACCTTCACACATTGTTTTGGAACTTATTAAGCTTTGCATCAAAGACTGTAAATTCACTTTCAATAACGAGTATTATCAACAAGTGTTTGGGATGGCCATGGGCAATCCCTTATCGCCCCTCCTCTCCAATATTTATATGGAGTTTTTCGAAATTACTTACATTCCGAGAATCCTGGGGGTTGGCATCCCTTGGTTGCGGTACGTCAACGATATTTTGTGTATCTGGCCCATGAATCGTGACCTGGATAACTTCCTCCTTCAGATAAATGATCAAGTCCCCTCCATTAAGTTTACTTTAGAAGTGGAACAAGACAATTCAATCCCATTTTTGGATGTGCGGGTACATAGGGAAAGCCCAGGTTTTAAGTTTAGTATCTATCGGAAAACAACAAACAATTTGTCCTACGTACACTTTTACTCGGGACATGACACCCCCACTAAGAAGGCCATTTTTTCATCAATGTTTCTCCGCGCCCTTAGGATCGCCAGTCCGGAATACATCGATGCCGAATTGGAAAAAATCAACGGTATTGGAAGTGATCTGTGTTACCCATCTGCGTTTATGGAATCTTGTCTCAACAAGGCAAAACGAACTTTCTATCGTGTCAATAATAACACTCGTACTTTGTCAAAAAATATTTTAGTACTTCCATTTTTCCCGGGATTTTTAGGCATTGCTAATGTACTTAAACTTTTGGATATTAATGTAGTATTTTCATATAACAATATTGTGAAAAATATAATAGTAAAAAATAGCCCTACCAATAATTCAGGCATTATCTATAAAATTGGGTGTAAACAATGTGATTCCTTTTACATAGTTCAGACGGGAAAGGATTTGCACACACGTATAAAACAGCATCAATATTCCGTTAGAACAGGACAGTTGTCCAGTGCTCTTTTTGTCCATTTGTCAGAGTTATCCCACTGTATTGATTGGAATAATGCTTCAGTTTTATTTCATTCTAGCAACATTGTCAATAGAAATATTCTTGAGTCTGCCATTATCCAACTTTCAAATAACTTCAACATAAGCAAAGGTCTTTTTCAACTCGATCCTGTTGTTTTGAATTCCTTCAAAACAATTTAGATAAAAAGGGTAGGACGCAAATCTTTGGTAAACTTGTACGCTACTTTATTAACTTTTAATCTTCATTTTATTTTTATATATATCGAGTCTTGACTCTAAAAGGCAAAGTGTTAAAACCCGGGTAGATTTCCAGTATAAATTTGTATTTTTAATTCATTTGATCTTGTGCTAAAAATCGATATTTTTCCTTACAAATCTGTATGCCTCTTTGTTAATCCTCTAATCTTTAATTTTTACTTTTACTTCTCCGTTTATTGCATATATATATAAATAACCAATGTTATAATGTTATAATGTTTCAGACCAACAAAGACCCTAGGATCCACTCATGGCTGGTCTACCTAACTGTGTTCGTAATCGTGTATTGTGTATGTCCTCCGTGGTGGCGGAGGGGACCTACAATTTTACGTGGGTTCCGAACCACAAGAACATAAGAAATTTATGTAAAACTGCCGGTAAATTGGCAACGACCAATTTTTACGAAACTAAATAATTATCAATTTAAAACTAATTAATTATCGATTTAAAACTAAAGATAGAATCTCTCGATCCAGAGGATCAAGTCATAATAGACTACTATCCACAAATGTTACACTCTATATCTATTTATAACGGACATGCAAATATATCAGATCCAAAGAATCCAGTCAATTTCATTACGGTATCCATCAAGTCACGGTTCATATCGATTGCGAACCAAGTCAAAATTTACAACCATATACATTACAATATATACACTTACGAGGAAAAGTGTAGGTGTGGCTGTAAAGACTGTACAGTAATGTAGAAATGTGTGTGCACCCATTATGGGTCTCCCATTTAAAGGTGTTTGTGGGGCAAGTGAAGATCATGAGTTTTTCAATACCTCACAGTACTATGGGGGGCACCGCTCGGCAGTGGAATCTCTTTAAATGGGGTGTGTAAGGACAGAGAGTATCCCCTAACCCAAGACGCTGCCTCCCTATATCCCACAACACTTGTGTTGAGCTGTGGGATCTATCCCCACAAAGCCTTAATTTTACTACCTTAAACTATACCCTTTCTATCAACATGCGCGTCTAATTGATTTTTAAACATGTTTATAGACGTGCTACTAATTACTTCTACCGGCAAACTATTCCAGGTATTTACTATTCTATGCGTAAAAAAGTTTTTCGCAACTGCTGTCTCGAACCTTTTACTTCTCAACTTACACCCGTTATTTCTAGTCCTATTATATTGAGATATTTCGAAAAAGCTATCTCTATCTACGTTATCAACCCATTCATAATTTTGAAAACCTGGATTAGATCACCCCTTAACCTCCTAGTCTCGAGAGTAGTCAATTTTAACTCCTTAAGCCTATCCTCGTACGACTTTGACCTAAGAGACGGAATCATCTTAGTTGCTCGTCTTTGAACTCTTTCATTTTGTCTATCTTTGCGCATATGCGGATTCCAAAATTGGACCGCGTACTCCAAATGGGGTCTAACTAATGATTTATAAAGAGGAACTATAATATCGCGCGATTTGTACTCAAAATTTCGAGCTATAAAACCTAACACTTTGTTCGCCTTATTGACCGCTGCTCTACTTTGTACTGTATATATATATATATATATATATATATATATATATATATATATATATATATATATATACACTGTATATTAGGCCTGTTCAAAAATCAACTTTTTCTTATTTTCATAGGTTTCTGTACATTTTCCCATGCTTTTTGACCTGAGAAAGCCGAAAATCACAACTATTTTGACCTAGGATGTTGGGAAGCATTGCCGCATGGAGCTTTAAATTTTCTGCCTTGAAATCGGCCAAAGCGCCAATTCCGGGGTCCCTTGAATTATGTTTTGCACTTTAACTTTTGATCTAAACAAGATAGAGCAACAAATTAGGTATCAATGAAAGAGCATAAAATTAATAAATAATAATAATAATAATAATAATAATAATAAATAAATAATAATTAATAATAATAATAATAATAATAATTATCTATCATTTTTCAGGAAACAACAGAAACTCAATCAGAATCTAGAAAACCATCTACAAGTTACAACTTCACAATGGCATTAAGCAAGGAGCTGAGGGAGCTCCGTGGGCGCACAGTTGATATCTCAGAACCTCCACGTACTGTCCACAGGCAGGTGTCAACTGGGCCATCTACCAGATCTCTCACTGAAACTTTCCTGGTTGGATACCCTTCAGCTTTTATCAGTGGTTCCCAGCTTCCCACCAACAGACAGGCGTTCCAGTATTTCCTTAATCTTCAGAATTTACCGGAAAATGCAGGGAGGCCCATGGTTCAAGACCTTGCATATGAAACAGTTGAATCTATCATCCCATTCTGGCAGATGGCTAGGATCAAGACAATGACCAAGTACAACGCAATGAAGCTCTTCATGAAACTACATGAGAAACATCGTGCTCTGGTGAAAAGCAAAGGAAGAGCAAGTAACCCTGGAGGAAAAAGAGGAGCATTTGTGCTGGAATTAGACAGCCTGTTCGATATAGGAGCTCCAGATGCAATCCAGGAAATACAGAACAACAGACTGTTATCCAGAGAGAAGAAAGATGAGGATATCAGGTTCTACGAAGACCAAAAGACTGAGAGGAAAGGTCATATGTCTGGTCATGACAATTTTTGAGACAAGATCCCTGCAGCAAGCAGCGAGGAATGAAAGACTGCAGCATAGACAAGAACAAGGTAAAACTAATTACTTTGAACGTTACAAAAAGTTTTAAGTTTTACTCCATTGCGATATTTAGCATGTACTTAACAATTACTGTCTTAACATGTTGTACTATTTTACAGCTGCAGCAGAACAAGAGGCAGTTGTTCATGTGGATGACATTACCTGGGGTGACTCAACTGACAACGACGCTAGCACAGAGGACATGGATTACCATCAGCCTCGTCCTGGATGTTCTCACCATCAAGACACTGTGACTAGTGTGACTTTGACGTTTCCAAGGAAGGTCATGGAATGTGATGTCATCTGCAATACAGCTGATCGTCTTGGTTTATCAGACAATCAAGTTACTGCCATGGTTTCTGCCACCTTGAAAGCTGGAGGGGCTGATCTGGATAACTTCGTCATCTCAACCTCAACAACACGCCGCAACAGAATGCTGTCCAGGTATAATATCAGCCAGAGTCACATGTCCAAGCTCAAAGATGTCTTGGGCAGTGAACCTGGAAGTACCTCAGAGACTTTAGCTGTGCTAGTGTCTGGTCCACCTTCATACACTGAAGGAAAGTTATTGGGAGTACCTGTCATCGACAATTCTTCTGGCACAGCTCAGGCTGAGGCTTCAATGGATTTACTGGAGACATGGGAACTTACGGATAATGTTACTGCCCTTGTTTTTGACATTTTATCTGGCCTGTCGACATCACATCCTGGAAATCCTAGTAGGAGCAGTTTGGGAGAAGCTGTTTGGGAAGGTGAAGGGGCCAGATAATCCCTGGTTTGAGCATCTGAAGGATGTTTGGACGGACTTGTCCAAGGAAAACCCAAAGATGCTGGCTATCAACAGCAAATGGCTGAAGGAAAAGAAGAGAACAGTGAAGAAATACTCCAAGACATTCTAACAGCAGAAAGGCTTCCAAGAGCCGACTACATGGAAATGGCTGAACTGACAGTCATTGTTCTTGGAGGAACGCCTCCTCGAGGTATTCACTGGAGTCGACCAGGCGCCATTCATCAGGCCAGATGGATGGCCAGAAACCTGTACTCCATGAAAATGCTGATGTTTGCAGATCAACTTCAGTACGACGAAGACACTGTATCAAAGCTGGAAAGACTCAACACCTTCCTTGCGCTGTTCTACACTCCTGTATGGATGATGTCAATGTCTGCTGCAGATGCTCCCGTGAATGATCTAAGTCTAATCCAGACATGTTGAAGTACAAGAAAACTGACCCAGAGCTTGCTGATGCAGTACTTAATAAGATGGAAAACCACAAATGGTACCTGACGCAGGAAGTCGTGCCATTGCCCTGTTCAGCAGTAGATTGAGTGACACATTGAAGCACGACATTGCTGCCCAGTTACATGCCACTGAGAAGCCAGACAGCTTCAGAACAGGAAAGCCTCTATTCCAGAGAGTCACAGCTAAGACCACCCTGGTTGATCTCATTGGCCCAGAATCACATTTCCTGCTGGACACACTGAACATTGGATCCGAGTGGCTTCTGGAACCTGTCACGTCTTGGCCACAGAATGAGGACTACAGAAAAGCGTTGGACTATGTTAAGAATCTGAAAGCGGTGAATGACATTGCTGAACGGGGTGTCAAGATGATGAGCGACTTTGCAAATGTCATAAAAACAGATGCCAAGCAAAGGGACTATCTCCTTCAAGCTGTGGAGTTCAACAGACGCCGCTTTGACAGCTTCAAGAAACAAACTCTCAACAACTGACTGTGTAAATGTCATTATGAAATTAATCATCATGTAATGCTTTCAATTCTTGATCGATTAGACTTGTGACAAAATGTTAATCTCAAATTTGTGTCATGAATAAGGCGCCTTGTCTGCCTTGAGTGTGAGAAAACGAAATTTGTGATATTTCTGAAATCTTTGTATGTACCAATGTGCCATTTCTTGTTCCAAGACTATCATAATTGTATAAGTTAGAAAGAGGATTAAAAACACTTTAATTTGGCGCCTATTTTGTTGCTCTATCTTGTTTACATAAAATGTTATAGTGCAAAACATGATTCAAGGGACCCGGAACTGGTGCTTTTGGCCGATTTCAAGGCAGAAAATTTAAAGCTCCATGCGGAAATGCTTCCCAACAACCTAGGTCAAATGGTTGTGATTTCGGCCTTTTCAGGTCAAAAAGCATGGGAAAAAGTACATAAACCTATGAAAATAAGAAAAAGTTGATTTTGAACAGGGCTAACTGTGTATATATATATATATATATATATATATATATATATATTATATATATATATATATATATATATATATATATATATATATATACTGTATATATATATATACTGTATATATATATATATATGTATATATGTATATCTGTGTGTATATTATATATATATATATATATATATATATATATATATATATATATATATACACACATATATATATATATATATATATATATATATATATATAATATACAGGGCGTCCCAAAAAATGTATACACACTTTAAATAATTATAAAGGCAGTGTTTATTAAAATACATTTCATTTTCAAAATGTAATAGAATCTACAGACATTATTTAATTGTTTTGTCAACGCCTGTTTTCAAACTGACGTCCGTTCTGGTCCAGGCACTGCTGATAACGCGAAGCAATGGAATCGCAAACATCACGAAACATTTCGTTTGGTATTTGTGTGCATTCTCGTTCAATGGCTGCTCTCAATTCAGCGACTGTTGCAGGTTTTATAGCGTAGACTTTGTCTTTTAAGTATCCCCATAAAAAAAGTCTAGTGGTGTGAGGTCTGGTGAACGCGGAGGGTATTCTACGAAACCCCTTCGTCCAATCCACATCCACATCGTGCCAAGTACCACTCGCAATACTCCACTCTTCGGTCCGGATCATCTTCATTAATAGCATGGACTAATCTTGGAATGTAACTTTTCCATTGACAGCGCTTCAAAATGCGTTGGACAGACGATTCTGAAATTCCTACCTCACGACTCGCTTGCCGCACAGATTTTCTTGGACTTTGGTGTTACGTTTCCAGTACTCTTTCTTGCTTTGTGGGGCTTGTCGATGACCGTGGTCTTCCGGAACGCTTCTTGTGGACATTCTGAACAGTTCCATCGGCTTCAAACTTATCTCTAATTCGAGTGATGGTAAGTCGCGTTGGTGGATCTGTTTGAAACTCCCTCCTAAACTGTCTTTGCACTTCAACTGCGTTTTCACACTTCCAGTAGCATTTTAGAATGAATTTCCTTTGTTCAAAGCTTAGTCTGACTGCCATTATTAATTCTAATGGGTTTAACTTGGAAAGAAAGAAACATCAATTGAGCTATCAGCTGTTAAAGTGTGTGTACATTTTTTTGGGACGCCCCGTATATATATATATATATATATATTATTATATATATATATATATATATATATATATATATATATATATCCAAGTGGATTACATCATGGCCACGTGCAATACTGCTTCCCGTTAGATCAGCGACATTAAGTGTGTCCAGTCGCTCGATGGGTGACCGTCTCCATCTCCGTTCAGATGATGTAGCGACCCGTGGTTCTCCCACGTAAAGTTGGAAGTACCCTCCGTCACATGACCTTTGCAGGATGGAAAGAAGTTAAACAATTCTCCAACGTTGTTATTATTAGATTAGTGTTAGTATTATTATTATTAGAGTATTGTTAATATTATTATTAGATTATTATTATTATTATTATTATTATTATTATTATTATTATTTTCTCAAAATAATTCATGTAAACCGGCGACCTTTAGATTCTTTTCATAACTGAGTGAGAGTAGTATGGGCTAAAAATGGACGAGTGCAAGAATGCTGCAATGCAATATTGATCAATGTTGCAAGACGTTGCAAAGGGGTTATGCAACAAAGGGGATGGAGATTTTGCGATGCAGGGGGGGGGGTTTGCAATGAAGGGGAGTGGGTTATGCAACATTAATGTTGCAAGGCTTATGCAACATCAATGCTGCAAATGGGGGGTATGGTTATGCAACAACTCATTGCTGCCAAGGGGGAGAGGGGAGGAAGCTTCGGGGGGTGAAGGGAGGATGACCTCCCCCTAAAGGGGTAGCCTTAACCTAAGAGAGGAAGAGAAAGGAGGAGGGGGAGGAGGTCTTTGGGGGGAAGTGGGATGTCCTCACCCCCCAAAGGGAAACCTAACCTAAACCTAAGAAGGAAGGTGGTGTTCGCCTGGCTGGAGCCAGACGTATTATGAACATCCAGGGGCCAAGCAGCTGTTAGAGGATCGTGAGTTGCCAGATATCACTTATTTATATATGGAGGGGGTTACAAGATACCACCATTTATTTTAATTGTTCAGGTATACCTTATTAGGGTGAGTTGCTAGACACCACCATTTAATTTTATTCACATCAGTTGCCAAATAGTGTTTTTAATTGTTCAGGTATACCTTATTAGGTTGAGTTGCCAAATAATGTGTTTATTTATATATGGAGGGGTTACCAGATACCGCTATTTAATTTAACTACTTATTTATTAAAGGCAAGATTGACTTTCTCAAAGTTGTTCAGCAAAAGAACTAATTATTTAAACGTCGTTCAACTTAATAATAATAAAATACACTAGACAATTGGCTTAGCAAAAGAAATCATTCCAATAACATTTTCTAAGAATAATATTTAATTTACCTATAATTCGTTTTCATTTATTCTAACAACTTAGAATGTATACTGTGTCTATTTACGTTTGACAATCCTTTCTATATATTTAACTGAATCTAATTTCTATTTAGAGAGTGTGTGTTACAAGGAAAAGAAGTACATCAAAAGGCCTTGCGGCCCATACCGAGGAGGTACCAATGGCAACGGGTGCCAGGAAAAATTTTCTACACACTTAAATAGTGTGCAAGATTTGGTCTAACCTTTTCTTGAAATGATCCACAGAAGAACTGTTCACAACTTCTGAAGGTAAACTGTTCCACGTATCACAGATCTTATACGTAAAGTAATTCCCACACACACTAGTCCTAAACCGTTTCAAATCCAACTTCCAACCATTGTTGCGAGTTGGGTTATCATTTAAACTAAACATGTTTCTAAAATCGACATCGTTGAACCCGCGTAAGAGTTTGAAAACCTCGGTCAGTTGACCGCGCAGCCTCCGAGTTTCAAGCGAAAACAAGTTCAGGGCGCGTAAGCGTCGATTGTAGCCCATATGCCTAACGGAAGGGATTAACTTTGTGGCCCTCGACTGCATTCGCTCCAGCCTCTCAATATCTTTCCTGAGGGTGGGCGACCAGAACTAAACAGCATACTCCAGGTGCGGCCGAACCAGGGAAATGTAGAGAGAGCACAATCTCCTTGTTCCGAAACTGAAATTGCCTCCTGATATAACCCAACAACTTCTGGGCTTTCTTTTCCACCTCTACGCACTGTTTCGTAAACTTAAGGTCGCTGCTAATTAGCACACCCAAGTCCTTTTCCAAATCAGTCGCCTCGATATTACTCCCCAAAATCGAGTAGTCCGACTTGACATTGGCGTAGCCAATGTGCATCACCTTGCATTTACCCAAGTTCAACGGCATTTGCCATTTTTCGGACCACTCTCCTATCCTACCTAGGTCCGCAGTTGCTCGATCGCCTCCGGCGTCCCAACATTGGCCCCCAAG
>JAJOZX010003747.1:200000-430000 GCA_023014485.1 Bathynomus jamesi | reverse complement strand
TTTGGAGCCACTTATTCGCAAACTTATTTAATGTGCCTGTCAGAAAGAGCACTGTTCTGGATTATTTCATCATATATATGGAGGGTTGTTGTAATTCATCTCATCACATTAAAAATGCTTCATTTAGGTATCCGCAATTATAGATTAGTTTGCAATTATGCTAAAATCCTGTTTTGATTCATTGAATATTTTTATAGCAGTCCTTTGCATATTTTAAATAATTTTATAAATTCAAATGTTATTCGGAATTCTCTCTTAAAGGAACTTCTCTGAGCGGTTCAAAGATATTTTCACATTGTAATACTCTTACTATATGCATACTCTGCATGTTTTGGATTTTTATTAAAAAAGATTCAGTATGAACTAATGAATTATTCTTTCTCCTTTAGGTCCAATGAGGATTTGACACGTGTCATACAATCTTTCCGTTTGAAGAAACTATGTCATGGACCTGAATACGGAGGTAGAAGATTTACCAGCAGTCAACCCAACGATTGTCACATCATTAACGAAATAATGGAAGTTTTTTGTTTCGATCTTTTTTGGGGGGAAGAAGACAGAATGTATTTTCATCAATTTATTAAATGAAAGAAATCATGTTTTTAGTAAATAACCATCTTAAACTACAGAATATACAAACTACTGTAACATTATTGGTTAAATATATATATATATATATATATATATATATATATATATATATATATATACGAACAAAATCATCTATACAACGAGTACGCACAATCGGAAAATGGTTTTTATCTGTCTGCATACCATTTCGTCATTTCGTTGAGTGTGACACGGGTCGAATAATTTTAAAAATTATAAATTCTTTACCACGTGATATATGCATGAGAAATGAAAGGCAGTACATCCCGCACGTATTACTAAAATATCCTTGTAGCCGGAAGGGTTCCATACAACTTCGGGGATATGCAACTGATCGAGAAATTTTACAATAACAGGTCACTCCAGGGTTGAGTCCGAGTGAATCAAAATAGTACATGCGGTCCCTATTTTTAAAATAGATTGCAAACCAATGAATCCCTTCATTGCCAATGACGTCTGTGTTCACAATAAGACTACCGCAATCTCGCGTAGTTGGCAAATTCAATGTTTCATTCTTCGCAAACACACCGATAAATTTGGAACGTGTGATTCGTTCACTATTCATTACTCTCTGAAGTGTATTCGCATCCATTTTAAAAGTCAGTGATAACGCCCGTATATCTGTCAACTTCTATTAGGGCTTGTGACTGAGGTATACTAGTACACTAATAGGTGCGTCTAACGGCTTGGCGAATTCCAATCTGACTGAGATCTTTCCAATCTGTTGTGGACTTAAGTGTGTATTTACGCTAGCAGATAAGTTAGGTGTGATGTTAAATGGATAAAGGTTAAATTGATCAATGAATTCTTTCTGCGTTACCCCAATTCCTAGCTCATCACAATCACCTGCAATATGGGCCAGATCACTATATACTCTGGCACAAAGCGATAACACAGTTATATTTTTAAGGTCGAAATTCTTGAATTTAAAGGCATTCTTTTTATATTTTCCATTCACCGAATTGTGTTCCTGCATTTCAATTAATATCCTTTTGGGTAGATTTCCAAGGGCTATGTTTTCTATCTGTTTCGATGCCAACCCTGCTGGCACCGTGTATAGTTTGATTTGTACTCTGTTAATTGGTTATTTTACTGTGGTGTGTAGTAAATTTTTCTCAATTTCTATTTGTTTTGGTGAACTTAATTTCACTCGCCGTACGCGGAGGTATGTCTCCATAATGTGAACCACAACGGGTTTTGCTCCCTCTTCTTGATCAGCATCTAGATTTAAACAGATCTCAGGATTCGTGCGGGTGAGCTTTAATTTCATATCCACCCCATTCACAAGCAACTTCTCCTGGAATGTGAAATCTGTATGCAGACGTCCAAAACACTCGTATATCTTCTTTTTTAGAATTTTTAAATTTGTCCTTTATACTACTTTCATCTTTAGTTTGATAATATCCCTCGGCACTTAAAAAGGTATCCTTCGCTTCTTTGGAAAAGTTGGTGATAGTACCCCGTGCCTGCCGAAATGTTGACATGATTTAAATATACGTTACACTGGTTGAATATGGATTGCAGAAAGTTTGTTTCGGGGTATACAGCATATTTGTCATCACAGACCGTTCCGTCAGAATGGGCTATACGTAGTTTAGCGTACATGTGCACACAGCTTGGATCAAAAAAGTAAGGGCCTGAGCTGGGTATCACGAATTCTATAGGGGCACTCGGGGAACTAATTGTGTTTAACGGGTTAATTGTAAAAAAGTCACTGTGTTCAATAGAAACTTGAGTTGGGGGCATGTCAAAGAGGGACAGCTCCGATTTACAGTATTGTGAACTACACGGATGGATGAAGCGTGTCATGAGTTAGAAATAGTGCCTCCTCTCTCGACAAGTAGTAAACAAACTATGATTCATGAGATCAATGTCCTTAGCTTATATCAGTCAAAAAAATGGTCAACCATAGGCTTCATTCGCTTAGAACACTTCTTTTTTCATATCCTTTTACGTTTAATGCCACGTGATGGTAATCCCTTCTTCCGGACAGTCTCTTCTTCCCACCACCACGCATTTTTCTCTTTGCATCTTTGACGATTTCGTCCCGTGTACGCTTTAATGTTTTTTTAGAGCTTCTTTAGGTTTAGCCCCAGCCAATATGTTTCTGCAGTGTTAAGACCTGATTGTAGCGCTTTCCTTCCGAGGTATCTGGCACCCCTCTTCAGCAAAGGAACAGCCGTACGTAGTATGGTTGAAAAAATGGATCCAAGTCCACTACCACGCTGGTATCTCACCCCTCGATAGACGTGAAAGGCTTTCTGTCCATTATAACTCAGTGCGTCGAAAGTGCAGCTTCACTGTTAAGCTCCCATCACCGAATGGGAAATTTTTTCCCTCAATCGTTCTTATATATATTGAGATATTGGTTATTAGATTAGTTGCGACATTCACATAATGGGGTCTGTCATATGTAATACTCAAACTCCTTCCTCTATGGTTGGGAATGTGAGCAATGCGCAGCAGGCGTGCCTGGGTCCCCAACAAACTGGTGCTCCACTATATTGCTGTAAATATAGCACATGTCTGGGGGTGTAGCCAGCATCCAATTTCTCCAATTTCATCTGATACATTAGGCTGGACAAGTCATGTTGTACCTCGTGAAATGTGTCTCTTTGGAAGGCTGATCGATATCGTCCCTCGGTCATAATTTTGAACACTCTTTGGCCTTTAATATTTCTGTTAGCCTTTGATTAGAGTATGTGCAGGGTTTCCTTTCTTTACGATTTCGTATACTAAATCAGTCGTAAGATTTGAGTTTTTTAAACTTACGTTTAAGTCTCTTACAACATCCTCAGCCGAACCATAACGGCCCGGACCTAGTGTTACTACTGTACTGTAATACCGTGCAACCTCAGTCCGGGCGATACGTATAGTTTCATCCCGAGTTACCCCGGCTTTTTCACACTCATCAATGTCTCTAAGAATCGTAAAAACGGTATCTTTATAATCAATATTTAAAAAGAGGGTGTCCAGCTGAATTTCACATATCCCCACCTCATACGAATCACGACCCAATTCAATGGGTCCATGGAGTTCTGTTACAAAGTTGGCTAGTGTGTTGTTAGGGTGTACAGACAGGGACGAGGAGGACGGGAGTGTGACGTAGAAATGGTTAGGAGCCATGTTGCATACTATTTAAGCTTCATTATTGCATCAGCTTTTATATAGGTGTTGAAGCTTTCTGGGTACCCTAGCCATTTCACCAGGTACATTTTTCTCTTTCCTGAACCTTTGCTTCCTATAATTTTCTCAATTTTAAACACATTTTTTCCTAAATTAAATGCCACTTTCTGCAACTCCTCGCGGTAAAAGCCTCCTGCGATTTCTTCCCCATTCAAATCTTCAACGTAATACATCATTATCTCACCTTTAGGTCTCATAGCCCTAACTTTAAAAATCTCACGTGTCCATCCTTGCTCAAATCCCTTCGCGAATTTATTTCCCGAACGCGACAGCCTTACATAATCATTGATTTTGAAACGCGCAGTGTGTGGTGGTGGTGCCATCTCTTCTCACCTCTGGGCGCGTACCTCTTTCTAAAACTTCGTTAGGTGTTGTCCCAATCGTGCGATGGTGTGAGCGGTTGTAGGATGAGGCCAATGATTCCAGAATGTCTAGAAATCTGTGTGTGTTTTTATGTGTAAAATAGCGGTGCATGCGTTCCTTTATGGTACGTTGAACTCTTTCAGCTAAAGAAGCCTTATGTATAGAATTGGTAGTGTAATAGCTGATATTAAACTCTGTCAACATGTTCTGAAAAGCACGGCCTATAAATTCCTTCCCCATATCCGTACAAAAATAGCCAGGAACCCTGTTTTCTTTTAACATCAGCGTTTTGGTGGCTTTAGCAACTGTTTCAGGTGATTTATTTTTCAGAGGAATTAGCCACAGATATAGAGAATACATCTATTATGAATAGAATGTAGCGGTAACCATCGTTATACACAGAATATCTTTGCATGTCTGTTAAATCTGCTTGCCAAATAGAGTCAATCGAAGCAGCTGTTGTCTTGGCTGTTTTAAACCTTTTTCTCACAGGCTTATGAAGTGTATAAGCGTCCTGCTCCCGCAAAAATCTCTCAACATCTTTTTTTCCTACTCCGTAAACACTTCTGTACAGTCTACGCCTCCGTAGGAGGCTGGGTTAGAAATGTCATAATAACGTCGTCTTAATATGTTAGCCATCTGGGTAATTTAGAGGCACGTGGGTAGGGTTGACTGTTGTTTAACCTCTTCTTTCTCCTCTTCAGAGGTGTTACCGCATGGGGGTGATGGCATCTTTAATTGTCACGTGCGACGCATGTTCCAAGTCTTTTAATCTGTTCAGATTTCCTATAATTGTTTTGGGGACATTTATTTGGTGTAGTCTTGCTTTAATATGCTTCCATCCTGATGGTGAGGGCCTATCCCTCTTTCTCACCAGAACATGTACGATGTTTACGATATTCTATCCCTGTACCTTTGCTCCTTCCAAAATGATCTCACCTGTATCGGTCCACTGTATTGCGGGGTCCTCATTCAATAGGTTATAAAGACTTAGCCCTTTATTCCTCAATGTATGTCGGGGGGGTGCTTTTTAATACATGTTCGATATGTTGTGTGGCCGACCCATTAATCTTTGGGTGGTCAGCTCTATTGTCGGACACAGGTCCTATGTCACCATGTCCATCGTTCTCCGTGCTGTGCCTAATAACCACGGAAATCTCTCTCGGGTTCTTATAATTTTCGTACTCGTGAAAAAATTTCTGCGGAGCTTCTTGGTATAAGATTCTTTTCTCATCAGGTGTTTTTTCACTGTTTAATAGGGCTAGCAATTCGCTTTCTATTCTTTTAAGCCTGTTTTTACAATGAGGAAAAACTACAAATGTAGGAATAAAGAGTTTATTACAATTAACGATATTCACTCAAAGTACAACTAAACATTCTCAAAATGGAACCATGTATGAAATATAAGAGACAGTGTTGCCACTTTTGTCTGAGGTAAATCTACAAAAAAATGTAAAAATTCCACAAAGTGGCAACACTGATGAGATATCATAGGATGGCAGTGCTGCCAGGCGTATGTAATTTGTGCTCAACGCTCACCTACGCGGCCACATCAACCCATGTGACGTCATCCCATGTCGGGCCAAACTGACCTTAGCTTTACTGGTAGTCTCTAATGCTATTGGCTAATATAATGTTATAATCCCTGAAAATTTTACTCCACATCAGGAAATTTTCACATTTGACTTTTATTTCATTTTATTTTATTTATTTATTTTTAGATTTTTCGCTTTGTATTTGGAAGATCCCAAACGCATGACGTGGCGCCCCTTAGCATGTGGCGGCCCGGGCAACTGCCCGAGTTGCCGGTACCTTGAGCCGGCCCTGGCTACAGTATATCCGTGTCTGGATTCTTTGAACTTTGCAGTGAAGCATACACCTCGTGTGGAATCACTACCACTTTCTTAATTATATTAATCTAGTTAGTAAAGGACCCAAAACTGAAAATAAGATGGGGAGGAATGACCCTCCTCTTTGTACAATAATTCGTTTTTTCTTCCTACAGTTTGACTTCTACGAGCGAGTGCACGTATTATGTCCTTGTAACGGCGTAGGCGAGCCTTCTGAGGTGGTTTCATTGATACATTGCAACTTATAACGTTAAGACAGATTTCACAGATGCATTTTAAAAAGTCGGAGTCGATATTTTTAATAAACATCTGCTGCATTGCCCGGGGCAGTCGATGATAGATTTTTATTAGTTCTTAGTATTTCTTTAGCCTCTTTGTCATTCTGGAATATATACCGTTTCAGGTTCGTTTGGAAATATATTCGTTCTTAGAAGCACCATAAACGTGTTTCGCGGATGAAGATCGCAAAGCAAATATTCGTAACGCGGGCTTGTAGCTTCTTTTTAAACTTCAAAAACTCCTTACGCCGATTCGGTAACATTTGATAGGTTAATACCACAATTTGTGATACATCTCTACGTTGAGCGAATAAGACTAGATATTGTGTATTTAACGACATATCGCGCATGTATCTATTTTGAAAAATAGATTCTGGTTGATGAAGAACACGCTTATGTTAAGATGGCGAATTACGGAAATGTCTCTGCAAACGTTTATCCATCTCCAACATGAGATCGTCAATTACAATGACTGTATGTTCATTTCTCTTTAACGAATTAACGTCATATACACCTTTGTGGAACAAAATATCATCTTGGTACTCGTTGAACACTGATTGATACGTCGAATAGCACCAGATAACTATATGCACAAATTTGGAGAACATCTCTCCCTTTTCTTTAATGATTATAAGCATAAACACAGTTTTACCACATCCTGTAGGTCCAGATATAATACATGTGGATGGGCTCGTGAACCTGAATTTTTTTACAGAATCCATTTCTAACACGTCACACTCCAAAATGGGTCATTTACAGAATATAATAAATATTTAAGTGATAACCCTTATATTCTGCAGTCTTGCTTTCCTCTTCGCCCACAGAACCGTGAATGACGATGAGGTACAGCACCCCATCATCGATATTACAGATGACCCGACGACAGTGTAGTTGTGATCACAGAATCCATCCCCGCTGACGAATCCTCACCAGCGATACCTGTAGCACGCGCCAGTTCAAAGCGGAGGCATGATGAAGAGCCCACCACGTCAGGTAGAAAGCGCGCCAGGATTGCGCCGGTTGTTAGACCACCAGTAATAGAGCCCCAACCTTCTACGTCTTAAAACACAACCCCCACAATAGTACCTTCCTCAGATATACCCGTTTATTCCTGTTCAAATACGGGTACATCCTCCACAGCAACTTCTCGTTCTGTTGAGGATGGCATAACATTCGAGTTGGTGCGCACCGCTACCCCCACCCCAGCCTTGACTAGAAATCGGTATATAGTCAGGGTTGATCCTAGATCCATGGATACCAATGGTGTTGAACACGGACTACGGCGCATAGTTGAACGTATTGTAGAGTTTGCCCTTCAGAACTGCGACGAACGTGAAATCAGGACGAGGCTGTCCTTCGGCTTCGGGTCAGATGACGGAGATGTAGATGATTTTTGGGTAGTAATACCGTTCAGACGCTTGGCAGCTGAAGATATAGAGTATATATTAGGCCGTATAATGCAGGCCTCTCAAAGTAGTATAGCCTTCAATATGGACAACTTCACGGTAAATATTGACCGTGTATTCCGTGTTGCGGGTCATAGTGCCACACCTTATACTCTTAACTTCAATTCTCAGGCTATTTATAGACGGCATATAAACGCTGATCGTGGTTGCGGCTTTATAGCAGTTGTCTTAGCCCGTATGTTTACTGTACTAAATACACGGGTCAAAAACATTTGGTTGCCTACGGTAGTGGAGCGTTCACGTAAACTAGCTGTAGACTGTAAACTTTAATTTGATTGTAATATGGGTCCTGAAGAGTTGAGAAGGGTAGAACAGGAAATGAATGCTCGTATAGTTGTATTTGGAATGGATGATCGTCGTAGGACTGTGTTTTTAAAAGCAGTGTGAGATCGTACAAGACCCCTACTTATTTTAGGGCTGTCAGGAACAACATATCTACCCATCCGTAATATAAGGGACCTTTACGCGAGTTATGATAACAATCGAAAATATGGGCGACATCATGATTTGTGTAAGGGATGTATCGAGTTTGCGGATGATATAGTGAAACACTGTAAAGATTGCCACATGGTATGTGAGCACTGTAAAAGCTCCAAATGGAAAGCCGTGTAGTTGAAGCTGAGAAGAGGGATTGTGACGTGTGTAGACGCACATTTTTCAATAATAACTGTTTTGAGCTCCATAAATCAATTGGCACGTGCAGGAAAATGAGAATCTGTGAATGTGGTATGTTTCATATGATGGATAATTGTGGGAATTTCAAGCATAAATGTGATGAAATTCAATGTTGTACATGCCATGAGAAATATAAGGCGGTTGGAGTAATTGTGTATAACTGTGTACTACGATATAGAAACATATACAAATGCTGAAACCAAAGAGGATGTACATATGCCGCTTCAAATGCGATCCGTTGCAAGTCGCACCCACCATCGCCTCATTATGTTTTACGGTGTTCAAGAATAACTTCATGCCTAAAGACACCTTAGCCGTTATCCACAGAAACAATCCCCGCAATTATGGGCACAAGGCTATTTACTGGCTCATACACCTACAGCGTTAATCAGGTGTATACGTAAAGCATGCCCGCAACACGGGTGAAGTACCCATTAAGGTTAATGGTCGTGTTTTTTGGGTTGATGGTCTAAGTGAAAACCGTGCCACTGGTGAGAAGACTGTGTACTCCTTTAACGGTTGCTGGTGGCACGGATGCCCCGTCCTGAGTATGGAATCGTAGGAGATATCCACGGTAGATCTCCTGCCGACAGTCTTGCGTGGACCCACACCCGTGATCAACTTATAGGCTCCCAGTTCACTCACAAAGTCTGTGGGAGCATGAGTATGATGCACGGATGGAAACAGATGGACAGTACCGTGAAGAAATAAACACGATCAAGCGTTCAATAGTGCTGGATCCTCTCAAATGCGGTGATGACTTGTTCGGAGGGCGTGAAACTCCATTACTACGACTTCTGTTCTTTATATCCCTACGTGATGAAGAACAATCCGTACCACGTGGGTGCACCTGAGAAACTGGTGGGTCCTGATCTGCCCACCATCGAGGTGTTCTCAACAAATTTGAACGGGTACTATTTCGGCCTTTCTTTCGTAGATGTGCTCCCCCACGCGATTTATGGATGCCGATCTTACCCGTCATTATCGATCACAAGCTCATGTTTCCCTTGTGCGTGAAGTGCGCAACGGAGAACAATGGGGAATGTAATCATACAGCCAACCAGCGTAAGATCAGAGGTGTATATACAAGTCCAGAGCTGGATCTAGCTGTTCGCCATAGCCACAGAATATTGAAGATAC
The DNA here is from genome assembly GCA_023014485.1 of Bathynomus jamesi. Lineage (NCBI taxonomy): Eukaryota > Metazoa > Arthropoda > Malacostraca > Isopoda > Cirolanidae > Bathynomus > Bathynomus jamesi. The sequence continues at coordinate 420,433 of JAJOZX010003747.1, read as the reverse complement.
AGGAGGTGTGGAGGTTTCAGAAGCTACCCTACCTTTTCAAGCCATATATAAACGCTTTTTTGAAGGATAAGGTCGAAGCATCAGGGTATCCGTGAGGAGTCGATACCGAAGATGAAAAATCGGCCTATATTCTACAGATCTATAGAAGCTAAGGCTAACAAATACCCTAAGATCCACTCTAAGGTTAGCCCGAGAGAAAGGAAAGAGTAGGGGTTAAGAGAAGAGAATAAGGGGTCAAGTAAGTAGCAACACCTATCACTCGTGGGTTAACATTCATTCAGAAAGAGCAAAAAAGACTCACCATCATCATCCGCCGGCCACTGCCGACAAGTCAGAAAAATACTCGGAGAGAATAGGAAAGGTGTATATACAAGTCCAGAGCTGGATCTAGCTGTTCGCCATAGCTACAGAATATTGAAGATACATGAGGTGTGGAGGTTTCAGAAGCTACCCAACCTTTTCACGCCATATATAAACGCTTTTTTGAAAGATAAGGTCGAAGCATCATGGTATCCGCGAGGAGTTGATACCGAAGATGAAAAATCGGCCTATATTCAACGTTACCGTGACCGTGAAGGTATACAGCTTGACCGTTCCCAAATTGTAAAGAACCCTGGCAAGCGCTTTAGCGCAAAGTTGTGTCTAAACGGTCTTTGGGGAAAATTTGCACAGAACACTGGCAAAGGGAACGTTCATTTGGCACAAAGTTATAGTGAAGTCTGGGATTATGCCAAGGCTCCCAATAAAGAGGTCATGGAGATCGTGAATGTAGATAATACTTACATAATAAAGTACAACAATACCGAATTGGCCACAGATACCTCACGGGTTACAAACATACCTGTAGCCAGCTTCACAACGGCCTACGCACGTATCAAACTTTGGGGCTTATTGCATTCTCTTGGGCGGAGGGTTTTGTACGCCGATACAGATAGTGTGACATTCACAGAGAGGGAGGGTGAATACATGCCTCCTATTGGTGAATTCCTCGGTGAGTTGACTGATGAGATCAAGTATCGAGACATCGCATACGCCGACTCTTTTGTTTCAACAGGGCCAAAAGCTTATGGGTGAGGGTGGGGGAGGATATGAAATATATCGTGAAGGCTGAGTATCACGCTCAGCCAGGCGAATCGGCGGGTCGTTAACTTTGATTCGTTGTAGGATCTAGTGTGCTTGGATAATGATGAGGGCGACCGGCCGCCCCAACTAACTGTAGGTACGACAATTTTCGGGCGCAGAAGCTGGGGGGCGTGAAGGAACTTAGGGGTACAAAGGTGTGCCGTAACACTTATAGGAAACGTTACCAGGTGCCTGGTACCTATGATACTGTACCCTTTGGATACCATAATCTTTGATATGCCTATTGTTAACTTATTTATTACACGTATTTGTAAATATATATACACACCCTGAATATTTCGTTTATTGAATAAATCGTGTTTCTATTAGCATTTCACTTTCTCCTGTGTGTGTGTGTGTACAGGAGAAAATTCTAAGCTCCGCCAAGCGTGTGTACAGGAGAAAGTTCTAAGCTCCGCCCACTGTAAGATTGATCACGTGACTCCTGCTACTACCTGGGCATATCTCTTTTCTGTTTGCTCAGTTAGTCGCAGTAAGCCCTGGATCTTAGACGTGTATTCTCCCGCGTAGACAGAAAATAGTAATGGCTACCTTTAATATTGCGTGTTCGACGTTTATGAAGTGGTATTCGGCAAAGTGCCAAGATGTGGTGGATACTGAAAAACTCCCTATTCCACCCTCCTTTGATACTTTTAAGGCGACATTGAATCGTGCGAAGGAGCAAGAGGTACAAATACTCTACGGCTATTCTGGCGAGAGTATTGTAGGATTTCGTGGTACAAGTGATGTATTGAACTATGTTGTTGGACTAAACTTTATAAAAGCTTAATATACCGTGAAGTAGAAGAAACAACACGTGCAGAAGAGAAGCAACGGATATGGATAGTGAGTCTTGTTGATGAGTGGTCGACAAGCGATATTATGTCATGTTGCATCATACCGAGTACTCGTACCCTGCGACTGAGAATGTTAATCTTGTCATCATGGAGAATCTTAAGTATTTTTACCACTATATTAATATATATCATGACAAGGTTTGTAGTGAGGTTGTAGATAATGGCCTGTGTGAGTTTTTAACAGACTTCAGAGACGAGTATCGATTGTTAAACAAAAAGGAAAAATATGGGCATATGTTCCTCTCAAATAGTGAACCGGATTGTGAAGATGTTTATTTTGTGGAAATGAACGTCTGGTGAGTGATAAAACAATAAAACCGATATTGCTTCATGTAGCGGAAAATTTCTCAAAAAACATCTACCCAATATAATGGGATACAAGTATTCCCTTACATGTTGTGGCTAAAGGTCTGCGTGAGTATTTAACAGAATTTAGAGATGAGTATCGCATGCTAAGCAAAAAGGAAAAATATGGTCATATGTTTGTCTCAAATATTGCGCCGGAGTGTGAATAAAATGTGTTTAGTTCGTGAAAATCCCCCTTTGCAAAAATGTCTGGTGCGTATTCTGGGGAGTGGGAGTGATAAAACATTAAAACCGGTATTACTTCATGTATCGGAAAATTTCTCAAAACACCTACCCAATATAATGGGATACAATTATTCATGTTGGAACAGCGCCATACACGTTTCATTAGCTTATGGTGTGACTCACTCCTCCCGTCGAGCCGATCCGTTGCATGTGGCTCATAGTCATCTCAGAGTTTGAACCGACTGGATGTGCGCTCCTCGAATACGATGGAACTTCCTTTGAGCAGCATTCTCAACGCCGTGTACGATGTGTCCGTGGCGAAGTCGTTGCGCGTGTTCAGGCGTAAATCCGGTGCCATTAACTATGTACTGGAAACGACTTATAGACAAACAAACAAACGGAATGTTGTTTATTTAAGTGTTGAGGAGATGAATAGAATCTTCGTGATAGTTGAGAAGTGGAGTGAGGATCATTATAAAATTCCTACTGGTCTAGGTACAAGAAGAGAGCAGATTAGTGACACCCCCTCATATGCCGTTGTTTGTAAGTTGTGATAACGATCGGCCATGCATTGATATACGGCTGATGTGGAAGAATGCTTCTGATAATAACGCTCTTGTCCCTACGCGAAACCGTTTCATCCTCGACAGAATGTTTGAGATCGTCGGATTCCGCAAGCTGAAGCCTATATTAGACGCACGTGTTACGGATATGCTTTATTTTGATACGGTTCTTGAATACGCATACACCGCTCTGCTATATGGGTTTACCGAGTGTAGGACTGAACAAGGTGAGAATGGCCTAGAGCTGGATGCTTATTTAAAAAGTTTAGACTCTTTGAAATAACATGAATTTTGGTACAAAGCACTTGAGCGGTACAGGGCTGAGTTCACCTACATCGTTCATCCTGAAGATCTATTTCTTTATATAATGAGCAGCTGTCGTAACGACTTAGATTATTTCAACTGCAGCTATGCAGTGTGAAGAAGAGTTCACGATTGAAAAGCTCGGGTCGGTAGAAATAAACCCTCGATTGGAAAGGAGTGTTTATAAACTTGTATTTAATAATGATGTTGTGGCTAACGATGACCTCTTTTTGCGTGCTTTTGATTGGATTCTAGCCGTATTTAAAGGTAACTTGCCAACCGATTGTAAAGTGGGCACAAAAATAGTACTGAACGATATGAAGGCCATTTATATAGAGTATAGGTCTCCCTATAACTTGAGCGGTGAAATAATATTAAGCCGCGTTTACTGCGTAGTGCAAAGCAATAATGATATGATTGTAGACTCGATTACGTGTGAGTTTAGTGTTTGGCGCAGTAGAACAAATTGAATGTATTTTGATGAATTTTCAATATATTTAATTATTTAACATAATTGTGCATATATATATATATTATATATATATATATATATATATATATATATATATGTAAAAAGTGAACATTGAACAATTCCTACACCATCATTATATGGATTCATTGTCTTCATGCAGTACTTATGTTCGTATAGTTTTTATGTTCGAATGTCCATTTTTACATAAGAACCAAAATCGCTTAACGCGAGTTTGGATAATAATTTTACTTGTAGCTTCCTATTTTTGTTCGTGTCACAACCCTACGATCTACCATATCTATGGTTTAGTCGTATCCATTTTCCATTTGTTATAGAAGTTATTATAATTAATTATGAATTGTCTTGCATCTCACCCTCGACCCTAGATTATGCATACACATTGCATGTAACAGGATTGGAACCCGTAGTTGTACTTCTTAGTCATTACTACCCACTCTTTGTCTCTAATTCGTTCTTGTAAATCTTCCTAATAATGATTTGTACTATACGTAAAAATTCATAACTATGACGTCACATTTTCCCTTCATCATATATCTAGTATCCAATGTATGAAAATTCTTTAACATCATACTAAGGACGAAACACTCTATAAAGTCATTATTTATATGTTATGTAGTATAAATATAACTATTATTCGACCATATCTCCCGCCCCCATACGTCCATATCTTATCTTGATCATTATCCTATATAAATTTTATTAAATATTAATTTTTTCTCATTCGTTCGAAAACGCAAAAATACGTTCTCGTATTGTTTTTTTATTATTTTTTTTCAAGTGCGTTCACCCCTCAAGATATTCAAAAATGCTGAGGTTAAGTGATCGAATTCCGCTGACTGGCAGATTCGAGCGCCTCAAAGATAAAATATCTCCGTTCGCTCTGATTTCAAATTCATAACATATTATAGCATATTATTTCGTAAATAAATTATCTCGTATGTGCCATGTACGTTGTATTATATTTCTAAACATCTTAATTGTCTATTAATATGAAACACTAAAAATAAGACAAAGTTATAGTAACTGTTTAATTGTAATTAACTGTAATACTTTAATTTAATATAACGTAATGTACTTTAATGAAACTGTAATTAATAATAACTTGTAATGTACTTCAATGAAACTGTAATTAAATGTAATGATTTAATTTATAATGTAAGAATGTACTTTAATAGAACTGTAATGGACAATCATAAGCGAATGTGAAGTAATCCATAATTGTAATTGTAATGAACCAAAATTAAAACGTACTCAGTCGTGTACTTAATTTGTACTTGTGTGTACTATTACGAAATGATATCGCCTTCATAAATGTAGACTCGGCGAAAAATACAAATTAGTTTTTATTTTTATTTTTTTTATTATTTTTAGTTGAAATCTTTCAAAACATCTGATCATGTGTTTAAAAAGGGGGGAAATTTAACCTTCAACTGTCCTCCCCCAAAACATTTAAGTTTATATTATACATGTACTTGTAAAATTACAGCACTTCTTCATTAGACTTCTTCATTAGACTTCTTGATTAAGTCACTTCATATTAGCACCTCATTAGGACTCCTTTGTTAGCAGCCTTGCTGCGGGGAGGGGGCAGAGGCCCCTTGCCTTCTTAATATTTTTAGATTCCGGCCTGAGCCATGGTCGAAAGAGGTCGAACCTCTACCCCTGTAAATTCAGAGCACTAACTGTAAATTTTTAAGAAGTAAATTACCGTAAGAGAAACTTTTTATTTTTCCCTTCGAGTTGGGCTATCTTCAGAAGAACTTAGTCAAGTCGACAAGTTATAAAAGAAAAGTCGATAATTTTAGTATCAGAGAAAGTATCAGAGTATTATAGAAAGAGAAGAATTAAAAATTGGCAACCCTTTGCCCAAATTAAGAGACAACCCAAGCACCATAGAAGATATCGGCATAACAGTCTGGCGAGTCTGTAGCCAAGAGTTTAACAAGAGGCGACCGAAAAGAATTAGAATGTTATAGAAGAAATATCCGTTGCTTGCCGCCTAACCAGAACCCCCGTCGATTCCGAACCGACTCAGGGCCATAGACGGAGGGGTTAACATATATATATATATTTCTATATATATATATTTCTATATATATATATATATTTCTATATATATATATATATATATATATATATATATATATTATATATGTCTCCTGTACTGCTATATTGATAGTTATACTTCATCGTTTTGTATTTCTTATTTTTTATTTTTTTATTTTGTGCAGAAGATAGTGTATGTATTTATTTTCAATATATTTAATTATTTAATATAATTGTTTATATTTACAGTATTTCTCCTGTACTGTTATATTGATGGTTATATATTTTTTTTTTATTATTATATATTCCTCGTTCATATTTCTTAGACTATTATTTATTATTTTATTTTTGATCATATATATTCCAATGTATATTTATTTTCTCTATATTTCTGGTTCCAATATTTCGTCTAAATAAACAATGATGTAATGATGTTTTATTTAATTCTTTTGGTTGTAAACGATATTATTATTTAATTATACCAAATGGCTGGTTACGCCTTCTAAACCGACTGACGGATTTCTAAGCCAACCCTCAAGAATATATGCTTTAGTTAAATAAATAGCGCTATCTGGCAACTCAACCTGTACACCTGAACAAGCCATTTACGCCTTCTAAGTCAACTGATGGATTTCTAAGCCAACTGTCAATAATATATGCTTTAATTAAATAAATAGCGCAATCTGGCAACTCAACCTGTACAAGCCATTTACGCCTTCTAAGCCAACTGGCGGATTTACACCTAATAAGACAGCGGGCGCTCAGATGAAGTCTTAATATGCGCTTTGCTCCTGCCAGGCGAACACCTCTCTTTCTCTTTCGCCTTCTCTCCTTCTCTTGGGAGATAACTCCGCCTCCAAGTTGCATAACCCCTTGCTGCTCTTTCAACATTCTCCTCCCCTTCATTGCAAAGCCCCATCCCCCTCTGTTGCATACCCATTTACAAAATCTTGCAACATTGATCAAAAAATTGCATTGCAACATTCTTGCACTCGTCCATTTTTCGCCCATACTACTAGTGTGGCTCAAAACAAGTTGACTTCATTAATTTCTTCATATAATATCTAATTCATAATATGAAAATTAATTATGTGAAGTCATTGTATGATATGATGTACACTTATATGTATAATTGTATATGATTATATGCATATGTGCTAAGTATACATTATATACATTTAAATTCTTTCTCTCATTATTATTTGAACTCATATTTGGTAAAATTCAGATTAATTTTACATAATTTGTTGACTGGAACAATATACTATATCTGTTAGAGATAAACATAGTTACCACTCAAAACTCAAGAATCTTTTAGAAAATTTTATTGTTAATGTTATATGTATGCGTAATTCGCAATGCGATAACCTAGGACCTAGGTCCTAGAACCTAGATCATAAAAAAACTTTGCGAAGCATATACTTTTTTAGGCAGCACCCGTAGCTCGGTGGATCGTACGTTTTCCTTTCAAGCGCTGTGAAGACACTGACGTCGGGGCTCAATTCCTGATGGTGATGGTTAATAATAATCCAGAAGTTAGGGCAATAGGCCGCATTCGTCTGGCATGAGCTCGCTCTGCCAGTTTCTGTCCCTATTCACTGATTATCGTCAACGCACGGTAGTGAGTGGACAAATCCTTTTTGACCCAGATTAGTACTTCTTCGGACGACTCTTCTAAAGGGTATAACTTTTTTAGAAGAAACTACACCACACGCACTTTACACCAAATGATAGAGGACATCGTCGCGAATAATTTGGTATGAACATCGACAAATTCGTTCACTATAAAAAAGTTTAGAGCAAAGTTTGTGGCTAAAAAGTTGTTCAGCTGAGTAAGACGGCCGTCTGCGTGACGCTGGGCGGAGTTTATTCGTCGTTTACTCGTTTATTATTTATCGAGAGGAGTTTATTCGTCGAGAGTTCTAAGCTCCACCCAGCGTCACACCAGGCCTCTTCTCGGCAGCATGCAAAAACAAAATTTTGGTTATTTTACAATTTGTATTTTGGTAAAAAATAAATACTTTTCTGCATCTAGTTAGACCACGCCTGTACAAAATTTTATACTCTTTCGTGAAATCGAGAAAAACTGAAGTCCATAAATTTACAAAAATACCACAGTATAAAAATTTTGAGCTTCACATCTAAAGCCAGTGGGACCAAATTTATGAAGCTGCACTCAAAATGTAAGTGGTTCGTGAGCTTAAAGTAAATGTTAAGTTTTCACTGCCTTAAAAACTTCTATTCAAAAGGTAGGATGAGCGCTAATTTCGTGCAAAATTTGTTTAAAAAAAAATTATGGCCTAGTCTAAAAAAATGCACCCTGCGAAAAGGCGTATCTTTTTATGTGCATAATAATAAACCTTAAAATGAACAGGACAAGGATAACGCACAAAAACATTTGTCTTTTTGCAGGGCGCATTTTTCAGACTATACAAGCTGCACCTTCGGTTCCCAACCCTACTACTCTCTAGCACAACAACGAACACAACACAGCACAACACAACATCACTAGTGCGCTGAACCTCTGGTCCACTCCGGAGAGGGCGATCGGTTACCTGCGTGCCGCCGGCTTGCTCGATCAGGGTGAGCTGATCGGCTAAACAACAACAACCCTACTACTCTGCGGGTAGAGCTTGTGACCACTTGATTCACTTCGTGATCTTTAACGCCGCTCATCTTGATAGATCTGACCCTAACGGGCGACCGAGCGAGAGACATTAGTTCCACCCACTTTACGCGAGGTAGCCAATCATAACAGGCGAGTAGCGAAAGATATTTGTTACTCCGCTCAACTCCGCTCAAAACCGCGCCAAGTTTTTTATTTATAGATACAGTAGATACCTTCTTTGTTCAGTCTTTAAAAATAGCATAAAAGAGTTTACCAAGGACTATAGGTAAGACTAAGCATAAAACAATCTGCTTGTAACAAAAGAAAAGTTTTTATGATGTATGAAAACTGTCTGGTCAAACTGGATTTGGGGAAACTTATACTGGGATGAATTCGCGCTAACTTAAATTTCAGTTTAAAAATTTGTAAAAAAAAAAATTATTTTAAGTTAAGAAACGCTACTTTAATGTCGTTCCATTTGAAAAATGTTTTTCAAATGAATGATGAAAAATGTTTTTCAAGTGAATGATGAAGGAATAAGGAAAGCCTGCTTCATATGTACAGTAAATGAAATGATGGGAGAAGGAAGGTCAGATATTAATGTAAAAAATTTAAGTAAAAAGTTTCGTACTGTTTTGAATTATCTTCGGGTTAACAAGAAAACAGGAGTCGAGTGATTTTAAAAGTAAATTTAAAAGTTAAGATCCTTAAAAATAATGCAAATCATGATGTCAAAGAAACTCTTGTTTGTTTGGATTATTTAACCTCCTTCGCAACATCTAAAGTCATATGACGGAGATGACCAAAAGCTTTATGCGGGATCCGAACCACTGGTCGCTACATAATCTGGACGCGGAGGACGGTCCCCCATCCAACAGCAACTCGGACCCAATATCGCTTAACTTCGCTGATCGACGACATAGGTTACGACATTCATTGGCCACGACGTAGCCAAAATGATCCCCCGTACCCCCCGAGACCTAAATTATACAAATGATAATGTAATAACATGTTAAGTTATGCGCTTTTTTAGTAATTTTCTAACTTCGTTTTCTTGACTATGCGACACATGCAATCAACGTATTTTAATGAGAGAAACAACTTTGTGTCTATGGTATTTTTTGAAATTTTGCTTAATTAAGTGGCGCCCGTATTCTGAACCATTACCAAAGCAAAAATAAAAGTTTCTTATTTAGTTAATATTTATTACATTTCAGAATAATATATTTTAATTTAGAAAAATGAAAAACAGTATGAAGAAAATAGAGTTGAAAGTGGAAAAAAAAAATAAAAAATAAGACGTGACTAGCAGAAGCCGTGGTAAAAATACCATGCTTAAACAATCAACAGGGACAATTTCATTACACAAACAAACATTATCCGATTTATATATATATATATATATATGTGTGTGTGTGTGTGTGTAAATATATAATAATTTGGAAGTGGCCCCAGAACGTCGCGACGGTCCCGCAGCCTGTAGTCTACGCCACCGTCGCGCCGGTTTTGATGAAACACTTAAGCGACTGAATTATTAAATAGTATCCACAATATTCACTCTAATCATGTAAAATTTGTTCCTTCATATCTCTTAACTTTACAGCAAACTTTTTTTCCCCCCCCTCCCACACGTACAGTTTTTGAAAAAAAAAGTTCACCTAGAAATCTAAAATTCTTAAAAAGCATAAAAAGAATTTTTAATCAATAATGATTGTTTTTGTTTTAAAAATTTTATTAATGTCGCCAAAAAGAATAAAATATCCAAGGAAAGAATATTGCCAATTAGAACTTTTGGTTGTTTTTTAGAAACTTTGTAGGCGAACTTTTCCGAACTCTAAACATGAGAAACATTAAAAAGAAAAGAGTTTGTTCAAAAGTTAACAAATATGAAAGACCAAAAACTTTACATAATTAGACTGAGTAGTGTCGGAAACTATTGCATAATTCAGCTGTTTAAGAGCTTCTTTGATATGATATACATTATTTCACGGACTTTAGTATCTGGATAATCTTAAAGTAATGATTAAAGTATAATACATTAATGATGACTACTGTCGAGTATTAAGAAATTTCTGTTGCATACCATTTGGAAGTATTTAATGTTTCAACAAAATATGAATATGCTTTTAACTCTTCAATAAATTATAAAACTAATTTCATCCCTCTGAAATATTTTGTTTACTGAAAGTGTATGTCTTTGTCGGCATAAAATATATATCGTTTTGAGTTGAGTTTATTTAAGAACATTGAGTGACTGAAGTTAAATATCTTTGGCATTAAAACGCCGTATAAAAACACTAACCTCACTTTTAGTTAATGGACCTGTATTTAATAATAATGATTTTGACGCAGTCGTAGCCAAGATTAATTATTTTATGAACGCAAGATGGAAGGAAGGTTGCGCTAAAACCGTCTTTACCTACAATTAGGACATAATTTGATTAACATTAATGCTCTTCCATTGATTTATACATACTTCAGTCATCCATGTAACATTCCAACCCCCCGTAACCATCATTTAATTTGACGATTTACATTTTTTAGGCACCCAAAAATGTTTTTATTTTTCTATTTTTTTTTCTGGGTTGTGTTTGACACCAATTATATATTATTTGTATAATATTCACTTGCCAATATTTTGATGTACCCTTCAATTTATGTAACTAAAATCAATTTCATTTTCAGCACCAATGTTGCCTCTTGTGAAATATTAGCGGGAGTGGACATACAGTACCAGGAGTGATGCATACCAGGTTGTAAAGGATGGGGGGACACAAGGTAGTCCAGAAAATTTACTAGTCCAGTATGTTTCCGGAAACAATCGTGCCAGAGTAGAGAAAGGCTAGTATATACATTATACAGGGTGTTTCACAACCGGTCTGGCATACTTTGGGGAGTGATTTGGGGATGTGATATCGAGTAAAAAGGTTAATACAACATCGGTGCTATTTCCAACCGTTGCGGAGCTACGGAAGTTTTAAGGTGCACGGAAAAAAAATAAACAAGAGTATTAATCTGATGTATTTATTGCTACATTTTATGAGATACATTGGTCGTGCTGGTCAAATATCGTGGCCCCTGAGATCTCCGGGGCCTAACCCCGTTAGATTTCTTTTTATGGGACCTTATGAAAGAGATGGTCTACAAGACCAAAGTACAAACGAGAGAGGAACTCTTGCGTCGGATTATGGATGCCGCTACTTACATACGAGAACACCCCGAAATGATTCAATGGGCAGTGGACTCTTGTTTGGAACGAGCAAAGCTGTGCATTGAAAACCGAGGCGGACATTTTGAACATTTATAAGGTGTATCTCATAAAATGTAGTAATAAATACATCAGATTAATACTCTCGTTTATTTTTTTCCGTGCAACTTAAAACGTCCGGAGCTCCGCAACGGTTGGAAATAGCACCGATGATGTATTAACTTTTTTACTCGATATCACCCACAAAATCACCTCACAAAGTATGGCAGACCGGTTGTGAAACAACCTGTGTATATATCAGTTGTACTGTTATACTTTTATGCAATGATAACTGTGCAAGAGAGATTTCTTAACATAGCGTAGAAGCGTTATTGCATACAATTTTGACATGCTGATTTCAGGTATATTATCAAAAAATGTGTCCATCACGTCAGGTTTTACTGTTATGTGAACCCTTAAGCGAGCATTAGCGCCCGTAGGTATTCTCCGATTTCCGGTTATCAGGAAGCTGATTGGTCAGTTATGATGATGTCATCGATGACGTAAATTCTTGTCACATTTCTGTGAAGCATCTGATTGGTTGGTTATTGCATTTCCGGTGACGCCAATCCGCCTCGGAGGTGTTGACTCTCACTGAACTGCTTTCCACTTCAGTGCTCCGTGAGCAGTCTCGTTGCCGGTAAAGCGGTGCATATTTTCTGATGTGTTTTATTTCAGAGTGAAAATGGCTTCCAAACGCTCTTGCATCAATAGTCCGGACAATTTCTGCTGTGTGTGGAACCTTTACACCTAAACCACAGAGGAAATATCACAGAGTTGGTGAAAACAGCCTACAATCTGTGTTTCGGTGTGAAACTTGGAGACCAAGATAAGTGCTGGGCACCGCACATTCTTTGTCTCTCTTGCAATAGCAACCTTACAAAGTGGCTCAAAGGCAAAGGAAAATTAATTTTGCAATGCCCATGGTTTGGCGAGAACAAAAAGACCACACAACGGACTGCTACTTTTGTATGACGAAGATTTTTGGATTTCTAACAAAACAAAACACAACATACAATACCCAAATATTCCATCTTCCATGAAACCTCATTCAGTTGATATACCAATTCCTGTTGCACCAACAAACTGGAAGAAATGGTAGCCGAAAGTCACTCCGATAAAGAAGAATCGGCAACAAATACAGATCACTCATATGAGCCACATCTTTAAGCTGATCCACATCTTGTCACTCAATCAGAACTATGCAATTTAGTAAGAGACCTAAATCTCTCAAAGGACAAAGCTGAACTGCTGGCCTCACGATTAAAGGAATGGAATTTGTTGGCTGCAGGTACAGAAGTATCAGTATTTCGCAACCGTTGTCAACAACTATCAAGCTGCTTCGACATCCAGGACGGCTTGTGCTTCTACAAAGACATCGATGGCTTAATGCGTTAGCTTGGTGATGAACACAACCCTGATGAGTGCGTCTATTTATAGATTCTTCTTAAGTAAGCTTGAAGGCTGTTTTTCTACATAATGGTAACTCAAAGCCATCAGTTCCTGTAGCACATGCAGTGTCTATGAAGGAATCGTACGAAAGCATGGAGTTAATCTTACATTCCATCAAGTACAACCAATAAAGCTGGAAAGTTTGTGGCGATCTGAAGGTTGGGTTGCTCATGGGAATGCAAAGTGGATTCACCAAATACTGTTGTTTTCTGTGCTTGTGGGACAGCAGGGCTACCAAAGATCATTATCGAGTTCAACACTGGCCACCAAGAGGAACATACCTACCTGGAGAGAGAAATGTTCGGAATAAACCATTGGTGAACCCAATGTACTTCTCCCACCATTGCACATAAAACTTGGATTGATGAAGAACTGGAAGCTCTTGATAAAGAAAGTGAGGAATTTCAGTATTTGAGAGAACATTTTCCTCACATGACTGTGAAGAGGGTATAATTTATTGGTCCCCAAATCCGCACTGTCGTCTCTGATGAAAACTTTGAGCAAAAGCTGTCCAATACGGAACTAGCTGCTTGGAAGTCATTTAAACAGGTAGTGGATAAATTTCTTGTTAACAACAAATCAGAAAACTACTGAACCTAACTTAACCTAAATTATGAAAGAAAAAAAGCTGAACAAAACCCTATTCACTTTGTTTTAAATCAAACCAAATCGTCTCTCTCTCTCTCTCTGTTATAAATGTTTAAAACAAATGACATTGCTTATAAAAGGAAACGGAAGACTATTGATTGAATAATAAGTGGTAAAGAGATATTTTTTTTAATTTAATTTTTTTTTTTTTCCATCATTCTAAAATATGAATATTTAACCAAGTTTAATATTTAAAAAATAGTTATTTCGACTCTTCATTAATAAATTACTTTTGAACGAGGTACGAGTGTATATTTAAAAAAAACACTACCGGAACACACAAGGCCTTTATATGACGCGTTCGGTGGAGAAGGGGCGAACGCAACATTTTCGAATTATGCCACAAAATGCAGTTAAAGTTTGTAAACTTTAAACCTTTGTATTTTTCCGGTTTATTGAAATGTTGTATGAATTTGAACACATATTTGAGTAAAATATTGTTGTGTAATATGTCGATATAATAAAACGCCAAGAAATTTTACAATATTATTTATTGATAGCTTCTGATGTTAACTGGTGTAATCCATTATTTGGTCCTCTTCGTCGAATGTTGTATTACCTGCTTCAACTGTTTCGGTTTCTTCCAGTTCCTTTAACAATCTTGTATAATAGTTCACTGCAGTTGCAGGCATTAGGTCTGATAATTCTTTGAGATCTTTTATTTTTTCCTTAGTTATTGGCAGCAATTGGGAATACTTTGGTTGCAGTGTCTGCTGGGCTAGATTGAATAAACTGACACTGTAGGATTTTTTCCCTTTCTGCAGTCTGACGGGATGGCTATTATCTGGGGTTGTGCGGTATGCAGTAGATATTACGTAGTCTTCTTGTGTTGAAAGTCAAATATTAACTTTCTTGCATCTGTAAATTTAGTAGTTGTTGATTTCCTAATGACAATGCACGTTTTTAGGACGTCAAAATCGAGAAAATCAGCCTGTTTCATTTCTACAACTAGGAAGCACTGCGAAACGGCTGTAGTTATGGCCGTAACATAATCTTTTTTGGTGTAAATAATATTGCTGTAATTATTTTTTATATTTGTTCAATTTGGCCAAATTGAGCATCACAGGGCATTGTCGAGTGACCAGAAAGTAGATAGATGTGTTCAATGTGAAGCAATGATGCGGAGTGAATTTCTCTGAGATACATTAAAACCTAAATTTTACCGTGAAAGAGTGCAGACTAACATCTAATTTTTTGCATAGGTAAAGCAAAGGTTTTAAAGGATAATTATACGACAAAAAACTCATTTTTCGAATTTTGCGGCGTTCGCCCCTTCTCCACCGAACGCGTCATATACCTTTCAACCTTTCAAAGGTTCCGTGCGATGATTCCTCATTTCACGAAGGTCAAGCTTGTCGCCCCTCCTCTCGAGTTGGCCTGGTGAAGTAGTGAGTTGGTTTCTTGTACTCTCCACCTTACATAGCCAGGTACGCCCGGCTCATCGGGGATTGTTCTGAGCCAGGTGTCTAATCTTCTTTTGAAGATGTCCACTGCAACACCACTCGTGTTCCTTAGGTCTTTGGCCAGCTGATTAAACAGGTTTGGTCCTCTCACAACAAAACTATTTTCTTTCAGGGTTAAGGATGTTCCCTGTCTAGCCTTTAATTTGGGAACACGACACAGTCTTTCTTTTCTACTTTCCACTGTTGTTTGGGGAGTTACAGGGTTCAGGGTAAGATCAGGGGCTACTTTCTCGATTATTTTCCAAGTGTAAATGGTGGTGTATCTCTCTCTCTCTCCTTTCCAATTAATATAGATTTAATTCGCGTAACCTTTCCCAGTAATTTAGTTCCTTGCATCCCTTGATCTTACCTGTGAAGCTTCTTTGAATCCCTCCAAGCTGTCTAATGTCTTCTTTTTTATATGGGGATGTTAGGACCAAGCAGTATTCCAATTTGGGTATGATCAGTGTTTTCAGTAGAGGAATCATTATATTCCTATCCCTTCGTTTAAAGGTTCTCAGTATCTGCCCAGTTATTCTCTTTGCTCTGTTTACTGCTATCTTATTTTGTGTTTCAAATTTCGCATCATTAGTCATTACAACCCTAGTCTTTTGCTCTAGAATTTCTCTGAATTTCCTGTCCATTTGTGGTATAATATTCCACGGATTTTAAATCTTCTCTTTTTTCTTACCGTAACAGCTGAAATTTCTCAGTGTTAAACTTCATATTGTTGTCTTTCGTCCATTTGTAGATTCTGTTCATGTCGGTTTGTAGAGATCCTATATCTTCTGGGTTTCTTATTTTTCTACTGATCTTTGTGTCATCGGCAAACGATGTTACTGTGCTGTCACTGGTAACGTCCTCATCTATGTCAGTTAGCATGATTATGAAAAGTAGTGGAGCTAATACTGTTCCTTGTGGTACTGAGCTGAGGACCTCTGATTCTGACGAAAATACTCTTGTACTGTAACGACTTGTGCCGCTCACTAAGGAAATTATATATCCATTTCCCTACTTTTCTTGTTATTCCCATATATTTCAGTTTATGTATTATGTATGATTCCATGGTCACACTTGTCGAACGCTTTGGCAAAGTCTGTGTATATTACATCATAGTTTTCATTACTTTCCAGTGCATCAATAATGTTGTTGTTGTGTTCCATTAGTTGTGATAGGCATGATCTGCCTGACCGAAACCCATGTTGGTTATCATTGATTTTTTTCTGAGTTTCCAAAAGTCATAGATTTTCTGCTTAACTATTCTTTCAAATATTTTAGTGAGATGAGATGTAAGCGACACTGGCCTATAGTTTTTGGCCTCCAATCGATCTTCTCCCTTATATATTGGGACTATGTTCGCGCTCTTCAGGATGCCCGGTATTTCTCCCGTGTCTAGTGATCGTCTCCATATCCAATATAGGGACTCAGCGATTGCATTCTTGCAGTTTTTGATCAGTGTGGCATTCCATTTATTCGGTCCTGCCTCTGAGTGTGCTTCTGGTTTCCCTATAGTTTGTGTAATATCATCTGTCGTAAAGTCGAAGTCCGTTATACTTTTCCATTGTAGTTCTTCTTCAAAGAACGCGTTTCTATCGCATATCAGTTTGTCAGTTTTTGGGATACTGAAAGATGATTTATACTGAGCTCTTAATATTTCAGATACTTCTGTTAGATCATCAGATAAATCACTGTTCTCATTTTTCAGAGGTCCGATAGTCGCTTGGTTTTTCGACTTCCTTTTTGCAAAATTATAGAAGTACTTTGAGTTAACCTTTAGCGCTTCTATAGCGTCGTCGTCGTCTTTTTCTGTACGCTTCTCAATTAGTTCCTGTATGACGTCATCGATACTCTGCAGTCTATCAGTTTTTTTTTTTTTGCAGTCACTCTTTTTCTCTTTCGGAACAATGACCTCTTTTGTCTCTCGAACCTGCTTTTCTTTCGTCTCTGTTGTATTTTTGGGACATGTCTTTCTACAATCTCCAGCGTCTTCTCCTCTAAGGTCGTCAGCATCTCTTCCGTTGTCTTGGCCTCGAAAATGGTTTTCCAATCTATTACTTCCATGCTGGATGCAACATCTTCCCAGTTTATAGCTTTGGATTGAAAATTAATAATATATATATATATATATATATATATATATATATATACAACGTAAAGAACGACGCTTGTATAGAAGAATATTCCGCGCAAGATGAGGAGGAAGAACGAACAAATGAAAAAATGAGGTAACCACCCGGGAATCGAACCCAGGATCTTCCGATTGCCGGTCAGATATGATAACCACTACACCATGGTCCTCACTCGATCAGAAGTCGTAATTCTCCTACATACGCGCAGAAACCAATGCCACGAGGGGGGCACCTCCGGCATGCCGCACATATATATACATTTCAACTGCAAATAACACGCAGTATAACTAACGTAAAGAACGACGCTTATGTAGGAGAATTACGACTTCTGATCGAGTGAGGACCATGGTGTAGTGGTTATCATATCTGACCGGCAATCGGAAGATCCAGGGTTCGATTCCCGGGTGGTTACCTCATTTGTTTCATTTGTTCGTTCTCCCTCCTCATCTTGCGCGGAATATTCTTCTATACAAGCGTCGTTCTTTACGCTAATTATACTGCGTGTTCTTTGCAGTTGAAATGTGTAATATATATATATATATATACATATATATATATATATATATATATAATTCAGTGGCGACTCCTGCACTCGGGCTGAGCCCAAGGGGCAAGGAGAAGCATGAGAGATAAAATTGTGTATTTATAGATTTAAGTTTTAAAAAAAACGTTTTAAACACATATTGTCAAAATGGTTTTTGGCTGGTAGTATGTTACTATTTTTCTGTCTAGCCTTCGTCACGCAAGCAAATTTTGAGCGCATTTAGATACCCTTACTACCTATAAAAAACTATATTGACACATTAAGTTTTCGTGTAATCTTTCAAGATCCTTTACTCGGGCGCAAGACATTACGCCCGAGAAAGTATGAGTAATATCGTATATTTAAAGTTCTTTTAATGAATAATTATTTGCTTGCATACGGTTACATAATAGTCCTTCTTCCAATTCTTATTAAATATAATACGTTTTTCCTCCTATTAATTTTTTTTATAAAGAAAAAACATTTCAACTCGGGCTTATATCCTTCGGCCTTGTGGAGGCACAATTTTTAATTCTGGCGATACATGGTAACTTTTTACGTTTCGATAAGCGTGCCTTCAACTGCCTTGGGCGGCGGTGCAGTTTGATTTTTGCCGCAATGTGAGGTTGTTCGCTTTTCTTAAATAATCTGATTTATTTTTAATATTATAAGTATTCTTGAGAAGTATACCCCACCCATGGGCAAAAAGGAATTACATGACCGAATATTCAAATAATTTTTTTACCGAGGTATGTATTTATTTATTTTATTGATAATCTTAAGTTGTTGTCATGCATTTAAATGTCGGCTCATATGTAGACTTGAAAATTTAAAAAGAGCCCGAGTAGTCTTGAAGAGCTGGAGTCACCACTGATATATATATATATATATATATATATATATATATATATATATTATTATTTTTTTTCCGTTTACATTATTTTCATTCTAGACGAAGCGTAGTTTTCAAACCAGATTTCATGAGCACTAATTATTATCTAAAATAACAAATATAATTACAGTTTGGGCTGCTGATGAGGTGGTCGTTGGATCAAGTCAGAGTTAGAACTGTATAATTGCAGACTTCTTTGGTGAGTCATCGTTCGGATTCCATGTTAAGCTGTAGGTCCAAGGTGGGACGAAAAAATTTACCTTCGCCAGATTGAACATATCGGGCGGAATCAAAACCAGGGTTAATCACGGTATCTTAGATGCTGAAAACCAGATGAGGCATAATGTTAACCAAAGACTTCAAAGAAGTTAGCGCAGTCTAACTTGTGCTAACCTAACCTAACTTAATCAAACCCACAATATACTTGTCAATGGACTGTCAAGTCCAACAGATGTCGTAATCCCACAAAATAACATTTAACTTCGTTTGTAAAAATTAGCTCCCAATCAAAATTCATGTTTACGATAGATACGAATTTAACACACTAACTAAAAATTAGGTCAAAATTGTATTAAAGAAAAATGTACTGAAATTTAACACTTTTAAGGCTAAATTGATACTCAAACTTTCGTGGAGTTTTGATTCCTGAAAAAAAGAAACCAAATAAATAATATATATATATATAATTATATATACACACCTTGTAACCTCGTAGTAATTCTCTGCGTTGGTCTTTCTTCACACGAAAGTGAAGCTGGTGGCCCCATATCTCTCTCTCTCTCTCTCTCTCTCTCTCTCTCTCTCTCTCTATATATATATATATATATATATATATATGTGTGTGTGTGTGTGTGTCTCCAATATTGAATATTCGATGGGTGAAGTTTATTCTTGATTGACGTTTGATCGTAGTTC
This sequence comes from Bathynomus jamesi, assembly GCA_023014485.1. Classification (NCBI taxonomy): domain Eukaryota; kingdom Metazoa; phylum Arthropoda; class Malacostraca; order Isopoda; family Cirolanidae; genus Bathynomus; species Bathynomus jamesi. Next base: position 400,662 of record JAJOZX010003747.1, on the reverse strand, counting down.
TGGGATGTAGGTTCGGATGTTCACTTTTGCGTCTTCTGGTCTTCAATTTTAGAGTGGTTGGTGTATTTTAAGGGTTAGAGAATAGAAATGAATTCTTCTCGTAACAAGTTTATTCTTAAATAAATGGAGTTAAGTATTTCTGGAGGATTAGTCAGCTCGTGAGAAGGCGAGTACATATTTTCTTACGAGTCCTTCTTTGAAATAATCAATTTTCAGGTAAAAGTCCTTTAATTCATAGCTTTCATCGAGCTACATGCTCTTATATAGGTACTCGGTGTAAAGGAGTTTACATAAATTGGGGGATTAAAGGATGTTCTAGTACTGTAAACAATCATTTGGGGAAAAGAGCATTTTCTTAATAATTTAACTCGCCATTATAATTAGTCGATTTGCTAATAAATACCTATCATCCCTTTTTGTATAAAAAAATAATAATAATAAATTAATTCCCCGTTAAGGAAATGAATTAATAATTGAGATTAATAAAATAATTACAGTAAATAATTTAGAAAATAAAAAAGTAATATCCTTGACAAAAATCTGCAAAAAGAATGTAAACAAGTTTTGAATTTATTAATTTAAATAGATTAAATGATCTCAAATTATATAATAAACAAAAATAATTAAGTCTAAAAGGAAAGCAAAGCAATGTAAATAAACACGTAGAAGACTAAATGAAGTTAGAATAATTTAATTGAAATACGTAATTAAAGTATTCATTCATTAATTTAAGAAAAATTATAAGTAAATGAAAAGTGAAAATAATTAATTAAAAAATGAATAAAAAAAATATTAAATTTGATTAAAAAGAAATTTAAAAATATATCGAACTTGATTAAAAAAAATAAATAAAAAAAAATATATTGAAACTTAAAACTAATTTATTAAAGTGATTAAAATTATTATTGTAAGTTATTATGGAATTCAAATAAAAAAAATATTCTTGACACGAATTCTTGAAGCGATTAAAATTGATCAAAGCTTAAATATAGCGTGTAAGTTTGTAAAGCACATCTACAGTAAATGTTTAAACAGCAGGAAAGGAAAGGCAAAGAATTGAAACGAAACGCGCAGAATGAAGGATAAAAAATATCATAACCCAATTAATTTATTAATATCTTTTTTAAAGACTGAAAATAGTTCCATTACGTAGTTAGGAAAGATAATTTTAAATATATTCTAATATTTAGGATTTCGTATAGTTAAGAGAAGTTAAAATTCAATATAAGAGAGTGTATTAATAAGGTCACGTGTTATTTTGTGATTCTAGTGCATATATATATATATATATATATATATATGTTTATGCAGTCATATACACGACGAAAGAGCATTTAAATTTAAATATCACGTAAAGTTGTTGTCGGTTGTTTTTATCTGATACTGTAAAGAAAAAGGAGTTTATATTTATAAAAATAACTTCATATAAATGAATTTCGTAAATAACTTCTAAGTTTTCGGTTTAACTTATAAGTTTTTATATAGGATACCTATTTAAGTTCCACTTATATATAACCTATGTTTACGGCAAAGTTTAATGCTATAAATAAATTACATTCTTTAAATGACTTTTATAAATAAGATGAATTTTGTAAATTTAAAGTTCGCTTTATATCCTCTTCGTTAGAAAATAGCGCGGTAAAGTGTTCCACAAGACGACAGAGTGAACAGCATCCGAACCTACAGCCCGAAAGAACCATCAAACATTAATCAACAATACACTGCAACCATTAAAACTTTATTATTCAACAGTGATGTCACGAAAACTTTGCTCTGTGCGCCTTTCTTCGTTCGACATTCCTCCATCCTGTTTGCTTTAAAGGGGTAGGAATTATGGAGTTAACGAAGCCACAACAATGATTCACCGGGATTCAATATACGACTCGTCGGACATTGAAGAATCAACAAAAGTTACTGGATTCGTCGTACGAAGATTTACTTGGAAGAAAAATTCTTGAAGACAATGAGAAGAGATTATATCTGCCACATATGAAATCGGAATCTACAACGTCCGTCTATTAGTGTTCAGTGGAGTTGTAGACAAACACTTTCGTACCAAGAAGTCCATAATCTAGCATTACCGTGCTAGAGATTATTTGTACGAAAGGCCATATACAAATGATGACACACAATGATTATGATGATGATAGATATTATGAAAAATACAATGATTATGAGAGGTGTTATAAAAATATGATGATTATGATGGGCAAATATTTTTGGAAAAACCTAACCGCGGAAGAAATTATTCGTATGAAAGATATGATTGTGACGATAAGAGATTTTGTGAAAAATATGAATATAATTATACAATTCAGTGTGATGTCCCAAATGGGACAGGAAGTGTGATTGAATTTTTTGAATACACGTTTATGTATGCATCATACGCGATAGCACGAACAGATTATGGAATAGGCATTAAAAATGTACGCGAGATTTATGAAAATGATGATGATAAAAATTATATTTTTATCCATGGCTTCCCCACTAGGTTAGGTTAGGTTGGAAATATTATAGCTCCTCTCTTTTGGTGCTTTTACCGCGAATGCGAATGGAAGTGACATCGTTTCTCAAATGAAAAAAACTATCTTCTCTTTTCTCGCTTTATGAATTTTCAATTGCGAATCGCGATTAGAGGTGGGAATGACGAATGACTGAACGGGAAGTGATCGTAAAATATGGAATACAAAACCATAATGGTACATTATACTCGTATTTAAGTCGAGCCCTTCAAACTACTTGGATCAGTAAACTTCACTACTGTTTGTCTGTATGCATGTATGGATGTATGGATCGGATAGATTCAGTATAAATTATAATTTACGTGGGTTCTTCTCATTAACATTTAATCTGTATTAATTATCATTTAAATGATCAATTATCATTTAAATTGTTCATTCATTATTTCCGTAACCTATTAAATCCCTTATACGAATTGATTTCCATTCTCATATACCCGAATAGCCCGCCCCCCTTCCACGTCTTAATCACGTGACCTATGAGTCGTAAGTTTTGCGAAGTGACGTAATTAATTTTTTGCAAACTTATTAGCATTATCTTCATGAACGAAAATCATCGGTGCGAGTAGTGAAATACGAGGGCCACTCAATATATTTTGCCCCACCTTTTTTTTTTTCTTTCCAAGTTTCCTTGTAAGTTCCAGAAATTTTGTACACAAGTAGTTACATACCTTTTTTACAAGTTTTTATTTTTCCATATAGTCTCCATCCCTTTCTACGGCTTTCCTCCACCTCGAAACAAGGGCCTTTATTCCTTGCTGGTAAAAGTTCGCTGGGTTCCAGTGGAGCCACCTCTTAACCTCCTCAACGACCTCATTGTCACTCTGGAACTTTCTGCCACGAATAGCTGCCTTCATTGGCCCAAACAAATGGAAGTCTGAAGGTGCCAGATCCGGGCTGTATGGAGGGTGGGGTAACACAGTCAAGCGCATTTTTGTGATGGCCTCTCTTGTTTGCAAACTGTTGTGTGGTTTTGCGTTATCGTGCAAAAGAAGGACGTCTTCCAGTTTTCTCTCCGGTCGAAATCACTTTATACGTCTCTGGACTCTCTGTAGGTTAGCAATATATGCCTCTGAGTTGATTGTTTGTCCTTTCTTTATAATGTCCACCAGAATCACCCCTTACATGTCCCACAAGATGGTGGCCATAGCCTTTCCTGCAGAGGGAGCCATTTTGAACTTTTTCTTGCATGGAGAGTCTGCGTGATACCACTCCATAGATTGGCGTTTTGTTTCAGGTTCAAAGTGGTGTACCCAATTCTCATCCCCAGTCACAATTCGTGAAAGGAAGTTATCCCCTTCTGTCTCGTATCGAACCAACGACTCAGAAGCAATTTCTTTTCTTTGGGGGGCTTTGTGATCTTCAGTCAGTTCGAAGGAACAAACCGTGAACACACTTGAGTATCTCAGTCGCTGAATTATCGTATTCACATTTCCTTCACTAATTCCTAGCTCCAGTGATAGCTCCTTGTATGTGACGCGCCGATTTGATCGAATGATGCTGTTAGCACATTGCACAGTGTGAGATGTCACAGCCGATGCCTGGAGACCGCTGCGTGGCTCATCATCGAGGCTGGCTCTCCCTCTCCCCGATGATCTCACACGTTTATACCAGCGTCCAACTGTGCTTTGATCAACAGCATCATCTCCGTAAACGTTTTTTTAGACGTTTGTGAAGATTTCCAACTGTTTCTTTCTCTGCGGTTAAGAACTCGATAACAGCTCTCTGTTTACGACGCACATCACTGTCAGACGCCATTTTCGAAACTGCGTTAACCATCGGTTTTATACAAGGGCGTTTGAAAGTGGTTTTATACAAGGAGGGGAGGTTCAAACTGGAAAATTTGATTATGTGAAGCGCAGAAAGTTCAAACTTAAGGCCCAAAAGACATTTCAGCCCCATGGCCTATTATTTAGCTAAGAAAAAAGGGTGGGGCAAAATATATTGAGTGCCCCTAGTATATTATAGGAAAGATATTGATTTTCATTTTAATTTATATCTGACAATGAAATTTATTGTCAGTATCAACATTATGTGAAAATTGTTAATGTACCGGGTATTCTATAAACTAATGAAAAAAAATTACATCAATTATTTCAGGTGTGTAAACTATTAATAAAGTATAATCAGGGTAGTCCAAAAGCCCCAATCTATTTTGCTGAAATAATAGTATCTTAGGATAAAAATGTAGTAATATAATTAGATATATATTTATTTATCGAGCTTAGGTTTAAGATTCGACGTGAGCACCATCAGTGTCTCTGCAAATCTCACATATGTTCACTGCATTGCGAAACACATTCTCAAGCATCTCTGTAGTTATTTTAGCGACTGCCGCGACAATGCGGGTTCGCAGATCGTGCAGGTCTGTAACTCTTGTTACGCAAACAAATCTAATGGTGTTAAATCCGGAGATCGTGCTGCCCACGGCCTGTTTCCATCACGTCCAATCCAGCGATTTGGTCAGAGCTTATCAAGGTACGCCCGAACAATGTTTGCATAGTGAATGCAGCTCCATCTTGTTGAAAGACAACAGCGTCGAGAATGCCATCTGAACGAAGCTGGGGTTCAAGAAACTGCTAAAGCATGTCAAGATAAATTGGCCGTTATCGTAGCTTCTGTAAAGAAAAAAAGGCCGGAAATCTTTGATCTTGTCATACCCAACCAGACATTAACTTTAGGAGAATCTCTCTCCCATTCCTAGAACTCGGTTGGTTTTTCACTAGCCCAGATGCGGCTATTATGTCGATTAACCTTTCCGCATGTGTGGAATATCGCTTCATCGTTGAAGAGAATGTGGTTTAATAAGTTTTTGGTATGAATTTTTTCAATCAATTCCGTGCACATGGCGGCTCGTCTTCCATAATCCTCTTCGTGTAAGTCATGTAGCACTTGAATATGGTAACTTTTTTTTTTAATGTTGATTTTAAAATCCGTAGAACAGTCATTTTTTGTATGCTCAGTCTACGTGATGCTGTGCGAGTTGACATTCTAGGATTTGTTTCAAAGGTATCTTTTACCAATTCGACATTTTCTTGAGAGGTACCTGGACCTCATGCCTCATCATGAACATATCCTGTTCTTTCAAATTTATTGACCAACTCGTGAATGGCTTTGTCTGTAGGTCCTGGTTTGTGAAATCTTCTTTCGAATTGTGAATTGTTCTCGAATTTCTTTGCACTTCTTCCTTTGGATACGTAATGTTACTCCCATCACACGTTCCTGTACATCCCTTATCATCTATGGCCTGTAGAAAATAAAATAAGAATATCATTATTTAAGCAAAAGAGGGCCATTTGGGCCACCCTGTACAATATAAAAACACTTAAACAAAGAAATTCTTCCAAATTCTTCTCTTCTCAACACTACCACCTCAAAATCACAGCTAATTGTCAAAATATTCTTTTTCGAAGTAAAGCAAAACTTAAGTTCAATTTTTGTTTGATCATCAAAAGATTTTGCCATCTCGAATTCTGTCAAGATTTTGACAGTTTCGTGCCCCTTCTGATCCACTGTTTTCTTTTTGCTATTTTTTTCTGTTTTAGCAAACTGTAAATTTCTCCCACTTCATACTAATAATTCTGAAAACGAAACCAATGTTTTTCTTGACAAACAAAATTGAAAGGGTTATCAGTGTGCCCCTTCAAAAGTTTGACCGCGTATGCAGTGTGAAACCCGTTTAGCTCGAAGAAGAGCAAATGGTCTGGCCACTGAAGTATCGATTGCATACTGTGCCACAACATAAGCACACCGGACAAAAAATTAGTCACTCCTCTCAGAATGTACCTAATAACGTGTGACGGCGCCTCTGGCCTTGATAACCGCACGAATCCGGCGAGGCAGAGACTCTACGAGGTTGTGCATGTACTGAACATCGATTTGCTGCCACTCGTTCATCAGCCGGTCCCGAAGTTCCGCCAGAGTCCGTGGGTGTCTATTCCTGCGCTTCACTTTCTGTTTCCAGCCTGAACAACACCTTCGACGCATTCAGGATTAAAGGCTTCATTGGACCTGCGATGTACTCGTCGCCTCCCATCATTGGAGAACAAACAAAAACGGGACTCATCGGACCAAATTACACGTTTCCAATCTGCCGCAGTCCAGTTTTTGTGCCTCTGAGCCCATTTATAACGTGCCAATTTGTGACTTGCTGTTAACAGCGGCCTCTTCCGTGGTACCCTGCTCCAGATGTCTATCGCATGCAGTTCTCGTCGCAATGTCCGTTCGGAAATTGGTCGCTGGAGAACCTCATTGGTTTCTTGGAGCAATTGTTCTCTGGTTTGAAAACGATTTGCAGTTACTAGACGAGAAACATGGCGGCGGCCCCTATTGTCGAGAATTGTTTTCCGGCCACAGTTACGCCGTCGATTGTCAGTTGATTGCGAACTACACCACTCTTTGTAAACTCGCTGGACAGTACGCGTTGACACACCAACAAATTGGGCTACTTCAGACATTTTGTCCGTGGGCTCTGCCAAACACGATGGCTCCTTTTTGCCACTGAGTAACGTCTGCCTCACGACCCATTTTGCAGACTATATCCAACACACACTTTGTTCTTCACCACCTCACGAAACAGATCTGATCCTGTGTGCTACGTCACCGCTACTTGTCACTTACCAATGCTACATCAGCGCCCTCTGTGTGACCTTGAACTTCCTACTATCGGTGCTATTAGGGGTGACTAATTTTTTGTCCGGTGTGCTTAGATAACGACGATGCAGGCGAAGTCTACAAAACTGATTTAGCTGTACGGAAAGAGTTTCAGCTGTTCTTTCTTGTGGGAGTAGTGGTTGGAGGAGTGACAAGATCTGCAGAAACCCTAGCCACCCAAGAAGCTAAGTGGCTAGGTCTCCAGCAATCCGAGACTCCCCACATAAATATATATATATATATATATATATATATATATATATATATATATATATATACACACTGTGTGTGTGTGTGTGTGTGTGTGTGTGTGTGTGTGTGTGTGTGTGTGTGTGTGTGTTATACACATACATCTGCCATTTACGCCCGTCTTCTTAGCCAACTGGCGGATTTCGAGTTCTAGGCCAAGTGATGCTACCTGAGCTCCCATTATGCGTCTGTGTCTCGCAGATGTAGGATGCTCTGTCTTCCTCTCTCTCTCTCTTAGGTTAGGTATACCCCTTTGGAGGGTGAGGCCGTCCCACCTTCTCCCCAAAGAGGCTAGGTGGACTCCCCCAGCTTGATGGGGAGGGGAGGGGGTGGGTGGCACCTTGCAAAATTTGATCAACATTGCAATTGATTTGCACTCTCTCCTTTTGCGGTCATACTACTGATTGGTACAATACATGTATGAACAGAATTTTTTTGGTAACTTCTGCAAATAGCACAAAATTTATACAAAAGAGGGTAAACTTCATTGAGAAACCTCTAAATATTATTTTTAAGGCCTATAATTTTGCATGGCTTAATTTTTCAGCAAGGATCACCAAATAAAGGATGAGCCACTGGCATTTATTTATTTTTTTCATTACCCTAATATATATATATATAAAACATTCTAAATGCGTCTCAGTGTAGAGGTTAGCGTCGCTAACTACGAATCCATCAGCCCCGGGATCGAGACCCGGTTACGCATGCGGCGCGCAGCAAAACCCAGCTGTTCATCCTTCCACACAATAAAAAAAATTGATTTGGGACTCTGAGTAGCCTAGTAGTCCAGTAATTAAACAGTGGGGATTCAACAAAATTGTCGGAAAGGGTTTCTCGACGGGTTTCAGCTCTTTGATACCTCTATTTTCATAAAAAGAAAGTTTGCCAAAATCTGACCTGGGGAACTACCTGAAAATTGGCCAAATCTAAGATGGCCACCGTCGAAACGAACCAAAGTGGAAAAACGTCATAAATATGGAACCAATCATGATAAAAACATGTATGATGAGTCTAATCATATCAGCTTGAAAAGATAAATGCAATGGAATGTATTTTTCAATTTCAAGGTCACCTAAAAATTCAAAGTGGCCGCCCAGAATTGACGAAAAGTACAAAATTATCACATCTATGTAACTAATGATACTAGAAAGTAGTGAGATGACTCTATCAACACCATATTCAAACCCCTGGCATAATCAAATGTTCATGACACAAATATAATGTCAATGTCATCCTAAAATTCAAGATGACCTCAATACCATCTGATACATATGCACTTTAATTGCTAGATATGAAGCGATAGACATTGAAATATCGAACAGATTAGAGGTAAAGTTCATACTACACTATCTTATCTGACATTGCACATTAAAATAGCGCCCAATTAACACTGTACAACAAATTTTCGGTTCAGAAAAAAAACGGGAATAACATTCAGTCATTCTTAATATTTCGAGTGTGCTGATTCCAAATCTGAAAATAGTTGTTGTTTTTTCTATCACGTCACGTTTTTTTGTAATAACTGCTTAAAATCTTCATACCAAAAAATAAGAATATATTGATAAACAGATAGGCTTTATCATATGGAACAGTTTAATTATTGCTATACTTCAACATATATGCACAAAATTAACATAAAACTCTCGTGTTACAATGTTTTCAACTCATTATTTGTATTTATGCTGGCGTTGGTGTGATGCTTCTGATTGTGGCTATATCCTGGTGGAATCTCTCCCCGTCTTCGTCGCTAACAGCAGATGCGTTTTCCGGAAAGAATGAGAGATGTGAATGCAAAAAATGAATTTTCAATGACATCTTACATCCGAGACGTTGGTATGAGTTGATAAGTTGATCCACAAGTGCAGCATAGTTGTCGTATTTAGTCGTTCCTAGTAGACCGCTGCACACGTTTTTGAATGCACGCCAGGCTGCCAACTCAACCTCATCCATCACCGCTTCAAAGTGTTCGTCTATCATGAGTTGGCAAATTTGAGGTCCGACGAATATGCCTTCTTTAATCTTGGCATCACTTATTTTTGGGAATTTTTCCTTTAGATATTTGAAGGCAGGCTTATCCTGTTTCAACGCCTTTGCAAATTGTTTCATCAGCCCTAGTTTTTGGTGAAGTGGCGGCAAGATAACTTTTTCCTTTCGTACTAGTGGTTCGTGAATAACATTGTGAGATCCAAGTGAGGAATTGTCTCGCGGCGGCCATACTGAGCGTGTGTAGTGTTCAGACCTTGCTCGGCTATCCCACTTGCATAGGAAACACATGTATTTCGTATAGCCAGTTTGCAATCCATTGAGAATAGCCACAACCTTCAAATCTGCGCAGATAAGCCATTCATGTTCATTGTATTTTATACAGTCCAGAATAAAAGCAACATTGTCATACGTTTCTCTTAAGACGACTGAATGAGCGATCGGAACAGAAGGCATTGTGTTCCCATTGTGTAGCAGTACACCCTTAACACTGTACAGAGATGCATCAATGAACAATCTCCACTGATACTGATTCGGTTCATAGCACAAACCCAGAGCATCGAACAGACAATGTATATCAATGCAATAACAAAGTAACAAAGATTGTTCTTCATTGTGAAATATTCCCGCAAATCCTCGGAGCGCTTTCGGAATGCTGTAATTCCGCCAGCAGATTCCATTCTTGTAGACGTGAGGCCAGCAGTTCACTTTGTTGTTTGGTAAGTATTAAATCACGGACCAAATCATTGAGTTCAAGCTGCGTGATGAGATGATGTTCTTTCTTGGACTCGACTTGAGCTTCATAGCATTCGCCGTCTGATTCAGATTTGTCAGAGTCTGTGTTATCAGTCGGCATTTCAGCTGGAGGACGAGGGATGGGTATATCTGTTTCCACAGGACGCATAGCAGAACGAAGGTTCTGTTACAACCTGTAATGTGAGACAATAGACATTGTTGACTACTTAAGATAGCATAATTGTGTAATACATTATGCAGAGCAGGATATGCTAAAATGTGCTAAAAACACCAAATTTGACGTATATTCAGAAAAATAAAAGATTCAGACCAGTGATGTTCGTTAAGCAGAAATAGCAATCAGTTGAATGGTCCAGCGGCTCTCTCCATACCATTGGCATACCGAATCCCAGACCAGGACCGGTGCCTTTGAACCATGCAGATAACGAGCTTGTACATCTCACACAGCATATATGAGGCGCCCAGTGCTTGTCCTGATCACCAACTTTGCGTGCGAAGTATAATTCATAAAGCTTTTTCACATGAGAAGTCAACTTCCTTTTATACTGTTTTAACGTTAATGTCCCACAAATATAACAAAAACTGTCTAGCGAATTTTTGCACTCTCTAGGTACTGTAGCATAACATCAATAAAAACCTGTAAAATAAGAAAATGATAGATCAATTTGCAATTTCACACAATATAGACGTTGTCGGTGAAATATACATAATTTGATAGCTGTTATTCAATAATACTCACTTATAGCACCGATTTATGTTGAAATATGGCTGACAATTTTGTTTTAAATTATTAATGAAAGAAATTTTTCCTAAAATCAAAGTGGAAACAGAGCCGAACACTACCACCACAGCATATGCATGATTGAACAAAATGTAAAAGATGCGTTCAGAGAACCAGTGGTTCTCAAAATGATACAATGAAATAGGGTCATTTTCATAAAATCGGTGAGTGATACAAATAAATGAGAGTTATTTTCGCAATCTACACATATAATTAGCCATAAAAATGACGATCTCATTTCCGTTTTTTTTTTCACTGTTGTACAATGTAATCAGTGGTGTCACAGGAACCATGAGTTCCCCCATTTGTGCACGTTATCCCTTTACATAGATCACACGCCAAGGTACATTAGAGTCCATTTTTCCTACATGAACATGTTTTTTTGTTACACTTTCCATTACAGTTGCATCTAATGATCTTGAGTAGAGATGCAGGTGCGGCACCTTGCTCCATTCTGTGTGGCTTCAAGATAAACTCATGCGGAGCACCCAGCCCCATTCTGTCGCCTCCTTGTTGTTGCCTAGCCAGCCTGCACCTGGAGGTAGACCCGCTAGCTGTGGAATCTTGCAGCATCAGATGTTGGTGGAAGACGGTAGGGGGCAGATAGCAGGAACTCAAAACCACCTTCTCGGAGTACTTAGACGCACGTTCGAAATTCAAATCCGAGCTAGGCATACAACCATAGAGGATCGCAAGGGTCTGATTACCAGCCTGCTCGATATATCGTGATTTCTATCTGTCATTATGAACAACTTTGAGAATTCCCGGAGGTCACGGTATTTACCCATAGCTGAGAGTTTTCCTATGCCATAGGGCCTCGATGTCGATGTTGCGTACGAACTGAATATGTAGTTGGCAGAGATTGGCACACGATGTGGACGTGGGCCAGGGCGGGCGCTATAGCATCGCCCCTCCATCGATGGCATAGGACACACCGATGGGACACTCCTTGATAACACACACCGGCACCTTCTTGGCTAGCCCGTTCTGGAGATCAGCCTTATCCGCAAGTCGCATGAGAAGTTTTGGGTTGAATAAGGATGAGGGATAGAAGCACAGCTCATACTGGAACAGTGTCTGGAGTTCGATATTGCCGATATCGGTGACAAGGAGGCGCTGGTACAGTTGCTGAGGATCGATCTCAATCTTCTCACCATCAACGGGCACATACACCGAGGAAGATAGATTTATTAACCTGTTCTTTTTTAGAGAACTTGTGTTTTGAAACACAGGATAGCAGCACCGACAGTCTCAGAGCAGTCAACATTGACTGACCCTTCTGCTATGACTCCTGATGACAGGCTCCGGAGTTCGTCAGTGTTCTTCAAGAATGGCTTTCTCTCTCTGTGATAATTCAGGATGGACTGTAAATCTTTGGCATCGCGTTTGAATCTTGCCTGTGTGAGGTCTTTGTGCATTTCCCCCGCACCGCTGTTTCAGAAACCTGTCACCTCCTGCATAGCATTGTGCACTTCACCACAAGCAGGCATAGATAGTAGCCAAATTAGACTGGTTGACTCATCGAAACCACGTCATCTAGTCAGCCCACCGACCGACTTCACACTGGCCATCAGAACTTACTCAATGTACAGATTGCTAAATATTCCTGCCCAATAACTGTCACTGCGATGGAGAACAAACAGTCCTTCCAGGTATTTGGTATAGACAGCCGAGTGTATTTCCTCCAGCTTCTCCATTTCTCCAGGTATAGCAGGAGTGACTTTACATAGTTGTTGTGACCTGACGCGAATAGATACAGAAGCATTTCATGAAGCGACTGAAAGTACAGCTTCCAATTCCCAGTGCGGGCAGATCGAATGAGTGAACGGAGGATGGCGATGGCGCTGAGGGCGCTGTCAACCAGAAAACGAGCCCGCACAACTCGTGCCGCTGCCTTGCCAGACAGCATCTGGTCCACGCTCCCCTTTGCATACACTTGAGAGATGATCTTCAACCCAGATCCAGCCATTAAGCTCCCAGTCGTGCCCAGGAAACTCGTCTCAGTATGGAATCTTCACTAGACCAAGACGATCTGACGCAGTGGGCTCTCAGCTGGCTACGATTCGATGATATGATCATGTACACAACTCACCATAGCTGCTGGTCGAATGTAATGACCGGTGTGACTCCATGTCGCCTGGCGTGGTCGGACATGTACTCCAGCGTCGACCGGACACAGGTTGGGTCACTTGGTGTCAAATTTATAATGGGCAGGAAGATCTCAGAGCTCTTGCCGAGGTGTGGGATGCGAGAATGGAGCATCTGCATGCAGCCGGACCACAATGGTCGGGCTCCGGGAAATGAGGTGACACACGCCACAGAATGCCCAGCTTGCTATTCTTATCATCGCGACAGAACTCACCGAGATTAGTATAGATAATGTTCGCTTGAACTGCCTTGGGGTTTCTTTGTGGGACCAGTTTAGCATGGTCAACTTAAGATCATCCATGTTCACCTTTACTCGGGGTACCCTCCGTGTTACTTTTATGGCAAGGGTAAACGTTGCCATCTGGCCCATGACACAGATTGCGCCAGTACCATCAAGCGTTTTCCTGGCATGATCTACATTATCAGCCTGGTATTGGCAGAACGTGTGTGCAATCTTATTGATTAGGTCAACACCCTGAATGGTCGCAGCATTTTTTCTATACTTAGATGCCTCAGTGTACGAAGAGCAAAAGCTGAATTTGCCAATCGTATCCACTAAATCACAATGGCCATATTTGTGATCTCGTGTGACACTGAGCCCAACTTGTAGAGGAGGCAGAAATGAATGGGGACATGTTGACTGCATTATTGCCTGCCCAAATGACGCAGTATGGAGCTTAGAGTTTCGAATCTTGATGATGGTTTGTAGGACGATGCGTAACAAATGTGGGAGGTAATCGAGATTTGTGTAAATCGATTTCATACGAGGCGTTCAGTGCAACAGTGACGAGCCCGCCAAATTCAAATTATGAGAAAACAAACCTCACAAATTTAAAAAATGTACTCATTGATGCCATCACCAAATATTAATAAATAATTCTTATTTTGAAGATATTTTATCGTAGAATAATGTAATGAACAAGAAAAATGTATAAAATCTATAGAAATGCAACAAAGATAGACAATAGTACATTGTTATGAATGAATAAACATTCATGATTTCCAATTTTTGTGAATTTGTGCATAATGTAGCTATAACTATTATACAAATAATAATAAATATTCATTTAAACTAACTAATGCTACTTGTACTTACATTAACTGATGATACATCATCCGCTTGTGAGTTGATGTGAGCGAGGGGGTAATAATAATTTAGTAATCAAGAACAACTTACTCGTCGACTGTTGTAGTGTCTGCATTCTCTTGTAGTGCAATCGGGTCAGTTAGAAATTGCTTATGATTGGGTGGCACGTATGTCAGCAAGGCTCTGAGGTCCTGCACCTTCTCAGCTGATAACTGCACAGGTTTTACATATTTTTGCGGCAGTACTCAGACAAGTTGAATACTACCTGGTTGTATTCTTTGAACCTTCCTTTCTGTAACTGTACCTTAACAGGAGTTGAGATGTGGTAACTGGGTTTAATGGCAAAGCCTTGTTTGTATGTGTTAGAAAAAACAAATACTTTGCCCTCCTTGAAGCTTACACCAGGTGTTGGTCTTTTGGTTCCCTCATTGGTTTAGAGTCCGTCATTGGCTTAGCGTCCCCGAGACAGCCACCGCGATCGTTGATTGGTTGTCCACAAAGGCGGCCTTGTCACTGTTCCCATGAGCTAGAATCTCAAAGCAGGCGTTTTTCTCACCACTTGTAAAAATACGTTTTTACAGCTCGAAAGTGACGAGCAAGCCATATATGACTGTTAAATGATAGAGGATGGATGAAACTTTCAGATACTATAAAAAACACATTTTGAGACTCATGACGGGCCTGTCACTGTTGCTCTCAACGCCTCGTATGCTCAGTATCCGGATATACATCGTCGTGTTTGTCCATACATTTTATCTCCGTACGAATGTATTCTCCCACGACTTTGATCAAGCCGTCCATGTTGGATTGGTCGACCTTTGCAGCATTTACATGTGCCTCTTGTGTGATATTTTTCACATTCGACGTAAGAGTTACGATGTTATGCTGTTGCTTGATTGTAGTGATTGTAGTTAGGGTTACCTTCTTCCCATAGTGATTTACTAGTTCCATTTTCAGCTGAGCTGCAGTGTAAAGCTGATCATCGCTCAGCCCACTCCTCAATTTGATAATGAGATGCAAATTATCTAACGTAATCATCTCATCATCATTCTCTTCCAAGTATACAATGACAATCTCAAATGCCGCCATCTTGGACATACTCTTCGGTCGTCCAAGTTTCCGTTTCTTCGGTGGAGCATCCTCATGTTTAGTGTACGCTGCAGGAATATTCCTCCCTCCCCGAAAATTTTTATCAGTCATGGTGATAGATAGCTTCTTCAGCTGGTAGGTTGTGTATAGGCACAATACGTGACTGTACCATCGTGGTTCAGTCATCTTGCCTCTGGGCACAGTGCGCTGCGATGTTTTCCTGGAACTCGAGCGTCATCACACGGCTGAAATGAAGTACACTTCTATCTGGATGTTTGTATGTAGCATCCTGGTCAACACGATTACCACACAGAAAACAGCGAGTTTTGAACTCGAATGCTATAACATGTGATCAAAGGGTTTTGTGAGCGATATCGGTTGATGGTACGCGTTTTTGAGTTGCCTTGATTGCTTTTGGGTTAATATGCTTGCTTCGACACTCTTTGTGTACGAAAGGGCAACAGTTCTCAGTGTGTATGAAGTCTGGAACATCTAATTTACGCAGTCTATTAGCGTTATTAATGCCAATACAGCCTTTTTCCGTCAACTTTGCGTAATCCTGGCGCTGCTTCAGGTTAACTGGCTCCGAACACACCACGCAAGTAGCCATCTCTAATCTGCAGTTGACACCTTCGGATGAGATCAGTCACCTGCAAATAAGTAAAGGACGTTAGTTGTCATTGTTTCGTACAGTGAAAATATAGGCATGTACAATTTACTCAAATCCAAGACGAGCGAAATCGGATGAAAATTGATGGAATGGCATCCACTTGCGTCATTTTTGGGCATATGGTAACGCTATGAAGCAAGAATTTTGGAAACCTAAACGGCCACCATTTCTTCAATTATCATCCAATTATGCTCATCTTAAATTTTCACTTTCACTCTGTGAAAGCACTACGAGTACCTCGATAGTGTTTATTGAGATATACTCAAACCAGAAATAGATGCACACAATTATTGAAACAGGCCATTATTGAGAAAAAGAGTAGCACATGTGTGATGGGTAGAATTAGAGCCAAACCTTATTTTTCAATGCAATGTTCAAAATTTATGGCAGCCATTTTGGACTGGGTTGACCTTGACCTTGTTCATTTTTTTATAATTTGTATCAGGTATTCGAAGCTGATGTTAATAGAGCCCCTAAACTTATTTTTAGCTTCATTATTTTGAGAATCTGGAGATTTTTGTAATTTTCATCATTTTTCAGGTGGCCATCTTGTATTTGGGATGACCTTGACCTTAATTGTTTTTAAATATATTCCATTGCATTTATCTTTTCAAGCTGACATGAACACTGAACAGACTCATCATAAGTGTTTTTATCTTGATTGGTTCCATATTTATGACGTTTTCCACTTTTTGGTTCATTTCGACGGCGGCCATCTTGAATGTGACCTATTTTCAGGTAGTTCCCCATGTCAGATTTTGGCAAACTTTTTTTTTTATTAAGGTAGAGGTATCAAAGAGCTGAAACCCGTTTAGAAACCTTTCCCGACAATTTTGTTGAACCTCCACGATTTTTCTCACTTTTAATTACTGGACTATAGTGGTTAAGACGCTGTGATGCTGGTGAGGTTAAGTGACGTGGTTCGGATTCCACGTTAAACTGTAGGTCTAAGGTCTAAGCTTGACCTTCGTCAGAATGAATAATTCGGACGGAAGCAGAACCAAGGTGTATATATATATATATATATATATATATAATATATTATATATATATATATATATGTGTGTGTGTGTGTGTGTAAAAATTATAATTCTAACATTCATTTTTGCATATAAAGTCCAAACTCGCGACATTCTGTATACCAGGCATGCCAAAAAACTAGGCCACTATTTTAAATATACTGTATATTTTAAAGAAATCGAGGCAATAGGCCAAGATTAGGCTAGTCCAAAATTTCAGTAGTTGCTGAACCATGGGCTATGCCATATTTCTGATTTAACCTGCGAAATAATGCCGAAGTATTCGCGTGAAGAAGTTATTAATAAAAAATTGTCGGTTAGAAAAAGGTTGTGGAGCACAAAAATTACTTAGTTTCCGAATAAGCCATGGACTAGAGCTGGTTTGAATTATATCATAGACAAAGTAAAGGAAACTGGTGATGTAGAGCGTAGTGGGAGGCCTAGAACGGCTCAAGCACAATCAAATATCGATCTCCTAGAGACAAGAATATTGAGTCAAGAAGAAACTGGGACGCATTTAACGCCAAATGAAATAGCCATAGAAATAGGAATATCTGACAGAAGTGTTCGGCGAATAGCAAAATTTGACCTAAACTTGAAGGGATACAAACGAGTTTCAGTACAAGCTTTAACTGACATTTATAAGCAAAACGTTTGCTATGTTGGCAGAAATTGTTAGATTTTCACCGCGCACAGTTCGTACGATATGGTTTAGTGATGAGAAAATAGTTACAGTTAGTAAACCAATTAATTAATAAACAGAATGATCGTGTATATGCCGCTGTCTCAAGGAAACGTGATATAACACCTGAAATGTCATCAAGAGAAACACGGAGATTTTCTCCTAGTGTAATGGTTGGTGCAGCATTTTCGAAACTCGGAAAGACAAGGATAATTTTTGTAGAACCAGGAATACGAATGGATTCGGAATATTACTGTAATCATGTTCTTGTTCCATATTTTGAGGATATTAGACAAATATGCGGTGATAACTTCGTTTTCCAGGAAGATGGTACACTAGGTCATATCATACTTTTCCGAGTCCGAATTTCACTCTGGCTAATATATATTTTTATGTAGAATTTAATTCTAAGTGGGGTTTCTTTTCTGCAACTTTTCCCAAATATCGCGTTATCATCTTCAAAATTGTGGTTTTCTGTTCTATGTTGAAATACCGAATATTCAATTGAACACCTCATATTTTTAACCCTTTGCCGTAATTTGTTGCCATTTAGACACATTAACTTTGCTTAATTCTTACACAGGTTTAATACCTACATAAGAAAAAAGATCTACTCCATTTGAATCTTTGTAACCACTTGGACGCAGAAGACGAAGTTCAACATTCTCTCAATAGATGGCTCTGAGCAATTACGCCAGTTATAATTGTGAAGTAGAAGTGAGTGGACGCCATTTTTTTCGGTAAGGCTGGTCATCTTTCTAAAGACAAGGCTTACTTGGCCATAGATGGCAAGAAAGTCTGGAGGGCCAAGGAGGAAGTAATGGCCTCATCAGTTGAAGCGCTCACGCAGAGGTCAGAGGAGAAGAAGATCTCTGGGATATTCTTTGATGGCAAGCAGGATAGGAACACAAAAGGTGTTGAAATATGACGAAGTGACAGGGAGATTTCATCCTGGCAAAGTGATCGGGGAGCATTACACTATCACGTGGGAGCCTCAAGGAAAGTACCTCTTCCATTTCACTCTCGAGGAACCTGAGGAAGGAGAAAAGCCTGCTCATAAGATCGCTCAGGGCCTGCATGAGCGGCTTCTGGATCACGGAGCTGACGAGAGCATTGTAATGATTGGAGGAGACTCTACCAACACCAACACGGGGTGGTCTGGAGGCGCCATAGCCCTGTTGGAGAAGATGCTGGGTCGCAAGTGCCACTGGATGATCTGTCAGCTCCATGTGAACGAGCTCCCCCTGAGGCACTTAATCATCAAGCTGGACGGCCCTGTAACTCCCCGGTCAGGCTTTAATGGGCCTATTGGAAAACTTCTTGAGAAAGTGAATGAACTTGAGGTCAACTTCAACTTCAAACCAGTGGAAGGAACTGAAGATACTGTATCATAGAGCTGCCAGTAGAGATAGTCAAATCTCTCTCCACAGACCAGCACAACTGCTATCTTCTGATCAAAGCCATCAAGTCTGGAAGTCTCTGTCCACAGTTGGCTGGTCTCAAGTGCGGACCTCTGAACCAATCCAGGTGGCTCACTACTGGACAGGCCATCTTGCTGTTGTGGATGAGGGAGCACGGACTGAAGGGGGAGGTGTTGAGGAGGCTCGAGGTCCTCGTGAAGTTCTGCCTTAACTTCTACTTCAAAATGTACTACGACATCAAAGTGAAGCACCACCTCAAATTTGGTCCTGCACACGTATATATATTATGTTACACACAGACCGTGCATGGAACAAGGAACTCTTCTGGGAAAATTACAGTGAAAAGAGATGTTCAAAATGCCCTCCATCATTATCCCTACAGAGCTCAAGACGCATTCGCCACTCGTCGATATATATTATTTATATACAGGGTGGGCGGAAAGTAGCTCCCTATTTTGGATTGGTAAAAAAATACGTATATTATCCATTTATTTCAGAAGAAATAATATGAAAAGGTAGGCATACATGGTAGGTTTTCTATAAAATTCAATGTGGGCTCCAACTCTTTCCACCAGCTTCTGGAGCCGCCCAGGAATGGCGTCCACTGACTTTAGCAGGAACTCCGGCGGGATGGAGGACATGACTTCCCGAATTCGGTCCTCCAGTTCTTCCAATGTCCTCGGTTTGGTGCGGTAGACTTCTTCCTTTACCCACCCCCAAAGAAAGAAGTCGCACGGTGTCAAGTCGGGGCTCCTGGCTGGCCATTGATGTGGACCACGACGACCCATCCAACGCCCAGGGAAGTGGCATCCAGCCACTCACGGACAACAAGAGCGAAGTGTCAACCGCCACAATTGCCACTACTGGGCAGGAGAGGATCCCATGGTTACCGCTGAAAAACGGCAGAATCGGTTCAGTGTAACGGTGTGGTGTGGTATGACCTCAGATCAGGTTGTGGGCCCGTTCCTTCTGCGCAACACCATGAATGCTGAGCGGTACCTTGCTATGTTGCGAAACGAGGTCTGGCCGGTTGTCAGCACATGGGAGAACATCGACGATCTGATATTTATGCAAGATGGCGCCCCTCCGCACTTCGCTCTTGTTGTCCGTGAGTGGCTGGATGCCCACTTCCCTGGGCGTTGGATGGGTCGTCGTGGTCCACATCAATGGCCAGCCAGGAGCCCCGACTTGACACCGTGCGACTTCTTTCTTTGGGGGTGGGTAAAGGAAGAAGTCTACCGCACCAAACCGAGGACTTTGGAAGAACTGGAGGACCGAATTCGGGAAGTCATGTCCTCCATCCCGCCGGAGTTCCTGCTAAAGTAAGTGGACGCCATTCCTGGGCGGCTCCAGAAGCTGGTGGAAAGAGTTGGAGCCCACATTGAATTTTATAGAAAACCTACCATGTATGCCTACCTTTTCATATTATTTCTTCTGAAATAAATGGATAATATACGTATTTTTTTACCAATCCAAAATAGGGAGCTACTTTCCGCCCACCCTGTATATATATATATATATACACAAAATAGTGCAGGATTTTAAGGTGTAAAAATGTTTTTCTTCCTCTGACTGGTCAGCCTCTAGAGGAAATGAAATGTGGTCCCTGATTGGACAATTTATAATCCCCAACCTAACATGATCTGAATACACATCAGGAGAGTTGTACAAGTTCCGCCTACAAAGGCGGAGACTTCTGTGAAAGTGACAAACATTTTCAGAAGTTATTCTGCTACTATTCCTTAAGGATGCATATACAGTAGTCATATCTGGCCTTACTGTATGTATTTGAATTGAATGTCTTGCTAAAAAATCAGTGAATTAGACTCTCTCTCTCTCTCTCTCTCTCTTCTCTCTCTCTCTCTCTCTCTCTCTCTCTCTCTCTCTCTCTCTCTCTCTCCTCTCTCTCTCTCTTCTCTCTCTCTCTCTCTCCTCATATATATATATATATTCTAGCAAAAGTAATGGCACAAATAAATTGTTAAAACCACAAGTGGTACATCTTTATTATGGAAAATATTTTGCAGGGATGAAAAACAATGAAAGAAAATATCTGCAAACTGAACTGATGGAATCACCAGACGCACCACAGATTCACTCCCTTCGCGTAAATAACCACAACGGGTTATCGCTGCGGACTTTAATGAAGGCATTATAGAAACGAAATATCCTATGAAAAAGTGAAGAAATTAAGAAAGTTGCTTACTAATTGGACTTACGACTTCTTAATGCACTTCATTAATTGAAAAGTTTATAGTCCCGATCTTTAGTGTAAGTTAAAACTTCTCTTCTTTTGAGAGGATGCCTTAATTTCAAGCTTTTCGTGCATTAACGTCTATTAAGACTAAAATGCAGCTGGAAAGTTCAGGCGAGTTTAATAACTGTATTCATAAACTTCCCTCAGAATGAGGCAAAATAACCATAGCTTAATACTCAAATTTTTTTTACACACTTTTTGTTCTTTGTATTAAATTCAGGGAGTGGACCTGTTATATATATATATATATATATATATATAATATATATATATAATATATATATATATATATATATATATATAGAGCCGGCCCTAACAAGTGCGGGGCCCTAGGCATTTTGATAATACGGGGCCCCACTCCAGAAAAGATTTTAGTTCATAGTAAAAAGGCAAAAAAATAATCTGAAGTGCTATACATTTATTATAGACATCTGTCTAATAATATTAAGAATAACAAAAAAAATGCTTTCATTAAGAATACTAAAAAAATACCATACTTTATAAATTTATAATATATTTTAAAGACTAATTTTTCTAACGTTCCTTTCTGAAAATTCCATTAAAAGGGGTTCAAAATTTAAACCCCTTGCTTCTTCATATTCAATTGACAATATTCCAAGGTTATTTAGCCTATCTTGGCCCATATTAGACCTTAAGCAGTTTTTAATTAATTTTAATTTTGAGAAGCTTCTTTCTCCTGATGCTACCGTCACAGGAATTGTTAAAAATATTCTTAGAGCAATCAATAAATTTGGACAGCAAGAGGCTATACCATTAGATGAAATGAAGTCAAGTAATTTTAAAGGCTGCCCTATTAAATCTGATGGTATCATTGGTCTCATAGCCTCTACCTCTTCACCAAGCATAGGGCCATCTATATCTATATGAGTCGGGGAATCTGGTGGAAGCGAAATATATAAAAAATTTATTTGCCCAGCCCCGCTGGCAGCGCGGGGCCCTCTTAGGCGCGGGGCCCTAGGCGGCTGCCTAGCTCGCCTTGCCCTAAGGCCGGCCCTGTATATATATATATATATATATATATAAAATTATCCGCCTCAGGATTCGAACCCACCACTTCTTCAGTTGGAAGTGAAGGCGCTAACCATCACGCTACAAGGTAAAAGTTAGCACAACCCGGCGCATATTTCAACAAACGCCCGATGGAACACGCAACGCTTTCGCGCCCAGAGGTATTTTCCGTACTAACCTCCCTGCACTCGAGGTAATGGCATCATTTCATTCAAATCTTTGATGTAACACTTTAGTCACATAAATGGAATATCAAGTATGAACACGCGTGATTTTGCATAGTGCAAAATTACCCCTACCAGAATTTGAACCCAGTTCTTCTTGAGTAGATAAATAAATAGATAGATAGATAGATCCTAGGACACTAGTATTGTGCATCCTATATATTACTGTCCATCATTGAAGCTAGAATTCCGATCACGGTAATAGGAGTTGCTCTATCCAGCACGTATGATCTCAGAATAGTGCAAATTCTCTCTTCTATGATAGATAGCTTGAGTTTATTCAATCCAGTCTCAAGAGTGACATGGTACTATCATTGATTAACTTCAGTCTTTCTAAATTTGCTTCAACCCGTTACTTTTATATTTACCATGCTTTGAAATAATATTTTAAATACAATATGGGATCTTTTCAAAATGGACGACCCCACAGGATTTAGCTGAAAATTTGTATATTAATAAATTTTTATATTCTAATAACGTAAATGACATTATTTTCCTGCAGAAATATGCGCAACATACGAAAAAATTGCATTCATATGCGCACTAGTTTGCATGGCGCATGAACGTTATCTAAATTATGTAGTTATGTAGTGGGTTTTACGAAATAAAACGCAGATATCCTTTATTTATTAAAATTTGCAATATTTAATAATATTTTAATAAATAAATCTTCATTTTCATACCTTTTTCTCCATATGAACTCGCATGAACAGCAATTTTTGTTGTTATTAATGTTTATTTGTTGCCTACGTAGACCTAGTTTAGTCTGAATATTACACTGTGTAAACTGAATCTGTTTATATAGAATTTTTGTTTTATATGCATTTGTGAGCGCCGAGTCCAAATCTGGCCTTAGTTTGTGTGTATCATCAATGGTTTCAGAGATAATCCATTTTTCATGTTTTACCAGTATAATGTTGTTATGGGCGCAGCAATATCAGAATAATCAGGAATTGTTGAGAACAATCGGATGTTCGTTGGCAGTTTCTTGCTCTAGAAATTGCCCGAAACTTCCACTGTGCTATATAAAGAAGAGCGCAGAGTCTGAGAAGTCAGTAAGTGTGAGCACACAAAGAAAGCAGGTTGTTTGTCTGATTGTTACCAGCACTGAAGTACTGTGTTTCTGTGCTTCTCTGTGCTGACGATTTGAGTGTTATCGATCCATTTTTATTGCGAACATTTCAGTGTTGTGAATACATCTTTTTTCTTGAATCTGTAATCTGGTGCAGATTTAATAACTCTTCTCTCTATATCTGCAGGTTATGATTAATGTAGTACAGTTTGGTAAAGAGAATGGCAACTAGAGCTTGTAAACAGTCGCCGGATATATTCTGCTACGTTTGTGGGTATTACAAAGGCTCCAAGCAAGTATCGCACAAGATTGTGAAAGGCACCAAGTTCTGGATCGCGTATCGGCTCTATTTTGGTATGCCTATGGGTGACCAAGATAAGCCCTGGGCACCCCATGTGATCTGTGGAAGCTGCCGCTCCACACTTGAATGGTGGCTGCTGGGAGTACGCAAGGCAATGCCCTTTGCGGTACCCAGAATATGGAGAGAACCAAAGAGCCACCACGACGATTGCTACTACTGCATGGTAGATGTTTCTAAGTACAAGAAAGTTAAAGGAAGGCAGACTCTTCAGTATCCAAGCATAGCGTCGTCCATAGCTCCTGTACCACATGGCGAAGGTCTTCCAATACCACGTCCACCAGAACAGGTATCTATCCATTACTTTACCTTCTGTATTTACAGACTGTGGGTCATTATGTGTCGATTTTTCTTAGTGCTGATGTTCTTCTACATATATAGCTATGCCTATATTTTGTTTCTTTGCTTTGCAGGTTGAAAATGAGGATGCAGCTAGCTCATCTGAGATGTCGGCTGGTGAGGCAGTCATGATGAAGAATATACAGTAACTTTCAGTACAAACCCTCACTTTCCAAATCAGAGGGAATTGGACGACTTAATTAGAGATTTGGGTCTGACGAAATCAGGGTCTGAGCTTCTGACCTCCAAACTCAAAGAGTGGAATTTGCTTGGAGAAGACTGCAAGAGCACTGTATACCGAAAGCGGCATGAAGAGTTTGCAAGGTTCTACGATGTCAATGGCTCTCTCTGTTATTGCAGCGAGGTTAATGGTCTATTCACAGCTATTGGGTTAACACATATACCTCAGAGTGGACGCCTGTTTATTGACAGTTCAACTCGGAGTTTAAAAGCTGTTCTGCTCCACAATGGGAACAAATATCCATCTATAATTTGCACATTCTGTTCAAATGAAAGAGGACTATGAAAATGTCAAACAACTGCTGACTCAAATCAGGTATGAACATAACTGGACGTGTGTGGTGATTTCAAAATGATTGGTTTACAAGGAGGGTTTACTAAATATTCATGTTTTCTTTGCCTGGGATAGCAGGGATTCAACTGAGCACTATAAAAACAGTTCAGTGGCCTCCACGTGAAGGACTGCAACCAGGAAAGTACAATGTACTCAGGGAACTTGTGAAGCCTGACATAGTTCTGCTACCACCTCTCCATATTAAGTTGGGTCTAATTAAGCAGTTTGTCCAGTAACTGCGTTAGATTTTGGAAGGGAAGTTTTCCAACAGATTCGGGTCATGTTCCCTAAACTCTCTGAGGCCAAAGTCAAGGCTGGCATCTTTGTAGGACCACAAGTCAAGGCGCTGTTGAATTCAAAGAACCTTGAAGCTAAGATGACTCGATCGAAAAAGAGGCTTGGTGTGCTTTCCGTGATGTGGTTCGTGGGTTTTTAGGCAACCATAAAGCACCAAACTATAAGGACTTAGTGTCAAACTTGATTAAGTGCTATGGCAAAATGGGGTTGCCGTATGTCTTTAAAATTACACTATCTGCATTCACATCTAGACTTTTTTCGTGATAACCTGGGCGATGTGAGTGAAGAACATGGCGAAAGATTCCATCAAGATATTCAAACGATGGAGAAAAGGTACCAGGGCCATTGGGATGCTTCCATGCTGGGAGACTACGTATGGTCGCTGATCAGAAAGGATAAGAATGTTCATACGCGGAAGTCGCGTTCTTCAGTGCATTTTTAAGGAACGCACACTGCATAAAGAAGCTTGTTATTCTCTTATCGGTTCTCCTCATGATATATATATCCTTTGCACCATTTTGGGTTTGTCAAACAATTTTGGCTCAATAAACATTAATTTCCAATAGTGTTTTTATTTTCAGAAAATATTTGTTAGCCTTCTTTATATACTTTGCCATATGAAAAGTGTGATAACCTATATTTTTGAAACGGTTGACGAGAGAGCAAAACCAATATCATTTTTTGGAATCAGCGCCCCGAAATCATTAAGAAACGACAGAAAAATCAGAATAAACAGAAATTTTTTCAAATTTTGTTACCCAGTGTTATTGTTGTAGTGTGAGCATATGATAATGCAGTGCTGTGATCTATCTACTTGCGAGTTGCCCCTGGTCAATTGAATGCCCGGTTAGGTCAACTGTACGCCCTTGCCGATTGGTTAGGTTGTCATGATATTTTCGTTAGTTTTAACGAAAATATCACTACCTTAACCTAACCAATCGTCAAGGGCGTACAGTTGACCTAACCGGAATTCAATTGACCAAACCAGGTACTCAGTTAACCTAGGGCCACACAGCAACCTCGTATCCGGACGTCATGAGCGGTGTAAACTAGATAACGGTCATGCGCCATGCAAACTAGTGCGCATGTAAATGTAATTTTTTTGTATGCTGCGCATATTTCTCCAGGAAAATAGTCATTTTCGTTATTAGAATATAAGAATTTATTAATATGCAATTTTCAGCTAAATCCCGTGGGGTCGTCCATTTGGAAAAGATCCACAATATGTTTAATTAATGAACTTGACAAGTTTTGTCGAAAGTAAATAAATTTACATAGACGTTAAGCCCAAGCTTTCATATATTATAAGTTTTAACTTTCCAGTTCACCCTGTAAGTTTAGTACTTCTTTCGAGGAAATATGAAATATGAAATACAGGGTGTTTATAAAGTCCCTATCTATTTCAGTGAAAACGTAGCAATATAATAGAAGGCATATATTTAATGAATACTTAAGCATATGGTTCTACATGAGCACCATCAGTATCTCTACAGAGTTTGAATCTGTCAGCAGCATTGCGGAACACATTTTGGAGCATGACAGGGGTTAATTTTGTAACTGCTGTTACGATACGAGCACGTAAATCTTGCAGATCTGTAACCCTCGTTTGATAGACGTTTGATTTGATAAAGCCCCATGCAAAGAAATCCAAGGGCGTTAGGTCAGGAGATCGAGCCGCCCAGGGCCTGTTGCCTCCACGTCCGATCCACCAATTTGGAAATCGTTCATTTAGGTACTCGCGAACAATGTTTGCGTAATGACAAGGTGCCCCATTTTGTTGAAAGACGAGTGTTTAAAATGCCATCTGAATGAGGCTGGGACATTTATGTCCTCGTATCGTAACAGCAGTTACAAAAATAACCCCGTCATGCTCCAAAATGTGTTCCGCAATGCTGCTGACAGATTCGAACTCTGTAGGGATACTGATGGTGCTCATGTAGAATGATATGCTTAAGTATTCATTAAATGTATGCCTTCTATTATATTGTTATGGAATTCTACCCTTTTTGCTACGTTTGTACTGAAATAGGGACTTTATAAACACCCTGTACATGCCGTTATGTTGCCTCGTAACGTAAAATTTCTAATCATAAAAAAAATTACTGCTTAATAATGACTGAGTTTTGTTTATGAAATTTTATTAATACAAAAAAACAACAAAATGTTCAAAGAAAAATGAATGTTACCAATTAATAATTTTTTGTTTTATAGAAATTTTGTTTGCTCGAAGGCAAACTTTTTTCTGAAATTGTATGTTAATTTACAGCCTGTCAACGGTAAAATTCTCGATTATTCTCTATAATAGGCATCCACATATCTAATATTTCTAGCACACACATACGCAAAAATCTCATATATTCTAATTAATGTTCATTCTATTCATTCATTATTCAATCCTTTATCTATCTTTTCACTGCGTTTTCAACATACAGTTCTCAGTTCTCATTTGCTCCTGCATTTCTTGAAATTCTCATTTACATATTCTGCATGCGACAAATCTGGATACCCCTTTGCTTGTCTTCAGATCTGGTGCTCATTCCGGATTTACTGTTCATCAGAAGAATTAATCGGCACATTGCATGAAAGGCTCAATCCTGAAACCGGCAGTTAATTCACCCAGGATATAGTTGCTAGTTTTCTGCTTTAGAAATTCGACTAATCTTGTATAAAATAAGTGTTCTAAGATGGCGTGTCATGAAATAATAATTGATGATAATTCTTAATTCACAATTAATTAATTAATTTAGGCGTAATTCAGTTGTAAAAAGCTATCAAAATATGTGAAGGAGCATTACTGAAGTTTCATAAACTATATGATATAGTTAATATTTAATATATTTTTGTTTTAAATTCTGATAAACAAACAAATATTAAACTATG
Source organism: Bathynomus jamesi (assembly GCA_023014485.1). NCBI lineage: Eukaryota > Metazoa > Arthropoda > Malacostraca > Isopoda > Cirolanidae > Bathynomus > Bathynomus jamesi. The sequence goes on along the minus strand of JAJOZX010003747.1, from coordinate 372,575 downwards.
AATAGATAGGAATTATTTTTAATAATAATAATAATAATAATTATGATAATAATGTATGAGGGATTCTAACGACAGAGGTCACGTGACGGAGGGGACCTACAGCTTTACGTGGGATCCGAGCATCTAAAGGTTGTTACATCACCTAAATGCAGAGAACGGTCATCCATCCAATTACTAAACAAACCCACCGTCATTTAACCTCGTTGATCTAGCGGGAAGTGGTGTTACACTGTGACCACGAAGTAGTTTGATGTTAATTTTATTACATTCAAAATCGTAAACAATATATTAGATGTCGAGACTCTAGAAACAATCTTCGACTCAGCACGTTTTCTTTTGAATTAAGTGTCTGTTGTAATTAATGGGTAACTCGGCTTTTATTTACTTGACCCTCAGATCTCGAGAAAACGCCTTACTAAAACTTAAATTAATATTTTAAGATTTAATTCCTTGTGGAATTCGGCTTTCTCTCCAAGAAGAGGTCCTTTCCCAGGTGACAACTATGAATAAAAATGAATCATTCCTCCGTTCATGGGTGGGTGTGACGACAGGAATACACGGCAGTAAGGATGGTACACTCGATAGGGTAGCGTGAAAAGGTCTGTGATTTGTCTTCGTATTAGTTTTCCACAACTTCAGTTGAAGAACTAACATTGTTTATCGTTATAGTAATTTCAAAATTTTACTTTTAACTATTGTTTTGACATACCCTTTAGTTTTTCCAGTTAAACCACTCGTATAAATGTACACAGTTATTATGAAACTGAAGTTTTTATACTTTTAATCGTATGTTCTTTCACAAATTAAGATAACTTTACATTTACATTATACAGTTAATAAAGGGAACTAGGTTTTGATTGGAATTCAAATAGGCCTAAGGAAATAATATGGCCTGGCGCGGGACATGAATAGGCCTAGGGCCTGAAGGAAAGGTTCCTTCAAGTATGCCCTAGGAAAGAATTTAATTTAATTTCATCTTACAAATGGAACCCCATTTCCCACGGGCCAGATGGAAACAAAGTGATAAGGGAGGAATAAAAATTAATTTCTGAGACGACCTACACCTATGGCAAGCTCTTCTCCTCTGACTTCCAGAAATTTCGTGCGCTCGCGGCGGCTCGCCTCTCCTTCAGGGTTGCCAGATACTTTTCAAGAAAAGTAGCAGAACACTAGCCAAAAGTAGTGAAATAGAATTCAAAGTAGCCCAAAATAATATATATATATATATATAACGTAAAGAACGACGCTTGTATAGGAGATATTCCGCGCAAGACGAGAGAGAGAGAACGGAACAAATGAAAAAATGAGGTAACCACCTGGGAATCGAACCCGGGATCTTCCGATTGCCGGTCAGACGCGATACCATTACACCATGGACCTCACTCTTCCGAATGCCGTAATTCTTCTACATACTCGCAGAAACCAATGCCCAAAGGGGGCACCTCCCGCATGCCGTAACATTATATACATTCAACTGCAAAGAACACGCAGTATAAATAACGTAAAGAACGACGCTTGTATAGGAGATATTCCGCGCAAGACGAGAGAGAGAGAACGGAACAAATGAAAAAATGAGGTAACCACCTGGGAATCGAACCCGGGATCTTCCGATTGCCGGTCAGACGCGATACCATTACACCATGGACCTCACTCTTCCAAATGCCGTAATTCTTCTACATACTCGCAGAAACCAATGCCCCAAGGGGGCACCTCCCGCATGCCGTAACATTATATACATTCAACTGCAAAGAACACGCAGTATAAATAACGTAAAGAACGACGCTTGTATAGGAGATATTCCGCGCAAGACGAGAGAGAGAGAACGGAACAAATGAAAAAATGAGGTAACCACCTGGGAATCGAACCCGGGATCTTCCGATTGCCGGTCAGACGCGATACCATTACACCATGGACCTCACTCTTCCAAATGCCGTAATTCTTCTACATACTCGCAGAAACCAATGCCCCAAGGGGCACCTCCCGCATGCCGTAACATTATATACATTCAACTGCAAAGAACACGCAGTATAAATAACGTAAAGAACGACGCTTGTATAGGAGATATTCCGCGCAAGACGAGAGAGAGAGAACGGAACAAATGAAAAAATGAGGTAACCACCTGGGAATCGAACCCGGTTTCTGCGAGTATGTAGAAGAATTACGGCATTTGGAAGAGTGAGGTCCATGGTGTAATGGTATCGCGTCTGACCGGCAATCGGAAGATCCCGGGTTCGATTCCCAGGTGGTTACCTCATTTTTTCATTTGTTCCGTTCTCTCTCTCTCGTCTTGCGCGGAATATCTCCTATACAAGCGTCGTTCTTTACGTTATTTATACTGCGTGTTCTTTGCAGTTGAATGTATATAATGTTACGGCATGCGGGAGGTGCCCCCTTGGGGCATTGGTTTCTGCGAGTATGTAGAAGAATTACGGCATTTGGAAGAGTGAGGTCCATGGTGTAATGGTATCGCGTCTGACCGGCAATCGGAAGATCCCGGGTTCGATTCCCAGGTGGTTACCTCATTTTTTCATTTGTTCCGTTCTCTCTCTCTCGTCTTGCGCGGAATATCTCCTATACAAGCGTCGTTCTTTACGTTATTTATACTGCGTGTTCTTTGCAGTTGAATGTATATAATGTTACGGCATGCGGGAGGTGCCCCCTTGGGGCATTGGTTTCTGCGAGTATGTAGAAGAATTACGGCATTTGGAAGAGTGAGGTCCATGGTGTAATGGTATCGCGTCTGACCGGCAATCGGAAGATCCCGGGTTCGATTCCCAGGTGGTTACCTCATTTTTTCATTTGTTCCGTTCTCTCTCTCTCGTCTTGCGCGGAATATCTCCTATACAAGCGTCGTTCTTTACGTTATTTATACTGCGTGTTCTTTGCAGTTGAATGTATATAATGTTACGGCATGCGGGAGGTGCCCCCTTGGGGCATTGGTTTCTGCGAGTATGTAGAAGAATTACGGCATTTGGAAGAGTGAGGTCCATGGTGTAATGGTATCGCGTCTGACCGGCAATCGGAAGATCCCGGGTTTGATTCCCAGGTGGTTACCTCATTTTTTCATTTGTTCCGTTCTCTCTCTCTCGTCTTGCGCGGAATATCTCCTATACAAGCGTCGTTCTTTACGTTATTTATACTGCGTGTTCTTTGCAGTTGAATGTATATATATATATATATTAATATATACAGGGTGGGCGGAAAGTAGCTCCCTATTTTGGATTGGTAAAAAAATACATATATTATCCATTTATTTCAGAAGAAATAATATGAAAAGGTAGGCATACATGGTAGGTTTTCTCTAAAATTCAATGTGGGCTCCAACTCTCCACCAGCTTCTGGAGCCGCCCAGGAATGGCGTCCACTGACTTTAGCAGGAACTCCGGCGGGATGGAGGACATGACTTCCCGAATTCGGTCCTCCAGTTCTTCCAATGTCCTCGGTTTGGTGCGGTAGACTTCTTCCTTTACCCACCCCCAAAGAAAGAAGTCGCACGGTGTCAAGTCGGGGCTCCTGGCTGGCCATTGATGTGGACCACGACGACCCATCCAACGCTCAGGGAAGTGGGCATCCAGCCACTCACGGACAACAAGAGCGAAGTGCGGAGGGGCGCCATCTTGCATAAATATCAGATCGTCGATGTTCTCCCATGTGCTGACAACCGGCCAGACCTCGTTTCGCAACATAGCAAGGTACCGCTCAGCATTCATGATGTTGCGCAGAAGGAACGGGCCCACAACCTGATCTGAGGTCATACCACACCACACCGTTACACTGAACCGATTCTGCCGTTTTTCAGCGGTAACCATGGGATCCTCTCCTGCCCAGTAGTGGCAATTGTGGCGGTTGACAAAGCCTCCGACGTGGAACACCGCCTCGTCGCTCCAGAGGATGTTGCGGAAGAGATGGGGCCAGTCTTCATGCCAAGCCAGCATGATTTCCCCGAACTCCATGCGAATGTCGCAGTCCTCGTCCGAGAGAGATTGGCAGTAATGCGGCTTCCACGCACGCCAGTTCAGCTCCTTCTTCAGCACAGTTCGCACTGAGTAGCGGGAGAGTCCACTTTCCCGAGCTGCCTGGCGAGTTGACTTTCGTGGACTCCGTGCGAACATTTCCTGAACTGCCTGCACCGTCTCCTGGGCCCTGGATGTCGAAGGGCGACCACATCTTCGAACATCTGCCACAGACCCCGTGGTCATGAGCTTCGAGTGGCAGTTCTTGATTGTTTTCGGGTCCACTTGGGCACGTGGTCCGTGAATGGCCCGCCACCATCTTTGAACTCGAACGACAGATTGCCAAACTTCGTACCGTGCCGCCAACTGGGCACGCTCCTGCAGTGTTAAACGCTCAGCCATGTTACCCTTCAATCTGAAATGAAAAAAAAAAAATGAACGTTACAATTGTACCACTTTAGAGAACACAAAGAGAACACTTTAGAGAAAAAAAGATTACCGTTACAATTATACCACTTTAGAGAACACACCATAACAATATAACAATACAATCACAATTTATACATAATTTATATGTAATTTAAATTAGGGAGCTACTTTCCGCCCACCCTACTATATATAAAATTTCATTATATTTAATTTTAAATACTAAATTTTATTTACCTTATATGATTCACAAATCACAGTTGTATGGCATTTAATAACTCCTCCTCTTCATCTTCATTGCTTTCAACTTCGTCGTTAGATTTCTTGCATATGTCGGAATTATATTTTAACATCAATGAAGAAGGTTCAAAGTTAAAACAGCAGATGTTTCTTTCTTCCAGCATCATTTCGATGCGAAGTATAGAGGCTAAGAGATCTAAACCCATACGGTTCCTTAGTTTGGTTTTCGTTGATGTCACTCGCGAAAACACTCGCTCTACGGTAGCGTTACTTATCGGCAGGCTGTACACTTTTAATGCAAATAGAAACTGTGACACAATTTTATTTTCTTTCGCATTATAATAACGGCAACATACGCATAAATGTTTAACGCACGTAATGTCTGTCGACTCGTCCAATATTAAAGAGAACGAAACGCGATTTAATTCAGTAATTTGTTCCTTTAATAATGCAGGAGAAATTACATTTTTTATTAACGCTGTGCACTTTGTTATATGTAAACGTAAACTAGCAGCACTTGAGGTAGATGGCATATCACTTTTAAGTAGTTCACTTAAATGATCAATGGATTGTATAGACGAATGACATGCAACAAACGTTGCAAGTTTCAATTCTAATTTAGTTAAACCAGATTTATTAACATTTGCAAATACTTGCTTTAAGTTTGGTTGCGAAATAGACTGGCAATTTTGTTTATGCTTTGATGATTCACTATGTTTTTTAAATCTGCTTTGTGTGCTCTCAACTCAGTTTTACATATTTTACAATACGCTTTAGTTCCATCAGTTTTAACTTCCTGAATCTATTCACGGAATAATCGATCCTTAACCCAATTATCTTGAAAGTTTTACTATACTTTGCCCATTTACCCATGGTTATGGGTATCTGATGTCAATATAGTTTTTTAATATATAACATAATAATTAAATCGTAAACACTGCTTAATTCATTAATTAAGTAGTATACGTATAATAATTTATTATGAAACACGTACACGATATGACAATGCCACACGCAACAAGCAACAGTCAACGACTGGAATGCATAATTTTGAATTTTCAATTCAAACTTCGATTCAACACCTACATACGTTTCAATATGTATTGCGACGTTTCAAAACGTTTTTAAACGTTTTTGAAGACGCGATTCAGTGGCTCGAGACTCACAATTGAGTCACTGAGTTACGATCGACTCTGGTCGATCTGAACATCTGGTATAGTTATATACAGTGTGTCCGTAAAGTCATGGTGGGATTTTAAATAGCTATATTATTGCAACGAAACATGATAATGAGATGAAACAATGCCAAATTTAAGAACAACTCTCAAAGTTGTATCTTGTAGTTAGTCTAGGCTAAGCTTAACCTTTATCTCGTAGTTAGTCTAGGCTGTCCACATGCCTATGTTGAACATGAGCGTAATAGCCCGAAAGTTAATGTGTGGTGTGCTCTAGCACGAGATCGAGTGATTGGCCCATTTTTCTTCGCGGAACCCACTGTGACGTCACACAACTACCTCGCTATGTTGGAACATTTTGCAGTACCCCAATTTATTGACAATAATGTCATCTTTCAGCAAGATGGTGCTCCTCCGCACTATGCCAACGTTGTTCGAGAATTCCTTAATGAAAAATTTCCACAGAGATGGATAGGAAGAGGAGGATGGAAGCCATGGCCTCCACGCTCTCCGGACCTGACACCTTTAGACTTTTATTTGTGGGGTTACGTCAAGCAAAGCGTGTACAGTGTACCCATTAAGGATATTCATCACTTGCACGAGCGAATCACGGAAGCTATCGCATCCGTCACTCCTGATGTTCTTGGGCGTGTGTGGCTGGAATTGAATCACCGCCTAGATGTCTGCAGGGCTACCAGAGGAGCCCATATCGAACTACGTTAAATAAAGTTATTCTTTTAGAGTTGTTCTTCAATTTGCCTTTTTTTCATTTCATTATCATGTTTCGTTGCAATAATATAGCTATTTAAAATCCCACCATGACTTTACGGACACACTGTAGTATGGCTGCGGTATACGAGTCAACCATACACAAAACATAAAAAATATACAATTTAAATTAATATGGAATTCATATTAATGTATTTATTCAACTAATATATTAATATTTTATTTCAATAAAATTTATCGATTTTCAAAATAGCCCAAAATAGCATTACAATTTTTGGAAGTAGCCCAAAAGTCGCAAGTAGCCCAATCTTAAGTTTTAGTAGCGCCAGCCCATTCCAAGTAGCCCAATTCTCCTTCGAGAAGAAAGATTTCATCGTTCCATTCGCGCTTTACACATGATCTGTCGTTTATTTCTTATTGAAGCTAAAACTTAAGAAACAGTCATTAGTACATTATTTTAAGTTTTTATAATTTCCTAATTATTTTATATTGTTTAACTAACTTATTTGGCCTATTTAATGTAATTAAATTACTTAATTATATAGAGCTAGTATTCTTCGACAATTAAACTGTTACATAATATACGATTGGACGAAATAAAGGTGTGACATCACGTGACGCCTATACTTATTCCTGGTTGGCTGAACAAGATTACAAGTATGAACGCAACGAAACCTGTTTTTCTGGTTCCGTGCCAAAAATCACGTACTCTTGTAAATTCATATGAGGCCAATTTCCTAAGTTTATAACCCATCTATTAAACCTAACTTATGTTTTTCGTTTGTTACAAAAAAAATCGAAGATAAATCATATTAATTAACCTCCAGTTTTGCAGTCCCAACACTCGCCTCATACGATGAAACATTCATAAATTAACTTTCGCACAAATTCATTACTCAGATATTATTATTCATTACTCAGATATTATTATTATTATTATTATTATTATTATTAATATTAATATAGGTAGGATATTTCTTGATCCAGCAGTTTTCTTAATAATATGAAATTGTATTCCTTTTGATGACGTTTCGTTCAAATACATCTGAACACCTTCGGAGCTTGTAAGGAATTAATTCATTTAGGAATGCGACAATACTTAGAAATGAATTAATTTATAACAAACTCCGAAGATATTTAGCTCTGCTTGAACGAAACGTTAGCAAATAAATAGAACAAAAACATTTGGAGAAATAAGAGACTTCTACCGAGCTTATAACTCAAGAGGTGGACCTTATACTTGAGAAATATGGAAAATAATAATAATAATAATAATAATAATAATAATAATAATAATAATAATCCATATTATTAATATTATTGTTGTTGTTATTATTACGATTTTAAAATTTAGTTAGTTGAGGGTGGTCTCTGATATCTATTCAATAGAAGGAATAACGCGGAACGAATCAACTTTCATTATTTGCGAGAAACAGATTGGAGCATATGCATTGCAAATGATAATTATTAACGAATTATGCGGAACATCATTATTTACGTTTATAAATAAATATCGAATATCGTTCGACGGCTTTTCATTATAAAGTTTAATTAACTCGAAAAATATCGAAAAAGAAAAATGCTCAACGAGATATAACGATGGTTTCGAGTGTTTATGGATGGCTAAATGAATTTTGTTTTGCCTATTGAAATATACATTATTTATGTTAACCCTTTTGTCTCTCGTACTGGATTCCCATTGTATTGTACAGTAGCACTTTTTTCGGCATAATTATGGAAATTCTATATCTATCTTTATTTATTATAACAATGAAACCTTCAGCACTATAATTATTGTTGCGAACGAACTTTTATAACATTATACAATAAGGAAAATGAAACTAGTACTAGAACATTGTATATACTTCCAACATGTGTTGAATACGCTTGTCGTATTAAAAGATATTTAGAACACGCTAGAATTGCTTTCGAGCTGACTGCGGGATAATAGGAGAGCATATGAACATCATATTATCCTCCGGAATTGCACGAAGGTGGTTGAAAGGAGCGATGAAAGAAGAATTAAAAAATGGTAAAAAAATCCTCAAAATATAATAATAGAGTGAGTCTGAAAGCGTTAAGGGCGTTGTTAAAAGTTGTTAATAACTCGTAACTGTAAATTTGCGTCTTTGGGATGGTTCATAAAAGAGCCTTAAAAGGATCATTAGGAGGAAACTTCATTATGTTTAAGGGCTGCGATACGATATGATTTTTGTATATATACGAATACTCGCTTGTTTGTTGCAGTACAGAGAATACGTTAAAATTGGCGTAAAAAACAATGTTAAAAAATGAGTAACGCAAAGCGTAGTTGACATGATTCTGAACGAAAGTGTAGGTGGATACGAGATACTGTACAGTGATACAGTTCACTATGGAAGATCGTATCAGTGACTGGTCATTCGTGAGACAAACTGAAAAATATGCACTGATGACGTATTAAAGGTTTAAAAGCAATTTCAAACCAGTAATTTTCAAAACACTAATTAAGCCTTCAGTAGACAAGGTAGCCCAAAAGTCAGGACACATGGGAGAAATTGGTTTATATTAACACTTTGTTTTCTCTGTTCCAGGTGGCCTCCTAGGTCACCATATTTAACATCCCTTGATTTCTTTTTGGTGGGGGGGGTCATTTGAAATCTGTCGTTTATAGTGATCGTCCCTGGTCCTTCGAGGAAATGAAGAGTCGAATAACGGTTGAATGTTCCAAGATTTCCCCCGTTATGTTGAGACATGTGAGGATGTCACTCGGAGGAAGAATTGCGAAGTGTATCGAGGTTCATGGATTTCAGTTTGAGCATTTATTATGAATAAACCAACATAATGCGTGAAACAGATTATTTCCCCTATGTGTCCTGACCTTTGGAGGCACCATATAAACCTTGTAAGTTAGTAAAGTTCCGCAAGTCGATCTCTCACCGCCCGGAGGTCAGGCTCGTGGCCCAACCTCTCGAATTGGCTTGGTGGAGGGGAGAGTTGCTTTCTTAAGTTATCCTTCTTACATAACCAGGTACATGTAGGATAATTTCACCGTCAAATCGATGTACAATACCATTTTCTATTATCGTACGGTTTGTACGATAATTTTGGGTTGGAAATTTGTCACTTGATATTCTATAAAAACTATATTTTAAATTAATTAATTAATAATTCTAATAATAATAATAACAATAATTCTCCCCTTTATTTTGTTTAATATTATAAAACTAGACTAAATTTGTAAAAATAAAATTTATATTTTGTAATATATATTTTAAAAAATGTAAATAAAAATCTGCCAACCCTAATGTTGTAGCATGCAGTTGTAGCAATTAGCAGTAGCAGTTAGAGCAATGAGAGGCACTAAGGTTGTTTTTCTCAGACATGTGGTTGTCTGAGAAGTTGGTAGCAGCAGAACTTATTTTCAACAGTCTAAGACTCTAAGTGATCCTTTCATAAAATTATATTATTTGTTTCTTGATTGGGTTCTCCCCAAATTTAATGATTTTTACAAGTATTTCCAGTCAGATAAGGCAGTAATCACAGTACTCCATGAAAAGGTCAGTCTCCTTTTTAAAACCCTTCTCCTTTCATTCATGGAAAGAGACTATGTAATAAAGACAGAACTCAGTGGTATAGATCCTGCTAGGCATGATAAACATCTTAGGGACAATGAAATGTACTTAGGTGTTAAAGTGTTACAAACACTTAAAGACCCTAGTGTAAATGACAACAAAACTCAGCTACGGGATTTTTTTCAGCGATGTCGAAACTTCCTAGTAGTAGGATGTAATGAAATAAAGAAAAGATATGATTTCAGTGACAGTGTAATCTCAAAACTGTACTATCTTACACCAAAAAATGCTATGTCATCAGATTTTAGGAAAGCATCACCTTCTTTATTGTCCCTCACTGCTGAACTTCCTTTGATCGTGTCCCCAAATGATATATATTAATGCAGAAGTTAGATGACCAGTGGCGAATGATGCCAATGTATTGTGAGAAATTAACCTTTGATGAAGTAGTCACCTGATAAGTTCTGGGCTGCAGTGTTGCATAAAGAGCCATATTTAGTTGATCTGGCAAAGTTTGCATTGAACACACTCAGTTTACCACATTCAAATGCCGAGTGTGTGTGAGAGAGTATTCAGCAAAGTTAATCTCTTCAAAACTAAGCAAAGAAATAAATTGAAAACTGTTACTGTTAACGGAGCTATCTTCTCATCTGAGTTTTTAAAGAGGTCAGGGTCATGTGTAAATTTTGTCCCATCTAATGATATGCTGGCTCGCATGTCTAGTGCACAATTGTATGAAAACGTATCAAATATATGGTTGTAATAAAATTTAATAATTTGTAATAAAATTTGTAAATAATTTGTAATATGTTTGTAATAAAACGTTACAAATATATGTTTGCATTATGACATTTGTGTTTACATTTTTCCTTACTTTGCCACTGATAAGATACTATTTCTCAAAAAGCTGTGCGTATTACCTATTACCTCCTTTAAAAGTATCATAATATGAGCTTTTAATCTATATTTCGAAACATCAGTCATGGTTTAGTAATATACTGTATTTGGATTTTAATTCATCTCAGAGGAAGGAAGTGTAAGATAATGCAGAGTATTAATCGATAATAATGTACGATAATATTGTTGAAAAAACGATAATTTTGGGGTATGTGTACGATAATTCTCATCTTGAAATCTGGCAACACTGGTCCCGAGCCACTTTCCTAGTCTTCTTTTGAAGACTTCTAAACAACATCAGTGATGTTTTGAATTCCTTTGGGTGGCTGGTTAAATAGTCTTGGCCCTCTGGCAACAACGTACACTTTAAGAGCAATTATCACACATAATTATTAGACAGAAGGAATGGAAAAAGCTTGTAAGTAGAAACAAAGTTAGCGAGACTCGACCTCGCGCTTAATGATTTCGGTTATCGCTTCTGCCGACTCTCATAAATAATGCGGTTATTACACTTGAAACATTTATATGCTCTATAAAGGTGAGGGACTAGAAGGGAGGTGGTCAAACGGCATAAATATTGGCCTTGCTCGAACGGATCTTTTTTTAGAGCCAAGGTGGCACGGTCGGTAAGAGCAGTAACTGAAAATGTTATATTAATTGGAAATTTCTATCCATTATATAAGCAGTCATTGCTTGTATAAAGGCCAAATTGTGACAGATATATCATGAAATGAAAAGATTTGTGCATTTGAAGTCGATATAAAATGTATTTTAGATTTTTTTTTCATTTCATTCCTTTACTCCGAATTCTCCAGTAACCACGAATATGGAATAGATTCTGTAACATTGGTAATACACCGTAAAAGAATACAAAAACTTTTATTCCAAAGATAAATGTAAAACTGATTTCGTATTCTCTAATTAATCTGTTCGTGCCAAAGCTGACATTTTTTTCGTACAATTTTTGTTATTTGTCTGATAATAATAAATAATAAATAGGTTTTCACATTTTTTTTTCTTGGGGGGGGGGGGGAGTTTGGAATTTTCTTATTATTTTTGTATCTTTTTCTTTAACTCGTAATTTTAATTTATGTTTCTGACGATAAATCAATGCATTTTAACATTCATTGACTTTTCAGACTCGGAATTTGATGTTATATTTTTCTTTCACTAAATTGATATCAGGGTGGGCCGAAAGACTATTACCCAACTTTTGAAAAAATATTGTGGCTCACCTTGTGTATTGATCTTACTGCTGAGGCCGTATGTTGTACCCATACTTTTACTCTTTCAAACGCTGGCTTTGAATCTAGATTCAACGCCCCAGGAGTAGAGATACAGGCTCACAAATGGAGGGAGGTATCAGAATATGGTGCTCAATTGAAAGGCAGTCAAAGTCAGCAACTGATACGTTCAGATTACAGTCAGTTTCTCCATAAATAATTAATTTTCCTAATTTTTACACAAAATAATTAATTTATTTCCCTTTTCATTTCAGACGATCATTCTGCTATAGTTGGTGAACAAGTTATAACATCATGAAATACTCTTTGGAAGATGAAGCATTGATATTGAACATGCGTAAGGAGAAACATTGAGGTGCAGAACGAATGAAGAAAGTTTCCAAATAAACGATGGACGATTCCTGGACTTCAATATCTCAAAGAAAATCGATATCGCAGGGTCGACCAAACGAAAAGAAGGCAGTGGAAGGCCAAAAACATCACGTACTGAGGAAAATCTTGACAAGATTTCATCTATGATATGCAGTCAAGAAGAACGACCCAACACCCACAAGTCCATTAGAGAAATTTCAAAAACTACTGGTATTTCTCGCTCTAGTGTTCGTCGTAGAGTAAAAGATGATCTGGGTCTTAAATGTTTTAAAAGAGTCGAAGTTCATAAGCTCTCTGCATCAAATAAGCAAGCAAGAGTTGAAAAATGTCATGCTGTGTTAGATCGATTCCCAGACAGAGAAGTGTCGAAAATATGGTTCAGCAACGAGAAGACCTTTACGATTGCTTCAACAATAAACACACAAAATGACCGAGTTTATGGAAGACAGGACAAAAAATCTATCAGTCTAGATCAGTGGTTCTTAACCGGGGGGGCGCGCCCCCCTAGAAACAGGAATTTCTCTAATTGTATTTGTTATTCTCTTAACGAGAGCATGGGCTAATATTGAGAAGTTATTGAGAATGTTATTTTGATTGAAGGGGGGCGTGGAGGGAAGGACCAATTCCTAGAGGGGGCATGGTAGTAAAAAGGTTAAGAACCACTGGTCTAGATCGACTGTGCAGGGAACGTCCGCATTTTTCTCAAAGTCATGGTTTCCATCTTTATTTCAAAGTTAGGGAAGTCAGAGATTGTTTTTGTTGATCAAAATGCCAAAATCACTGCTGCTTATTACCAAGAAAAAATCCTTGATGCGGTACTGCCGTCGATGAGGGAGAAGTCAAGGTTGCAAGCGTGCATTGATAATGGAGGATGGTACATTCCGCATAATCTTGAACTCAATTAGGTAACTGTATAGAAACAGAAAGGTTTTCTACCGTGTCTGTATAACGGCGAATTACAAAATAATGGGTACAGTTAGCAAACATCCAACTTCACCACGAGATAGACCATGAAATTCTATACAGGACACATATATTGATTGTACAAATAACATTTGATAAGGGTAAAATTATATTGTTCAAAATCATGGTAATAGTTTTTTTTGGCCCACCCGGCATATAAAAGTAACCCTTTCATTATATTTACTTGCTTGGATGAAATGAAATCTATTTAATTTGCTGGGAGTGTAAAATCGGTGGTTTATTATTAAGTTATTATTAAATGTAAAACGACAGAATCAGCTGCGATATTAGAATTTTTGGAATATAAACAAAGAGCTTAAGTTAAAAAATTTTATAGACCTATGATCAAGAAGATACTCGTGTACGTGAACATAGTAGAATGGCGCAAAATGTATACGTACCTATACTGGAACGTAGTAAAATGGCGCAAAATGCGTGCGTACCTACACTGGAATGATGTGGCACATACCCAATTATGATCGGGTATCTTGGTCACATGATGCCACACCAGGGAGTTGTCCAATCAGCAATCAAGAACAAACTATCAACCACGTGTTGTTAAGCCCTCTCTTCGACGAATTAAATTACGAGGAAATAATGTAGTTTTCAGTAAACGACAGATTTTTATAAATTTAGAATTTATTAAGGATAAACAGGTTATTTAGGGCACGTAAGTGATATAAACTAGGTAGAAATAAAATGAAACTCATAAAATAAGATTTGTAAACTTGTGCGTGAGGAAAAGAGGAGAAATATTCTATCAGCGCAAGATGGAAATAAGAAGTCTTTTCTTGAAGGAAAGAAGAGGAGCGTCGGTGAGAGACAGAGTTGCCAGATGGTGAAATCTGGTGAAATTTTAGCGTTCCTGACAGGGGCGGCTCGTCGGTAGGCACTGAGGAACTGCAGCACCCCCATGATCTTATGATCTTTATATTTAAATATTTAAAATAGCCTCTCTGATTGTTTTTTTTCAATGAACTTTGAGTTTTTAAATCAGATTATATCCTTTTTTTCCTTAAACTATTTCAATGCCGAACGAATGAATCACGAAAGTAGCTTCAGCCTTCCCGTGGAACTGCGTACTTAACAGTTCCAGATTTTGTTCGAAACGCTTGAAACCTCGGTGGCGGACGTACGAAGAGCGAGTCAGAATCGCGGGTTTAAGAGGATCCAAAGCACTGTGGACAGAGCAGTGCCGATTTGTTTGTTTGACGTGGTAGTTGTGTTGCTGTATCATTTGCTAATTCGAAATTTAATTTCCGAATTGCATTTATCAATGATTCGTTATCATTTATTTTTTGTCGTGAGATTGAAGTTAATTATATAATAATTGGATTATTTACAATATATAACTTTCATTTCTTAGAATATTTTTTCGCTCAGAATAAAAACAGAAGAATGGAATTTGTTTATAAATAAAATTTTTGGCAAATTCGAAATTACCCGTTAAGCGTAAGTACCCTATAATTGATTTTATGATACTATTTTACTTATTTTTATGACTGAGTAGTGAGTAGTTATCTATTTATCTATTCGACTTTCTCTCTCTCTCATATATATATATATATAATCGACACAATTGTTCGCAATTTCTGAGGCAGCACCCCCATAACTGAAAGTCACGAGCCGCCACTGGTTCCTGATGTCAAAAGGGATGAACTGGGATACCAGACAAAATATGATGAAATCTGGGGAAAACTCTCTTCGCACGCACAAAAATAAAGAAACAAATAATTATGTACCGTAGTAGCTAAAACATGTTTTACAATGATACAGATATACATAATTACCTATCAGAAGGCGTTACAAATACACTTATTTCCTCTCCCTTACTCTAGTCTGTTTTTTTTGCACAAAAATGATAACTCTTACCACAGTAACTGAAAGATTTCAGTTTTATGTTTTGTTTTCGTTTTAGTTTGTCTAAACTCCCTGTCCAACAGAGATGTTGAACGAACAAAAACGAAAATTTTAGAATGGCAAATGGTCGCACTCGCTTTATACGACTTCTCTTAAGGCGATTTCGCTATTATGCGACGACCCTACTTCTACCACTTTCTCGCTTTATGCGAGAAAAATTCGCAGTTATGCGACTGACCGGGTTCGATGTGCGAAGCTTGTGCGACCAATGTAGGCGCGCGCGAACTCCGCTATGCAGTTGCTGCGGGCGGAGAGATGTGCTCCATTTTAGAGTAAAATACCCTTGACTAGGGTCGCTTCCTCAGTCTTCCTCACCCAGTGTCGCATTGTTCATTGTTGCGTGCGAACTTCGCTACTCGCTCTCATCTTGTACTGTGTGGATTTGCTATTACTGTTGACTTTAGTGCAATGAGTATTCAAGTAAATACCTTTTTTTATGCAGGAAAGAGGGGCCAAGGGCGACTGCCCGCAAAAGTGACCCCCTCTCCCCAATAAGAGAAGAAAAAAAACAAAATGAAGATCGAAGGTTTTGGAGATGCCTAGAGACACTGTTTGAAAGACTGGAGGTCATAGACAGGGGGAAAGGTGGAGTGAGGAAGATTGTGCCAGAGTTCACCGGTTGAGTAGATAAAAGATTGAAAATACCGATCAACTCTTGCGTTAAAGAGTTGGACAGGAAAAGAATGAAAAAGTGTAGAAAGTCTGGTGCTGCATGCTCTCCTTAAAGGAGGAGGCTTGCAGTTAGAGAGTTCAGAAGAGCAGAGTCCGTTATACTAGTGATAGTAAAGAGAGAGTGAGACAACATTGCGGCGAAGAGAGAGGGATTGAAGACAGTCAGTAAGAGGCGGGGAATTGATGAGACGAAAAGACTTTGATTCCACCCGGTCAAGTACGGCTGTGTGAGTTGAGCCACCCCATACATGAAAAGCATACTCCATGCAGGGGCGGACAAAACTCCTGTACAGAGACAGCAACTGAGTGGGAGTGAAGAAACTGCGGAGGCAGTACAGCACACCTAACCTCTTGGAAGCTATTATTATTTCTTTTAATGTTTTTTTTTATATAATGTCAGATGATTATTTTATTTTATTAGGTGATTGTTTATTGGATTTGTTACAAAAGAGTGTTAGAAAGGGTTTTTTTTGGAGGTCAGGAGAGGTCCTGGAACGCATCCCTATTAAATACATGTAATAAATGGCTCTCTTCATGCGAAATCGTTTTATGCGAACTTTTTTTGGAACGCAACCCGCGCATAAAGCGAAGGTTACCTGTATCTATAATTCGGTGGATGGTTATGAACGAAAACACCTTTATATAAAAAGTTGGCAACTCACAATATTTTGCCTGCTTCATGCAGTTGTGTTAGGGAAACAGTTTAAGTTACTCCAGCCTGGCTACGTAACTTACATTAGTTTTATAGATGAATAAAGATATGTACCTGAACTGCATTTGTCGATTTATTTTGTTAGTAAACTGTATGGCTTAAATATCAGTAATAATAGCAGTGACCTTTTTTCGACAATGTTTGCAGTAATTTTTTATGTCTGGTGAAATACGATGAAATTTCGATGACTGTCTGGTGTCGCGGGCGTTTTGGAATCTGGCAACATTGGTGAGAGAGTCGATTGGAAAACTAGAGAGAGAATGATGTGACAGTTATGTATTAAGAAGAGTGCACTGGAATATAAATTCCTCGATATAGGCGTACTAGGAGGAACGACAGTAAAATTCGATAATCATATACTGATATAAATATAAATACCTCTTCATTCACAAAGTTTTTTTATATTATTATTATTTTCTACTCGTTAATGTGACTGTAATTGAGAAATAACACTTATATTTTGTTTATTTTTGTCGTTTTACTCTGATCCACGAACCATGTAGTTAGTGCCCATTGAGGATTAAAAATTGGAGAAATAGTAACATCGGCCCCAAAGAGTAAAATTGGTTGAGTAACACACGTCTTGCAATTAGGACCGTAGTTCAATTTTTTTTGTTTTTATTGAAAATCAAGTGTCGATTGATCCAAAAAAAGGCGAGGCTAACATCCGAATAACACTGGACCTACTCTCCTGAGAAGCAGGCTGGTGGTAGTTTGCAAGGCAAGGCAAGGCAAGGCAAGGCAAGGCAAGTTTGCAAGGCTGATACATTCTCCGTAGCGATACCCCAATTGTGTAATTGAATCATAATGGTATAGGAAAGAGGGTGTAAGAATAAAGAAGCAACTTAGGATTCAACATATTGTTCAGGTCGTATTTAAGATATGAAAAATTATCCATAGTTTATATTTTCGTTTTGTTTAATACAAAGATTTTATGTACGCAGTCTGATGTTTATTTATGTCGCTTTTAATACCGTTTTGTGTTGTCCTTGGAATGGTTAAACGAGAGACATCGAAGCTCTAATGACCTCCGCTTTAATGAGAAACACCTGCTCAAAGCAGAGTTAATTGATGGAAGTGAGGGTAATGCACTTTATGACATTGTGTTTAAAAGTTAAAATCAGTAATTTAATTCTAAATGTTTTTATTCCACAATCAGAAAAAGAAAAAATTTTCAACTTGCGAAATCTATTTTGTTAAATTTATGCGTGTCAAAATGACAATATTTTTCCAATTTAACACAACTCCTTATCATTATATTAAGAAAACAAGTATTTATCACTCGTGCAAAATTTCTTTTTTTAAAGGGTTAGCGAATTATGAGTTATGAACAATGATATAATGGTAGAACGTGTACAATGGTAGAATCTCCTCATGGTTACCAATTTCATAGCAATGACTCGTCTTCAAATTTTCCCTTAGAATCTGATATATATATATATATATATATATATATATATATATATAATATATATATATATATATAATATATATATATATATATATATAATATATATATATATATATATATTATATATATATATATATATATATATATATAAACAGATTCTAAGGGAAAATTTGAAGACGAGTCATTGCTATGAAATTGGTAACCATGAGGAGATTCTACCATTAATTCGCTAAACCTTTAAACAAGAAATTTTACAAACTTGCTCTCATTTGCTTAACAGAATAATTATAATTACATAATATCATTAACAGACAGTACATGAATAGTTTGCACAGAACTATTTGTTCCTTCCAAAAGAGATTCAACCATAACGGAAATTTATATATTATATATATATATTTATATATATATAAAATTTCCGTTATGGTTTGAATCTCTTTTGGAAGGAACAATAGTTCTGTACAAACTATTCATGTACTGTCTGTTAATGATATTATGAAATTATAATTATTCTGTTAAGCAAATGAGAGCAAGTTTTTTGTAAAACAAAACGCAAAATACTTTGAAAACACCAAATACAAGTTAACAAAACTTAATATTGTCAAACTTGTGTTTTTGAAGCTGAAATACAGCAAAATATTTTGTTAAAATTTATTGAAAGAATTTTTTAGTGCAATATAGTAAAGAGACAAAGTATAAAATAACTTACATATTTAGTGCCAATGCATAAACGTACGTGAGTATCAGTCCTTGAGCCACACTGAGTGTCAATCCGTTAACCTACACTGAGTGCCAGTCCGTAAACCCACATTAAGTGTCATTCTATAAAATCGGCTCTGTAAACTACATTGCGTGCCAATCCTTAAAACTATACTCAGGTTGGTTGCTTAACATTTGTTCTTTTTAGCCAGCCATTTTTTATTTCTAAAAGAAACCTAGAATATCTCTACCAATATATATATATATATATATATATACTTTATATAGACTTTTCAACCAGCTTCCTCAGGACCTCAGAAACGTAACGGGGTCAAAGTTGAAGTCTTCAGAAAAGACTGGATGCCTGGCTCAGGACATTACCAGATGAGCCGGGCGTGCCTGGCTATATACGGTGGAGAGCGCAAGAAGCACTCGCTCCTCCACCCAGGCCAGACCTAGAGGCGGGGCCACCAGCTTGACCTCCGTGTGAAGAGAGACCAACGCACGAAACAACATAAGGTTCATAATGTGTATATATATATTATATATATATAATATATTATATATATATATATATATATATATATATATATACAGGGCGTCCCAAAAAAATGTATACACACTTTAAATACTTATAAAGGCAGTGTTTATTAAAATACATTTCATTTTCAAAATGTAATAGAATCTACAGACATTATTTAATTGTTTTGTCAACGCCTGTTTTCAACTGACGTCCGTTCTGGTCCAGGCACTGCTGATAACGCGAAGCAATGGAATCGCAAACATCACGAAACATTTCGTTTGTATTTGTGTGCATTCTCGTTCAATGGCTGCTCTCAATTCAGCGACTGTTGCAGTTTTATAGCGTAGACTTTGTCTTTTAAGTATCCCCATAAAAAAAAGTCTAGTGGTGTGAGGTCTGGTGAACGCGGAGGGTATTCTACGAAACCCCTTCGTCCAATCCACATCCACATCGTGCCAAGTACCACTCGCATACTCCACTCTTCGGTCCGGATCATCTTCATTAATAGCATGGACTAATTTGAATGTAACTTTTCCATTGACAGCGCTTCAAAATGCGTTGGACAGACGATTCTGAAATTCCTACCTCACGACTCGCTTGCCGCACAGATTTTCTTGGACTTTGGTGATACGTTTCCAGTACTCTTTCTTGCTTTGTGGGGCTTGTCGATGTCCGTGGTCTTCCGGAACGCTTCTTGTGGACATTCTGAACAGTTCCATCGGCTTCAAACTTATCTCTAATTCGAGTGATGGTAAGTCGCGTTGGTGGATCTGTTTGAAACTCCCTCCTAAACTGTCTTTGCACTTCAACTGCGTTTTCACACTTCCAGTAGCATTTTAGAATGAATTTCCTTTGTTCAAAGCTTAGTCTGACTGCCATTATTAATTCTAATGGGATTAACTTGGAAAGAAGAAAACATCAATTGAGCTATCAGCTGTTAAAGTGTGTATACATTTTTTTGGGACGCCCTGTATATAATATAGTTCAGAGAAGTAAGTGGTATGAGCCAGCATATAAAAGCTCGACAACATATTCTAAACCTCAAAGAAATCTCATCAAATAAAAGAGTTTACTTCGGCGACCCCATTGAGGCAAGATACAGTAAAGTTTTTATTTTATTCGTATAAATTTAAGATTTTCGGGTAAAATCGTGCGTATGGAGGAATTTTCGTGAGGTGGGGGAAGGGGGGAAGGTCCTAAGTGCTGGGGTTAGAGGAGGAAGGGAAATTCGCGATGGAAGCAGGAAACTTTTAATGAATGCTTTGGATGATCTTTTTAAAAAATAATGAGTTTTGATACTTTTTTAAGAAATATATACTATCAGATATGTATGAAGTAAAAGTTTTAATGATACATTGATCTAATATACATATATATATATATATATATATATATATTTATGTACAGGGTCGGACTGAGCGGTCGGGCAATCGGGCATGAACCGAGAGCCCGGGCCATTAGGGGGCCCGGCGACCCCGGCCCGCAGTCATCATAAAACAGTGAGTGTGTTCTCAATTGGGTCAAGTGTCTAATCGAACTGTAATATGAAAAAAATCGGATTCCATGGGGCCCAGGACCTCATTATGCCCGAGGACCCAGGTTGCTGTCAGTACGCCCCTGTATATATATATATATCACCCACGGGGAGAAATAAAAAGCGATTCCAAATCCTTTCGTGTATTTACAGCTACTCGTCAGTGAATGAAGAAAAAAGGCAGAATAGGCATACATATACATACTGTATACTTTAGTGCTGAGGGATATATATATATATATACACACGAGTACATATATTGATAACCTTCCTTTTCATTCCACCCGAATTGTTCATTCTGATGCAGGTCAAACTTGTTCCCCACTTAACGTGGAATCCAAACCACGACACACCACGGGTGGTCAGAAATTACAAAGTCCTCACTCGGACTCGATCTCACGACCTCCCGATCAGGAGCCGAGCCTTTTAACCACTAGGCTACCCAGGATACCCATTTATCTACCAACCAATATTTTTGTATGGAAGGATGAAAGCTGAGTTTGTGAGCCGAGCGCCGCCTGCTATCGCCGGGAATCGAGTCCAGAGCCAGTAGGTTCGTAGTCAGCGATGCTGCCCACAACACTACCGAGGTATATACAACTTATACATATATATGTAATGTGTGTGTGTGTGTGAATGATTTTTCGGGGGGTAATGGAGGCGGCAGTTAAAAAAAAATATATATATTTATCTATATAATATATATATATATATATATATATATCAGCAAACAACCACAGGGAAAAGGAAACACAAAGTCCGAGCGCTTTCGTGATATATTCACATTATCAAGGAGGAACAGAAAATAGACGGAGATTACAAAGTAAATGAGTTAAATAGACAAGCAAAAAATTCACAATCGGCACCTCAAATTAAAGGCCTTAAGCCCTCTAAAGATTTTTTCAATTGATAACATAATCTGTAGGCTGCTAAATTACAAATTTAAAAGAAGTATACTGTATAGATGAAATTAGACAAAAAAACAATACAGAGAACAAAAATTATTATAATGGTTATTAACACTAATATTTAATTAAAGCACGCAATTAATTGGCAAGAATTAATGAAAAACGAATAGATAACGTAGATAACAAATAGATAACATAATCTGTAGGCTGCTAAATTACTATATAGATGAAATTAGACAAGACACCAGTAGAGAAAACAAAAATTATAATGGTTATTAACACTAATATTTAATTGAAGTAAGAAATTAAGTGGCCCGAAATTAATGAAAACAAAGGGAATGTTGCCATCGTCTTACAGATTATTACAAAATTTCTACAAACAGTCTGGAAAAAAAAATTGTTTTCCCAAAAGCAACCCAGTTCAAAAGTCCAATAAACCCCCAGCAACCAAAGATTATACACGAAAGAAATATTACAATTAAAATAGACACATAAGAATGTTAACAGTTCTTACAATAATATTTATTTATTTAACCAGGGCAAACCATTAATGGGCAAGAATGCAGTTAAGAAAACAGTAGGCCCTTCGCCAGCTTTCTGACAATGCACGAATCTAATTTGTACAACCCAGGGCTAATATTAAGGACCAAATCCGCATTATTCTTGATCACACTTGATTCCAGTATATTTCTGCTAACAATAGATTTACTAAACCTTAATTTGGAAGCATTTTTCCAATCAATGGGATGATTAGTATCTCTTACGTGAATGAAAATGGCGTTAGATTCCTGGCCACTTCTTATACTGTATTGATGCTGTTTAATACGTACCTCAAGGGTCTTACCAGTTTGGCCAATGTAAAATTTATTACATATTGTGCAAGGGATTTTATATACACAACCATGTTCACTTAAAGGGGAGTTCTTAATCAATGAATTCTTAATTACATCTAAATTTTTGAACGCAATATTTACGTTAAAAGTCCTCAGCAGATTCGGCAGATCAAGGAAATTTTCTCTGAATGGTAACACTAAAACATTTTTTGTGTTATAAGGAATCTTATCCTTTACTTCGTAGAAGGTTTTCTTTGCCATTTTTAAGGACTTATCTATGCAGTTCTTTGGTATTTTAAATCAAAAGCAATTTTGTATATTTTACTAATTTCGTCGTCAATGAACTCAGGTCTACAAATTCGTAGGCCTCTTAGAAACAAAGTAGAAAGAACGGATCGTTTTACATTAATGTGGTGATCAGAATAATAATGTATATAGGCACAATTATTAGTGGGTTTTCTGTAAATATTGTACTTAAAACTTTTTTCCAGACCTATATATAAAACATCTAAAAAAGGGATCGAAGAATTTTTTTATTTCAACTGTAAAATTGATAGAGGGAATTAAATTATTAAGTTTGGGTAAGAATTCATTGAGATTTAAAGTCACTGGCCAAAGACAAAGAACATCATCTACATATCTAAACCATGGAACATAATTTGGCAGAATTTTCCTTAATAACTTACTTTCAAAAAACTCCATATATAAGTTACTCAAAATGGGGGAGAGAGGGTTTCCCATCGCCATACCAAATTTCTGCCTAAAATATTCATTATTGAACACAAATTTTGAGTCTACTATGCACAACTTAATTAATTCTATAATTGTGGCCACAGGTAATGGCAAATTATGCTTAACCAATTCTTCCGAAAGAAACACTAATAGATCCTCCACCGGGACTCTTGTAAATAAAGCGGTAACATCAAAGCTTACCAATCTAAAATTGTAATTGACACTGATACTATTTAATTTTCACAAGGTCTACATTATTATTTATGTGTGATTGTGAAATTGTGCCAAGGAGAGGATTAAGAATGGAGACAAGCCATTTGGATAGCTTATATGAGATAGATCCTATAGAACTAACAATAGCCTTGCAGGATTATTTGGCTTATGAGTTTTAATCAGGCCTACATATAGGTAATGACGGTGAAGTACTCAAAACTGTTTAAGTAACATTTCATTCCCCTTCAAAATTGTTTAATTTTCTTGTTAAATCCACTGTTCACAGTTTCAAGGGGATTGTTCCTTAATTTCACGTAATGTCCGCATCATTCAAAGATCATACATTTTTCCTAGATAAACGTCTTTATTGAGGATCACTAAGGCATTTGATTTATCAGCTTTGGTTATATGTAGATTCTGATTTTTCTTAAAGCTTCATAAGAGTCGAAAAACCTCTGTGGACAATTTGGAATAGAGGGTTTAGACATGGCACTATATACTATACCTTTACAAATATTCACATCCTCTATAGGTAAATCATTATATTTTTCTAAATTACAGAAAGTCTTAGCTATTTCTACATAGTCCACCTCCTTTTAGCTGCTGAAAAATTTATTCCATATCCAAGAGCCGTAACCATATTTTTATTTAACACTTTATCTGATAGATTTATCACAAATCCGGGGTTAGCATCCTTAGTCCAATCACTTCTTTCAATTAGAATTTGTAATTTAATATCCAGTTTCCTTTCCACTACACTACATTCTCGTCTAAGTTTGTTATAACAATAGTCCAGTAACCGTTGTTTCCATTCAGGTGGAATTGACATATCAAAACTATATCTTCTCGCCCTAGTAACTTTAAAAGTTTATTCGACTTCAATCTTAATAATTTCTATTAGTGATGTAGCGGATGTCATTTTTTTCACATCCGCGGATGCGGATGTCTACATTTTCGTTATTTTTTTTAGGATATATTCGAGATTTGTTGTGTTTAACGTATATAATAAGTTATTATATAGAGAGAGCTGTAGCTATAATGTAGTATATTGATTAATTGTACAATAATTGCTGTACTTTTCTCTGAACATATAAAATAATATCAAGCATCTACTAATATGAAATCAATTAGTGAATTCGTCTGCAAATAAATTCGTTATATTTTGTTGAGTTTCAGCTACAATTAGAAACCATAATTGTGTTACCAGGATGCGGGACGTGAACCCAACTCAAATGCACCCCACCGACCTCTTTCCCCAACCTCCACCCTTATAGAAAGAGATCTTTAATTAGCTTGATAACTATTTTATTAAGTTTAAAGTTTTATTAGGCATATTTATAAATGAGTAATTAAAATAAAGTAAACTAAGATGTTCATCGTTTAATGTTCAAACTTAATTATAGGAAGGTTATGCTTAAGGAACATTAATTTTTCTGCCTTTTCTGCTGCCAGTCTGTTTCTCTTTTCATCATATATTAATCCAGCACTGCTAAATAATCTCTCGCTTGGTACGTTTGTTGGAGGACAGGCTAAATGTTTCCTTGCAAGTTTACTCAAGTATGGATAGATATTCTGCGTATTTTTCCACCAACTAATAGGATTGTCACATACAGCCAGGCGTTTTCTTGGTGATAGCTCTCGATCATTTTCACTACATCTTTTGACATCGCGTAGGTCTCGTCATTGCTGCTTGACTCAAGAAACTGAGAGACAGATTCTGTGATAGATTTGCTTGTTGAAGGTGTTGGTTCTGTCACTGAAACTTTTATTCTTTTGGTGGGTGGCGAAGCGACAGATTCCAGAGATTGAAGCTCTTCAACTGCTTTGGCCAAGTGATGATTTAACTCGTTCTAATGTACTAGGTGAAAATAACTTAGCTTTGTAACGTGGATCTAAGTAGGTTGCAAGAGAGTACTTCATACAAGAACAGCCTCTCGTCTTGTCGCTTGCATCACTTTTTGCGCACAATGAACTAGTTCTATTAATATAGTAGAATTTGATAATTTCCGCTTATTAATGACATTTTATCTCAACGGTCCACATCCGCACGACATCCGCAGTCCAAAGTGCGGATGCGGATGCGGATGCGGATGCGAGAAAATGTGCGGATGTTCCGCGGATGCGGATGTGACCTACATCACTAATTTCTATATGCTTCTGCAACACTATTCTCTGGAATTCATCGAAGGGGCGTTCTCTCAAATTCAAAAGTCTATTAGGGAGTAAAGAGGTGGGGAGAACTTGTTCAATTAGACATCTTCTTAGAAATATCAGGTGAACCTTTCGCTTGTGTGACTTAACTAAAGAAGAACAAAAAGTAGAAACAACAGTTGCTAGGCCAGGGAAGAGCAAAGAGAAGGTCTTGAAGTGGCGCGTGGTATCCATTGACCATTATGCACTAAAATCACAAAATAACACGTGACCTTATTAATCAGCAAACAACCACAGGGAAAAGGAAACACAAAGTCCGAGCGCTTTCGTGATATATTCACATTATCACATTCATATATTCACATTGATAATGTGAATATATCACGAAAGCGCTCGGACTTTGTGTTTCCTTTTCCCTGTGGTTGTTTGCTGATTAATAAGGTCACGTGTTATTTTGTGATTTTAGTGCATATATATATATATATATATATATTATATATATATATATTATATATATACGGTGTCCTATAAGTCCGGCATCATAAGAAAATTAATAAAAAAACGCAAAACAAAAGCTTATATTTACAGAACGTGTTCAATATGTCCACCATTGTTTTCAATACACAAATTCAGACGTGATACCCAGTCAGCAAGCACACGGTGAATGATGTCAGGGGTAATGGTGTTACATGCCCCAATAATGCGCTGCCGCAAATGTTCAACACTCCTAATTTTCTCTGCGTATACCAGCGCTTTCAAGTGGCCCTAGAGATAAAAATCTAGTGGCGTGAGATCCGGGCTTCTAGCTGGCCATTCCACAGGCCCTCGACGTCCTACCCAATGACCAGGGAATTGTTGGTACAGGTATTCCCTTACTTTGGTGCTGTAATGTGCAGGAGCGCCGTCTTGCTGGAACCATGTTGGGAAATTTCCTTCTTCGTTCAAGACACTGGGAAATGCTTCTTCCTTGAGCATACGTAGGTAAATGCCTCCAGTGACATGTTCATCGAAAAAGAGGGAGCCTATGATGTGATCCTTCTAAATGCCACACTATACCATCACCCGAGATGCACCTTGTTCCTTTGAAGAGGTATACCAGTGAGGGTTGTTTTGAGACCAGTAGCGGGTGTTCTGTCGATTTACCTCACCATTTCCATAAAAAACAGCCTCGTCACTGAACAGAATGGTGGACGGGAAATTGGCATCCCGAACATATTGTTCCGTAGCCCATTCACAAAATTCCATCCGCCGGTCGGGATTATCTTCGCTTAATTTCTGTAGGATCTGAAGTTTATATGGATGCCATTTGTGAGCCTGAAGAATGCGATGGATGCTACTTTTCGACACTCCTGTCTCGGCGGACAATCGCCGAAGAGACTTATTGGGACTTCTGTTAAAATGAGCCAGGATAGCAGTCGCTGTATCATCGTCAGTGGACCTCCTTGAAGGCCCACTGTGTGGTTTATCTTCTATGGATCCTGTTTCCTTAAACTTTGCAACAAGTCTGCTAACACAATTCTGTGTTATTGGCTCGCGGTCTGAATGCAGTCCGATTTCCTATGAGTAGAATTATCTGGATTCGTTCTTTCTTGCTCACAGACATTATGGCCTGTAGAAAGAGAAAAATATGAATTATGGTTTGTAGAAATAGAAAAATATGAATTTCTCCTATGATGCCGGACTTATGGGACACCCTATATATATATATATTATATATATATATATATATATATATATTATATATATATATATATATACAGGGTGTCCCGTAAGTCTGGACCCATAGGGCAAAATTAATAAAATTACAAAATAGTCCAAAAATTTATTACATAATCTGTTCAAAGTGTCCGCCGTTGTGTCGCACACATAGTTCAAGACGCAATCTCCACTGCGACAGCACTTTCTGAATCACAGTCGCAGAAATTTCTTGACACGCCTCCACAATGCGTGCTTTCAGGTGGAAAATGGTCTGCATTTTGACCTCGTACACTTTGGCTTTCAAGTGGCCCCACAAATAAAAATCCAGCGGAGTAAGATCAGGGCTCCTTGGTGGAAACTCAACATGTCCTCGTCGTCCAATCCAGTGTTCTGGAAACTGTGTGGTAAGGTAATTTCTAACCGTCGTGGCGTAATGCGGAGGGGCGCCATCCTGCTGAAACCACTCCGGGTAGTCGCCTGCTGGGTTCAACATGCTTGGAAATGCTTCCTCCTGCAACATCTTGAGGTACGTGTCACCGGTTACCGTCACGTCAAAGAAGAAGGGACCAACGATTCTGTCTTTCCATATCCCACACCAAACCATGAGGCGTTGGGCACCTTGTTCCTTGGAAGGATCAAACCAATGAGGATTTGTTGGTGACCAGTATCGAGTGTTCTGACGGTTGACTTCCCCAGAAACATAAAAGTTCGCTTCATCAGAGAACAGAATCTTGATGGGAACGTCTCATCACTCACGCATTGTTCTTCTGCCCATTCGCAAAACTGAACTCGCCTATCAGGATCATCTTCACTTAAACGCTGATGGAGTTGCAGTTTGTATGGATGCCAGTGATGAAGTTTCAAGATGCGGTGGATGCTGCTCTTGGAGATCCCAGTTTCGCTGGACATACGTCGAAGTGACTTCTTGGGACTGACAGCGAAGCTAGCCAACACATTGGTACTGGTTTCGTCTTCCGTAACAGTCCTTGAAGGTCCTCTGCGAGGCTTGTCAGCTACGGATCCAGTTTCCTTAAATTTGGCTATCAACTTGCCAACACATCTGTGTGTGATTGGTGCGCGGTCTGGATGCATATTGTTGAATTCTTCGGCCACTTCCCGGTGACTGCGGGTCCCGACCAGCAAAATAACTTGAACTCTCTCCTCTCTAGTCAGTGACATGGTTTACCTGCAACATAATAAAAAAATATATTATAAATCCCTATGGGTCCAGACTTATGGGACACCCTGTATATATATATATATATATATATATATATATATATATATATACACACACACACACACACACACACACACAATATATATATATATATATATTGTGTATGTATGTACGTATGAGTATGTATGTCTGTGTAAAGTAATTCGTTATTTTGTGTGTGCTTTCTTTGAAGGGGGTAATACGGACGGAGGAAATCAAGAGTTTGGGTAACGAAGGAGAAAGTTTGGGAACCACTGGTATAGTTAAAGAATGCATTAGAATTATTCGCGGTTGTTCACGCGTATTTTGGTAGTTTTGGGCTTGTATTTGGAGCGTTTCCAGTTTGACCAATGTATATATTAAGTCACGTTCTTTACATCCAGTCGAGTAGACGAATCCATCCGCATTACACGGACTGTTTTGAATTAAGTGGGATTTAATACTCGTAGCATTTTTGCATTTAAAAACTACGTTAATTCCAGTTGTTCCGAATAAGGTCGGAAGGTGTTTGAAATTTACGTGGTAATCGAGACTAAGGATTTTTTTATCATCAGAGTGATGATAAAAATTTGGGAAACTGAACTATTATAATGTTCGGGTTTGCTTAAACAGTTTTCTGGAAATGAAACAGGATAACGTAGTTTAATATCAATGTTCAAAATATTGTCGGACTCAGAATCCAAAATTCGGGGCAAACAACTCTTAATGCTCCGAGAAACATAGAATTAAAAAGTAAAGTTTTTATCAAAGGGTGCGTGGTGATCCGAATAAAAGTGAACATACGAGTTATTATTATTAATAAGTTTGTGGAAATATTGAAACATACCTAAATGAAAGAAAGGAACTCATGAATATATTTCTTTCATTTAGTTGTATTTCATTATATGTATGTTGTTTTTATTTAAAATGTTAAGAATGTACCATTCACTTGAAAATGTCTGAAGTGTACAGAAGAAGCGATGGCTCCAAAATCAACAAAGGAGTAATCATTTTTTTCAAGAATAGTCCGCGAGAAGATTTCTTCAGTTGAAGATTTCTTCAGTTGAAAGAAATATTTTTCGAACTTTAGGAGAGGCTTCGAAAAAGTAGAAGTAGAAGCTAATGTAACGTACGTTACATTCATTAAAGCCTTGCAATGTAGAAGTAGAAGCTGATGTAACCTTTCTAGTGGTGGTAGTAGTAGTAGAAGTTGTAGTTGTTTATTTCTAGTTCAAGACGAAAATATTGCACAGTTACAACTTTATGTCGATTTAGATAAAGTTCGGAACAACGAGGTTTTAAATTAAAGGTACGAAGTAATCCAAAAAGAGAGAAAGACCGTTCCTAAAAGTTTTGCAGCTTTGAGACGAAGATCTTTCTCAATTTTTGGTAGCCACATTGCGTAATTTACTCACTTTATTAAAAAAAGTTGGAATAAACTCGCCCAAGTTTGGTTTATTATTTCGCGGCTGTATTAAAAAGTTATCCCTTTAAACCACTCCCATATGTTCTTTTTAGTTTCATTTGGTAAATTTTAAATTTGTAAAAACTTCTTTAAGTTATTAAATTTAACATAAAAATTAAAAATTCTCAGTCGGATTACGGTAATCTTTTTAATTTAAGATAGTAGAAACCAATTCAGTTTTTCATCGTACGAAAACACTTTTTCAGTAAGATTTTTTCAGAAACTAAAATTTGAATTTGTCCCGATTTTCATCTTCGGTTTTTATAGATTTTGAAATTTTTACAATATCCGGTTTTGAATCCGTTTTTTTTACCTTGTTGGGGGCGGATTATATTGGGAACCAAATGACATTAGACTACTTCGTGCTATATATATATATAATATATATATATATATATATATATATAATATATATATATATATATATATAAATATATATATATATATAAATATATATATATATATATATATATATATATAATGCAAATCCACAAGGGAAAAGAAAAAATTATTCGAAGGCCTTTTTTTTATTCAACAATACCTGACAAGGTGTATTGTCGAATACACGAAAGCCCTTGGAATATTTTTTCTTTCCTTAAGGGTTTGCATCATTCATTCATTTCACGTGTTTAAGTGTGAAATTCATCCCATATGAACTGAGTGTTCCTGAGGATGTCATTAGACGAAAGCGCTTGAGCACCATTCTGTATTTCCTTTTTCCTTCGTGGTTATTTTCATCATAAATATTATTCACGTGTTACTTTCGTGAAATAATTTTCATATAATTCATTGTAATATAATAATGTCAATTAAGTTAATGCTTTTTTTTGGTTCGACGTCACCAGATCTTTTCAGATCAAATAATGTTATTAAAGTAATTAGGAAATTAATAGAGTGAGTTTTCTTCCTTTATTAAACAAAACAATGAATGGTGAAAGTGACATTAATGTTGATTAATGTTGTGCAGTGAGAGAAGTAACAATGCTCAAAGAACTGCTTGCTAAGAAAATGCTTAAACTACCGATTAAGGTTAATAACAAAAAGGAACAGATGCGCAGCAGTTAATTAATGAAAGAAACCTCGTCCGAAGCGAACGCCTTCCGGTTACTTCTGGCAAGGTGCGAGGTGCCAGATTGACTAAGGCTGTGACCGTCGCTTGAAGCTGGTCGAGGTGCGATGTATGACGTTCACAGCAGAGAGAATGTTTCGACTGAGTCTTGCGATGTGACGTCATCTTGGTCGCGGCTGTGTCAATGGAGCAAAAGGGCTTACTGTGAAGATGAAGTCGCGAAAGTATCTAAAGGCGTCTCTGTAGTTATATACCTTGGTTGACCTTGGTTTTGCTTCCGCCTGAATTGTTCATTCTGACGAAGGTCAAGCTGGTCACTCCACCTTAGACCTACAGTTTAACGTGGAATCCGAACCACGCCCGACCAGCAGCAACCCAGCGTCTTAACCATTAGGCTACCCAGGGTACCCATTTATCTGCCAACCCCTTTTTTTATTGTGTGTAAGGATGAACAGCTGGGTTTTGCTGTGCGCCACCTGTCGTCACCGGGTCTCGATCCCGGGGCAGATAGATTCGTAGTCAGCGACGCTATCCACTACACCACCGAGGCGCATACTATATATATATATATATATATATATATATATATATAATGCCAGTTCAGTTGGGAAAGCTCAAAAACATTATGACTTCAATTACTAATACGCATTTTCTTTCTTAAAACTCTGTTTACATATTAAATATTACCCACTTCTCTACCATCACTCCTTTATGATTTATGGCAATATGAGGGTTGAGAGCTATCGCTCAACAGAGACAAAGGCCGAGAGACAGAGGCCTCCGAAGTTAATAATTTGTGAAAGAGCACACTCGTATTACGCATCGAGCTGAGAAATGAAGTTAAAACGTATGAGTATGTATAAAGCAGACTATAAATCTTCTACAATAAAGACTGTAAAAACCCTTCGGTGGCAACTGGGCGACAGCCAACTAGGCGACAGAACAACTGGGTGACAACCAACTGGGCGACAACCAACTAGGCGACAGGACAACTGGGCGACAACCAACTGGGCGACAACCAACTAGGCGACAGGACAACTGGGCGACAACCAACTAGGTGACAACAAACTAGGCGACAACAAATATATATATATATATATATATATATTTATTTATTTATTTATACATTATGTATATTCATACATTAGATAGAAATTAAAGGTCCAAGTTTGAAAAGACTGTTTTTAACGAAAATATCATGACTTAACCTAACCAATCGTCAAGGGCGTACAGTTGACCTAACCGGGCATTCATTTGACCTAATCTGGCATTCAATCGACCTAACCGGGCATTCAATTGACCTAACTGGCTATTAATTCTTCATTTTTTCTGCTACTTTTACAGATCTGACCGACGCTTTTGGCAACGAAAGAACTGGGTATTTTTATCAAAGGAACACACTTTCCCACACTTAGAGCACTTTTTCATAAACAGTAGATTCTACTCTATCTGAATGGTGTGGGGTACAATTTTGTTCCATCTGCATAACAATTATATAATCTGCCCCAATTATATAAATCAAGTTTTATAATTCTTTTATCTTAATGATTTATCATATTTTATTTTGTGTGTAATAAAGTCTTTCCAAACTTGGACCTTCAATTTCTATCTAATGTATGAATATACATAATGTATAAATAAATAAATAAATAAATATATATATATTTGTTGTCGCCTAGTTTGTTTGTCGCCTAGTTTGTTGTCGCCTAGTTGGTTGTCGCCCAGTTGTCCTGTCGGCTAGTTGGTCGTCGCCTAGTTGTCTGTCGCCCAGTTGCCCCTGAACCGTAAAAACATTATCAAATACTGTATATCTTGTCAGTCAAACCCTCAACCCTTCGGAAGGGTGGTTTATCATTTGAGTGAACATGCTGAGATCGGATCTGAGTTCTCAGCCTGGAAGAGAGGACCACCAACCCTTGATAATATAAATTCCTGGTGTGAAGACACATAATTCAGAAGAACATACCAGAAAAATAAACAAAGAACAAATATATCAATAAAAAAACAGCACACAGTGTGTGTGTGTGTGTGTGTGTGTGTGTGTGTGTGTGTGTGTGTGTGTGTGTGTGTGTGTGTGTATATATATATAGAGGGTGTCCGAGAATTATCTGTACAATTTTTGGCTGTTATTAAAAGTCAACCATGAAGTGTAGAAATTCCAGTGTTGTCCCATTTTACAGAGAAACTCATTAAGTTTTTTCTGATAACAAGTTTTGACAAGTTTTTTCTTTTTTGTACGCGGGTGACAGACATTGATGATTTAAAAGTAAGAATCACAGCTGCTATTGAGCGAATTGATGTGGATATGCTGCAGCGTACATGGCAACATTTGGATTATCGATTGCATGTTTTGCGAATCACTGATGGTGCACATATCGAATGTTTGTAACAACGTTACTTTAATAAAATAAACTTTTGAAAATACAGATTCTAAATAATCTTGTTTAAGAATTTTACGTGTGTTATCAAGAATTTTATTAAAAGATGAAATTGTACAGATAATTTTCGGACACACTGGAATTTCTAAAAAACTTGTCAAAACATGGTATAAGAAAAAACTTAATGAGATTCTCTGTAAAATGGGACAACACTGGAATTTCTACACTTCATGGTTGACTTTTAATAACAGCCAAAAATTGTACAGATAATTCTCGGACACCCCTGTATAGAACCAAAAGTAGGTGGACAGTAGGTTGAATAGGGTTTGTGTTATATTATATTATAACTATGGTGTTCATTATAACTATGGTGTTTGTGTTATATTATATTAAATATTATAACTAAATTTATTTAAATTTAATCTTTTTTCTTTTCAGATAGTTCAGAGAACCCATAATGGCAAATAATCTAAATACTGATGCCAGAAAATGGGTGTTAAAAGAGTATTGGAAATCTCAAAATACTGAAACTGTTAGAACAAAATGGGTTGAAACATTTGGTACTCAAGCCCCAAAGAGACAAACCATTTACCGCATTCGTGACAAATTTGATGCCACTGGCTCAATTCTTAATGCCCCAAGAACTGGTCGACCCAAAACAGTTTGCACAGAGGACAATAAGCAACTTGTTGACGAAGCATTTGTTCACAGTCCCAAAGAGTCCACCAGAAGAGCCTCAGCAGAACTGGACATTTCACAAACCTCTATTATACGAATTCTGAAATCTATTGGGTTGAAAGCTTATCGTCCACGGCTAATTCATGGCTTATTGGAGGATGACCCAGACAGGCGGCTGCAATTTAGTGAGATCATGCTGAACGAAATTGAAGGAAATCCAATAATTTTATAACATTGTGTGGACCGATGAGGCTTCTTTCAAATTATCAGGTCATGTTAACCGACATAATTGTGTTTACTGGTATAGTGAGAACATGCATTTAACATTAGAGCAGCAACTAAACCAGCCTGGTGTCACTGTTTGGGGTGGTATTTCAAGTTCTGGTGTTTTAGGACCAATTTTTGTTGATGGAACAGTCACAGGTGATAAGTATCTCGAAATTCTAATGAATGAAGTTGTTCCACACTTACAACAACAGCCTAATTCACATGACCTCTATTTCCAACAAGATGGGGCCCCTCCACATTATTCAAGAGCAGTCCGTGAGTATCTTGATGAAACATTTCCAGAGAAATGGATCGGCCGAAGAGGTCAAATTGAATGGCCTGCACGTTCACCTGACTTTACCCCAATGGATTTTTTCTTTTGGGGAGTACTCAAGGACAAAGTTTATAGTCGAAAACCACGAAGTGTTGGTGATTTGAAAAATTACATCAGAGATGCATTTCAAGAAATTAATGCACAAAGAAACTTGTGCAAAAATGTTTGTCGAAGTGTGAAAAGTAGACTTCAAAGCTGTATAAATTGTGATGGACAGCAATTTGAGCACCTGCGTTGATAAAATTTTCAGTGCTTTTGTATTGTATTGGTATAAGTTAATTTTTTTTTTATTTTGTATTATAGTATACAAAAAAATTAATATAATTGTATATGTATTCTCAAAATAAACGTTATCATTTACAGTCCACCTACTTTTGGTTCACCCGATATATATATACATTCTGAGTTTGTGTATATATATATATATATATATATATATATATATATATCAGCTATTGATTGGTGGCGCGGAAAACGCAGTTTAATAATAAACAGGAACACCAGAGAAAATACAAACATCCTTCAAGGTTTAATAGTACCAACGTTTCGGAATGCACTAATTCCATCTTCAGGGCTAAAACAATAAAATTCCAAATCACATACAAAATAGAAATTGCTCAATAACAATTTAAAATAAACTTAAAAAATTATAAAAAGTGGCTAAGAAAATGTAAAACATTAAAACTAAAAGGTAAATAAATGTAAAGTTAAAAAGTTAAAATTATAAAAAAGCAAAAGCATTAAAACTGAAACGTAAATGAAATAAACTAGTACCTTAACCAAAACATAGCAGATCTATCGATGATTCGTCAGAATTTAGGTCTGGTTTTAGTTTATAAATAAACAAAGACTCCATAATTTTAAGCTTAAGGTCAGAGCTTCCGGCAGCAAGTACGGCGAAATTAGACTCTGAAATTGGGTGGTTATTGTTGTGCGAGTGATTACGTATGAGAGAATTAGGTGGTTTGCCAAGGGGTAAATTTGTACTGACCGATTTACCGAGATGTTCGTAAATACGAGATTTTAAATGTCTTTTAGTGTTTCCTATATATGACCCTATACAGTGGTCACACTTGTATTGATAAACTATGGATGACTTAAGAAGTGTAGGAATAACATCCTTGTATTTAAATAAATGGTAAATCGATTTAGACGGGGTGAATATAATTTTTATACATAGTTGTGGGTAGAATTCCTTGAGCAATTTTAAAAGTTTGTTTCTAATGTTAAAACTTGAGGTTCCCATATAGGGTAAAGTAAAATACAGGATATCTTTGGGGACTGTAATTAAGTCTCTAGTTGTAGGGCTTATTAGTCTATTTAAGGTTCTGCCTATTGTAGTCTCCACCAGTCTAGAAGGGAAATTATTCTTGGCAAGGAGTTTTCGGATGAAATCTAGTTCATCGTGTAGTTTAAAGTAATCTGAACAGATATTGAAAGCTCTATTGGTCAGAGTCGAAATTAAGTTTCGTTTGAAACCTAAAGGGATAAAGGAAGAAAGTTCGTAGTAAGATTGGTGAATGTCGGCTTTCGGTAAACGGAAGTTTCAAAAGAGGAATTAGTTTTTATTATCTTAATGTCCAGAAAAGACAGAGAGCTATTAGATTCAACTTCTGAAGTAAATTGAATATTAGGGTGCTTAGAATTAAGGTAATGACGAAACAAAGGGATATGGTATGGTGATTTAAACAGGAGAAAAGTGTCATCAATATATCTTCTATAAAAAACCGGTTTAAAGTTGGAAGGACACTCATTCAACCATTTGACTTCATGATGACACAGAAACGCGTTAGCTAAGGTGGGACCAAGAGGCAGACCCATTTGAACACCTTCAGTCTGTTTGTTTCGTCATTACCTTAATTCTAAGCACCCTAATATTCAATTTACTTCAGAAGTTGAATCTAATAGCTCTCTGTCTTTTCTGGACATTAAGATAATAAAAACTAATTCCTCTTTTGAAACTTCCGTTTACCGAAAGCCGACATTCACCAATCTTACTACGAACTTTTCTTCCTTTATCCCTTTATGTTTCAAACGAAACTTAATTTCGACTCTGACCAATAGAGCTTTCAATATCTGTTCAGATTACTTTAAACTACACGATGAACTAGATTTCATCCGAAAACTCCTTGCCAAGAATAATTTCCCTTCTAGACTGGTGGAGACTACAATAGGCAGAACCTTAAATAGACTAATAAGCCCTACAACTAGAGACTTAATTACAGTCCCCAAAGATATCCTGTATTTTACTTTACCCTATATGGGAACCTCAAGTTTTAACATTAGAAACAAACTTTTAAAATTGCTCAAGGAATTCTACCCACAACTATGTATAAAAATTATATTCACCCCGTCTAAATCGATTTACCATTTATTTAAATACAAGGATGTTATTCCTACACTTCTTAAGTCATCCATAGTTTATCAATACAAGTGTGACCACTGTATGGGGTCATATATAGGAAACACTAAAAGACATTTAAAATCTCGTATTTACGAACATCTCGGTAAATCGGTCAGTACAAATTTACCCCTTGGCAAACCACCTAATTCTCTCATACGTAATCACTCGCACAACAATAACCACCCAATTTCAGAGTCTAATTTCGCCGTACTTGCTGCCGGAAGCTCTGACCTTAAGCTTAAAATTATGGAGTCTTTGTTTATTTATAAACTAAAACCAGACCTAAATTCTGACGAATCATCGATAGATCTGCTATGTTTTGGTTAAGGTACTAGTTTATTTCATTTACGTTTCAGTTTTAATGCTTTTGCTTTTTTATAATTTTAACTTTTTAACTTTACATTTATTTACCTTTTAGTTTTAATGTTTTACATTTTCTTAGCCACTTTTTATAATTTTTTAAGTTTATTTTAAATTGTTATTGAGCAATTTCTATTTTGTATGTGATTTGGAATTTTATTGTTTTAGCCCTGAAGATGGAATTAGTGCATTCCGAAACGTTGGTACTATTAAACCTTGAAGGATGTTTGTATTTTCTCTGGTGTTCCTGTTTATTATATATATATATATATATATATATATATATATATATATATATATATATATATATATATATATATATATATATATTACAGGTAAAGCATGAAATTAGGCATTGTATATAACTCCTAGGCATTGTGTAAAATGCCTACAAGCTTTAGGCAAAGTATGAAATATAAAGATTTTTATACTCTTCCTACGTATTCTATATAATGACTGACGTCATATCGGCAGTGTCAAATCGAATTACCTGCACCGGTGGAACGAGGATCGACAGTTCGAATACGTGTTCTTGAAGTTGATAGAGGCCGAGGAGATGCTCGTAATATATTAGCTGTTGTTTTAAAGGAAACGAGTGACGGATTCTATGCTTAGGAACAAGAGATGGTGTTTTAAAGCAATTGTACTCCAGATCGCAGTTCTCGGCGTGCAGAAGCAGTCTACTGAGTTCAGACAACGTTCCGAAAGATAAAGAAATATCACTTGATCTGTTGCTACTCAACAATCAATTGGAACAGGAAAAGGATTTGTGAAATGTTCTCGTCAAACTAAATGCGAAACTAAAAATCGTTTCTGCGCTAAAAACGAGGTTTTGTGTCAATCTAAATGCCATTCGAGTTTATCATGTTGCAACAAGTAATGAATATGACTTTGAATATGAATTTCAATTATAATTTTAATATATTTAATTATAAATGCAGTATTTTAATATTTTTAATATTTTTTTTAATATTTAAGTATTTTAATATGAATTTCAATATTAAAAATATTTTGTTTCTATAGTGTTTGTTTATACCATTCTCTAATATCCCTGTGTACAGTAGATTAAAGATATAGTCCGTGAAGATATGTGAATAACGGCTTGCCTAATACAGCGGTGGCATTCTCTATACTACCTAGGAATTATATACTATAGAATATCTAGAAAAAGTAGAATAAATCTTTATATTTCATACTTTGCCTAAAACTTGAAGACATTTTACACAATGCCTAGGAATTGTATACAATACCTCGATTATATGCTTTGCGTGTAACGTGTATATATATATATATTAGGCCGTTTCGAAAAATCGAAATTTATGATGGCTCAACGCACACATACTAAAAACGTAATATGTCATGAATAAAGACTTCATGCAAATTATTAAGACAAGAGCTTTTGTTATCCCACCCCTCATGCATATCTATTTTTACCCTCATGAGAAAATTTTCATTTTTCTGGCATATATTTATTTATTTTGTGATGTCCTCTTAAATTTGGTATATAAAATTCATAAATAAAATTGGAAGATAAGTAGGTCATTTTCAGGAATGGTCCAGTAACCCCCCTATATTCTTTAGAGAGAATTCTAGAAATTCTTCCTTCAGGATAACTATTCTAGAATTTCCATTTTTTTCCCTTTATGGATTATATGATGTTTTATTTGCTTTTCATCTATAATTACTGATATTTTCACAAGTTTACTGTTCTAGAAAGGTTACTTCATGTTACTTTACACTTTCTTACAGTAATCAAGTCATAATATAATTTAGGTGAGTGATTAATGATTATATTATATTATTATTAAGACTAACAGGTGGTAAAACTTTTTCCCTCAGAATTATGGCAAAAACCAGAAACAAGTGTGAAGTCTGGTTGGTCGGACAAGTGCTGGAAGAGGGTTTTTCTGAGAAGCAGCTTCCAACTAACAGTGATGTCCTTAAACGTCTTTTTTATCACATTAAGGTGGGAAAGCAAAATGTCTCTGTAGCTTGCGCAACTGTAGCCAACGAAGTTATTGCTATGTGGGAAAAAGCCTCCTTAATTACATCCCACAAGCCTTATATTGTCTCAAAGCTTAAAAGGCTTTACAAAAAGCATGAAGGGCTGGTCAAGAACCGAACTCGACGAACTCCTACCCAAGAGAAGAATGAAGCAGAATTTGTCACCAGCTTAAAGAAGCTTTTCGATGTAGCTCATTCAGAAGTGGAAACAGAAATAAAATTGCAGGGGATAAAGATTTTCTAGGATCAAAGGAACGATCGGAAAATGATTATGGGTCCAGAAGACAAGGAGTTTCAAGAAAGGCAAAAGCACGACAGATAAGCATGGAAAGAATGGAAAAACTTCGCAGGAAATCAAAGGAAGAAATGAGGCAATTGACAAAGGTTGTGGATCTCAACCAATGTGAAAATTCCGGTTCAGGAGGAAGTGAAGAATCATCTGGTGATGAATTGTTCTACAGAGCACTCTCATCATCATCTTCAAAAAAGGAGAAGCTTGAACAGGTGTAATTGTTAGGGATAAAAAGTTCTTGGCTGCTCTGGACCGCACTGGAAATCTGCAAGAGCTGCTATGCACATTGTGGCACCTGCCCTTTCAGCTGCTGGAGTGGAAATTGAAGAGATCACATTTCATCATCCTCTATCTACAGGTCTCGGCGATCAACACGGATGCAGATGGGAGAAGACATTAAAGCCAGTTTCCAACCAAATACCCCTTTAATAATTCATTTTGATGGAAAGCTTCTTCCATCCATGCATGGGGGTAAGATTGATGTAATGCCCATTGTTGTGACTGGTGCAGGCGAATTAGAAAAATTACTGTCTATTCCAAAGCTTATTTCTGGAACGGGAGAAGAAATGGGGAGAGCAGTTTTAGATGTCTTGAAGCAATGGCCACAAGTAAATGAGTGGGTAGCAGGCCTTTGTTTTGATACTACTGCAAGGCAATACAGGTATCCATGCTGGGGCTTGTACCATCATCCAAAAGGCCCTTCAGAGATCACTCCTTTTTCTGGCATGCCGCCACCTTATCCACGAGCTTCTTATCACTGCAGTTTTTGACATGTTTTTCTCTTCTTCGGGTCCACAAATTCCCTTATTCAATCGATTCAGAGATTGTTGGGATAACATTGATCAGCAGAATTACAAGCCCTATGAACCCAATGATCTCACCTCAGAATCTTTAGATCATTGGATCTTGAAGCACAGAGACAAGCTTATTTCTTTCATCACTCGAGGTGACTACAGGGAATACTTAGAACTTGCACTTATCTTCCTTGGTTGTCCAATGCCTAAAACAAATAAAGGCTCTGATAGCAGATTCCACTACCCAGGAGCTTACAGCAGAGCTAGATGGATGGGAAAGGGCATCTATTCCTTAAAATTTACTTATTTAGGAACCAATTCCTTCTCACCCTCATGAAAAACAAGCTCTGATACGAATAAACGCCTTTCAGTGACAGTTTATCTTCAAGCTTGGTATACATCTCCAGTTGGAATTGATGCTCCAGCAAATGATTTGGCCCTCCTCAAGATGCTACATATCTACAAGATCCAGGTGATAAGGAAGTGGGTGCTACAGCAATCAAAAATCTTCAGAACCATGGTTGGT
Organism: Bathynomus jamesi; assembly: GCA_023014485.1. NCBI lineage: Eukaryota > Metazoa > Arthropoda > Malacostraca > Isopoda > Cirolanidae > Bathynomus > Bathynomus jamesi. The sequence continues at coordinate 331,247 of JAJOZX010003747.1, read as the reverse complement.
ACTTGAGTGAGGATCTTGTAGGATTTGGCTTTTTCTCAAACCTCGTGACTGAAGATGATAAGGTTCTAATGTTCCACAACCTTCACCACGCGCCTCCTCGAAAAGTGAGGGCAAGAAAGGTGGACCCCCGAATGTTGCAAAACCCCAATGACTTAAAGATTACCAGTTTTGTCACAACTCAAACACAAGACTTCTTCAAGTGTTTGAAAATAGAAATTCCCAAGAAACTTGAAGACATTGAGGAGCACCGTAATCGGGTCATGGCAGTCAAAGTAATCAACGACTGTGCTGAACGAGGAGTCAAACTGGCTACAGAGTTTAATGAGAAGCTCACAAAGAGTGAGGAGAGAGACAACTGGCCTTTCAAATCATTGAAAATCAGAGAAAGGAGGTCCCTCAACCACTGAAATCCCTATATTCTTAATCAATATATGTCTTAAATAGAATTTAAGTCGCTTTGTTTTAAAACATATTTTTCGTTCAGTCTTATATTTGCTCTAATTATCCATTAATGTAAAGAAGTGCCATCTGAGGGGTGCCTTTTTATCATTCAAATAAAATGATATTTTGTCTATTTGTTTTTCTTCCTTTATATGAAAAAATAAAAATGTGTGCGTTTATCAAAATTCAATTTGAAAAATTACCTATAATCGTGAAACGGTCTAATATATATATATATATATATATATATATATATATACACACATATATACACACACCTCGGTGGTGTAGTGGTTAGCGTCGCTCACTACGAATCTATCGGCCCGGAATCAAGACCGGTTACGGCAGGCGGCGCGCAGCAAAACCCAGCTGTTCATCCTTCCACACAATAAAAAAATTGGTTGGGAGATAAATGAGTTTTCTGGGTAGCCTAATGGTTAAGACGCTGTGCTGTTGGTGGGGTGTGGTTCGGATTCCACGTTAAACTGTAGGTCTGAGGTGGAGTGACAAATTTGACCTTCGTCAGAATGAACAATTCGGCCGAAAGCAAAACCAAGGTAACCAAGGTATCATGAGATAGCTTTTTAGCACTGAACTTGGTTCTCTCTCTCTCTCTCTCTCTCTCTCTCTCTCTCTCTCTCTCTCTCTCTCTCTACCCCACATAACATGATCATTGATCAACCATCGAGCAATTAATTTTTTTAACACTTGCCTCATAAACACCTCTAAGTGGGAGACTTCTGAATTCGCCCTAGCAACAAAGGGACAAGTTGATATTCCTCCCCGGAAAGAGATTTTCTCTACTTCGTGGTGGCACAACACCGTGAAGTATGAAGGACTCAGTATATCACTTGCTGCATAAACACCTTTCACGGCGGGATACCCAAGTTGAAACGGCGATATTCAAAGAGTTGGCAGACACATACACATGACACACACTTGCTTGCTTTGTTAATATGTCAAAGAATAGAGTAGATAAATATTTTGTAGAAACACACAATTTCTCTTTGGTGGCTGGATGCACGTGACGTACTTCCGCCTGAATTGTTTATTCTGACGAAGATCAAGCTTGTTGTTCCACCCTAGACCTACATCTCAACTTGGAGTCCGAACCAGGACCCACCACGGGCGGTCAGAAACTACAAAGTCCTTGCCTGGACTTGATCTCACAACCTCTCGATCAGCAGCCCAGCGATTTAACCACTAGGCTGCCCAGGGTACCCATTTATCTACGAACCAATTTTTGTGTGGAAGGATGAACAGCTGGGTTAGCTGCGCGCCGCCTGCTGTCACTAGGAATCGAACCCGGGGCCGATGGATTCGTAGTCAACGATGCTAATTACTACACCACCGAGGCGCATCTAGTGTTTGATTTCTATATGTGCATAGCGTAATTGTAGAGCTAGCTTATATACGAGTATTCTCCTCTTTCCTGTAAAATTTCCTTGGCAACTTTTCCAGGGTCAAGGTATTTTCTTCAACCTTTTACCGTACCCGCCTCTGGCGGTGAGGGAGCGGAGGGTGGGTAGAGCCTTATACTTTTCTACCCAGTTTTCTGTTACTGCTAGAGGAGTTAAAAAATGATCCAGTTTAATAACAGGGACCTCTCCAAGTGGACCCAAAGTTTTTGAGGATCTCTCTCTCTCTCTCTCTCTCTCTCTCTCTCTCTCTCTCTCTCTCTCTCTCTCTCTCTCTCTCTCTCTCTCTCTCTCCATTTTTAATGTCATAATTAAATTATTTTTATGATCCCTATTATGGAAATTAACTGTACGCCAATGAAACATTTTTTTCATTTCATTTCTGCGCTCGAAACATCGGAGGAGTGATCAAATTCATAGTAGTTCTTTCGTATTTCACGATGAGATTTTCCTTCTTAACCAAACTGAGAAAAAAGGTTATTATAAATACCTGACCTTAAGGAAAATAAAGGGTTATATTTTGAAAGCCAAAATACCCTTATTTGACGAGGAATGCTCTCTCAATACGAAGATGCCTCATATATATATATATATATATATATATACTGCCTACACCGGAAATCTCTCTGCTGGGCATACATACATTTGGGCCCGTCCAAATACTTTCCGCTTTCTGACTATATGTATTTCTTTACCACTTTCAAACGTATATAAAGCTGTATAAATGAATTATGCATAACAAAGCCACTTCCTCGTTTTGGGGAACTTTACAATGCGTATTAGAGCGATTTATTTGCATAAAATTCTAATTCAGTCCCTTCGCGAAAGAGAATTTTTGTATGGTCTCGAAGAAAGTTCAAAGGAAATGCAAACTTGGCTCAAAACCAGGTCGATTTTTATTAGTTTTTAAAGCACTCTGTGTCATATATATATATATATGTAGTATGAAGACAATCACTCGACACAAGACAAATTCCACTTCCATTAAAGTACACGAACATTGTCTTCTTATTTAAAGGTGGTAACACAGCATATATAGTATATACAGGGTGTCCCATAAGTCCGGCATCATAGGAAAAATAATAAAAAAAGGCAAAACAAAAGCTTTTATTTACAGAACGTGCTCAATATGTCCACCATTGTTTTCAATACACAAATTCAGACGTGATACCCAGTCAGCAAGCACACGGTGAATGTCAGGAGTAATGGTGTTACATGCCCCAATAATACGCTGCCGCAAATGTTCAACACTCCTAATTTTCTCTGCGTATACCAGCGCTTTCAAGTGGCCCCAGAGATAAAAATCTAGTGGCGTGAGATCCGGGCTTCTAGCTGGCCATTCCACAGGCCCTCGACGTCCTATCCAATGACCAGGGAATTGTTGGTACAGGTATTCCCTTACTTGGGTGCTGTAATATGCAGGAGCGCCGTCTTGCTGGAACCATGTTGGGAAATTTCCTTCTTCGTTCAAAACACTGAGAAATGCTTCTTCCTTGAGCATACATAGGTAGGTGCCTCCAGTGACATGTCCATCGAAAAAGAGGGGGCCTATGATGCGATCCTTCCAAATGCCATACCATACCATCACCCGAGATGCACCTTGTTCCTTTGAAGAGGTATACCAGTGAGGGTTGTTTTGAGACCAATAGCGGGTGTTCCGTCGATTTACCTCACCATTTCCATAAAAAACAGCCTCGTCACTGAACAGAATGGTGGACGGGAAATTGACATCCCGAGCATATGAATTATGGTTTGTAGAAATAGAAAAATATGAATTTCTCCTATGATGCCGGACTTATGGAACACCCTGTATATATACATATATATATATATATATATATGTGTGTGTGTGTGTGTGTGTGTATAGCCGGTTGCCCAGAAAAAAGTAAGCTATTGCTTTTATCAACTATTATATTTACTATTGTCAAGATTTGCTTGCTTTTATAACGATTTAAATAAATAATTTGCTTTTATATGTCGCACTTCTAAATGTCTTTTATAATATTTTTTTTAATATACTTTATTTATCTTTGTTGCAGATTTTTAAAAAATAAAACTGAAATAAAATCTTAAAAGCAATAGCTTTCGTTTTTCTGGGCAACTCGGTATATATATATAGTATATATATATATATATATATATATATACATATATATATATATAATATATATATATATATATATATATATATATATATATATGAGTAGTATGAAGAAAATCACTCGACACAAGACAAATTCTACTTCCATTAAAGTACGCGAACATTGCACCCTTATTTAAAGGTGATAACAGAGCAATGCCCAAGAATTATTGGCCAGTAGCTCTCACCTCCACCTCATAAGGTGCTTTGAACGTATAATTAAAAGCAAAACTACTTGCTATCAACAAGAAAAAAATTTATACAACCCAAATCAACAAATCAACTTCAGTGCTGGAAGATCATGCCTGTCGCAGCTATTGGACCACCAGGACCAGGAGAACATATTGGAAACATTATGCCTCGGACAAAACAGATGTAATATGCACTGACGATAAATGTGACCATGGAATTGTAGCGCACAAACTTAAGAATACAGGAATTGCTTGAAAGCTTGGAAGATGGATAATTAATTTTCTGACTCAAAGAACACACAGTGGTAGTAAATGAAGTTAAATCTGAAGTCGCAGAAGTCATGAGCTCTGTCCCACAGGGTATTGTATTAGCTCCTTTGCTGTTCATAATAATGATTGCAGACATTGATGCAGATATCAGTGACAGTATTGTATTATGTTTCGCAGATGACACAAAGATATGCAAAGAAATATTGAACGAAGGTAGCATAGAAAAATTACAAAACGACATTGAAACATTATTCCAGTGTGCAGAAGACAACAATATGAAGTTTAACGAAGAAAAATTTCAACTTCTAAGATATGGTAATAACAAGGTGCTACACAATAAAGGGTACAAAATTTTGCAAGCTAAACAGATAACACCAAACCCGCAAGTCAGGGATGTTGGAGTATTAATGTTGTCGGATGCAGAATTCAGAAAGCACTATAACATTAAAATTACAAGTACAACAGCTAGAAAAATAATGGGAATCATCTGGAGGAGCTTCCACAGCAAAAAAGCAATCATGATGCTCAAATTATGGAAGAGTCTAGTCCTATAAGTAATTGAGTATTGCTCAGTACTCCCAAAACCATGCAGAAAACGAGACATTGCGAACGTAGAAGCCATACAAAGGACTTTTACGTCTAAGACAGAGGAAACGAAAGATGAAGACTACCGGTCTCGACTACAATCCCTGAAACCCTAATCTCTTGAAAGAAGACGCGAATGGTACATGGTAATATGCAGGGTGGGAGAAAAGTCTTTAAGGATTTTATGCATATAAATAATTTGTTAATAATAATAATAAATTCCAATGATATCACTGCAATGTATGCGATACTTTTCAAAGCAATTATACAATGGCAGCAATGACAGTAGGCTAGAACAGGAAGGCCCTAGCCCCAGTCAGCGCCATGTCAGTAAAGATAAAATACAGCAATAAAGAAAAAGTGTATCTTGTATCGTGAGTTATTTGTTATTATAATTGTGAAGAAAGTTTGCGTTTATTTCAACAAAAATATAATAAACAACCACCAAATGCAACCACTATTCGATTATGGAAACTCAAACTTTTGGAAACAGGCAGTCTGGTAAAAGATCGTCCAAGCGACAGCAGACAACAACAAAGAAAATGTTATCGCCAGTTTTCAAGTCGATCCAACAATTTCAATAAGAAAAGTCGAGCAGGAATTGGGTATTTCCTCATTTTCAGTAGCAAAAATATTGGAATCACAGGGTTATCACGATTAAAAACCTGTTTACTCTCAACTCGTATACGACGATGATTCTCTCTGACGGCTGCAGTTTGCTGAAATAATGAGACAAAAGTTCAACACTGATCCAGATTTCCTTTCAAAGATCAAATTTTCAGATTCAGATGAATGCGTCTTTGGTTTAACGAGTGAAGGAAACAAACACAACGTTCACTAATGAGCGAAAAAAAAAAAAAGATTCGATAAACCTGTGAAAACGGTTACACAATTTGGGTGTGCATTGGTTATTCAGGACTCGTTTTCTTTGACATATCGATAAATACGATGGATGGAAAACGTTATTGCCAGGTATTGAGAGACAAAGTTTTGCCACAGTTTACAAATGGCGTTGGCAGGAATTGGCGTTATCAACATGATGGAGTGCCCCCACATTACTCTGCAGCTGCCCGTGAGATTCTGAATATGAATGTTAAAGGAAGATGGCTTGGGCAGCGAGGTCCTATCGAGTGGCCAGCCAGATCACCTTATTTAACCGCATGTGATTTCTGGCTTTAGGTTTATTTGCGTGACAAACTCTACATTCCTGGTTCCATCTATCCAAATGTGAATGCCCTTGGCGCAGAATAGATGAACAGCTGAAAAGGATCCCACTCGATATGTTCAGAAGAACAATATTTTACAGAAAGAATTCACAAATGTATCATAGCGGATAAAAAAACTCTGAAGATTAAATTACAATTTAACAAAATATTTGTACGAATAAAATTCTTATAAACTTTTTGTTTGATTTGTTTCATCATTTGAACACTTATCTGTATAAAATCGTTACTAAATAGTTATATGTATAAAATCCTTAAAGACTTTTCTCCCACCCTGTACATATAGAAAATACTCGAGGGTTTTGTTCCCAACCTCAGAAACGAAATAAAAAGAAACTGGAATGAGAGAAGAGGCAGGTTTCTTGCTGTCCCAGCTGTGGTGGGACAGGGGCCATTAAAGCGAAGATGGAAAATACCGTCAGGATACGAGGCCCAAAGATTTTTTAATGTCCTGCCAAAAGAACTGAGGAACCCCCAGAACACCGACCTGAATAATTTCAAGAACCAGCTGGACAGGTTCTTGTGCAAAGTCCGTGACCAGCCATGTGTGGCTGGCTACGTGGGCAGGAGGAAGTCGGAAAGCAATTCCCTCCTTCACCAAATCTCGCAAATGAGGCGGGATGCTACAGAGGGGTCGCAGGTCGATCCTGAACCGTCGTTCAAACCCTCTTAAAGCAATAGAAAGTAATTATTAATTGTTGAATATGTACATGATGGAAAATTCACCCCCCCACCAAGGTTTGAATCCACCACCACTTGAGTAGAAGGTGAAGGCGCTAGCCACTACACTACAACGAGATAAGAGTTAACACAACCTGTCTTATAAAGGGTGGTCCAAAAGTCGCTATCTATTTTGATGAAATAATTGTATTTTACGATAAAAATGGAGCAACATGGGCCTGTTTCCACCACGTCCAATCCAGCGATTTGGTCAGAGCTCATCAAGGTACGCCTGAACAATGTTTGCATAGTGACATGGAACTCCAGCTTGTTGAAAGACAACAGTGTCGAGAATGCTATCTGAAAGAAGCTGGGGTTCAAGAAACTGCTGAAGAACAAAGGTCCGTAAATTTCGATGGCGTCATACCCAACTAGACATTAACTTTAGGAGAATATATATGCGCGTCGCTGACTACGAATCCATCGGCCCCAGGTTTGAGACCCGGTGACAGCAGCCGGCGCGCAGCAAAACCCAGCTGTTCATCCTTCCACACAATAAAGAAAGTGGTTGGTAAATAAATGGGTACCCTGGGTGGCCTAGTGGTTAAGACGCTGAACTGCTGGTGGAGCGTGGTTCGGATTCCACGTTAAACTGTAGGTCTAAGGTGGAGTGAAAAGCTTGACCTTCGTCAGAATGAACAATTCGGGTGGAAGCTAACCAAAGGTGTGTGTGTGTGTGTGTGTGTATACTACAGTATATATCTTAACCCTCCGTCTATGGCCTTGGGTGGTTCGAGGTTAATGGGGGTTCTGGTTAGGTGGTCGCAACGGATTTCTCACTCTGGGGGTAGCTGGTACCGTGTAGGGAATCGCAGTAGTTTCTTTTGTACTGCACTCCGATTTTTTCTTGTAGCGGATTGGAGGATTCTATGAAACTTACTAAATTATCTGACGGTTCCCCGATTCTTCTTGTAACATATCGGAGAAATTATTCTATTTTAAAACTAAGTTCTCTGGAGAAGGCCGGGCTCAAAGGAGAAGACAAAGATATCCTCTAACTGTATTTTACTGCTTCTAAAATATTACAGGTAATGCTTCAGCCTCTAGGTCAGATCAGAATAATCAGAATGATAGTTGAAAAATAACAAGAGTTTATATACTAATAATTTGGTGACATCATTATTATTTAATGTTGATCTGTTTTGTTTTTTATTCTCAATAGGCTGAATTTATTTGTTGCAAAATATTTGAAGATAAAGGAAAATTTTGGCTGTAACAGCATACTGGCAGATAAGCAAGATATTTGAAGATGAAGTCACATTTTTCTCTTTAACAGTATATTAATGACAGATCTGATGTTATTATGATTTGCCGAATTAACTAAAAATGGAAATTGAAATATGCATTTTATTATGGATTAAAATTAAACATGCATATGAGCCAAAATTAAATGCTTAAAATTTTAAAGTAAGTGTTAATTTACAGGCTTGGCAAGCTATGACTTCATCTTTTACAACTAAGAGAGAATGTATAAAAAATTAACATTACAGAATTCAACAAGATTACGTGATTAAGCTTAATCTAAAAATTAATTAGGTAATTTAAAAAAGAAATAATTCATCAATTACTTAGCAAAAATGAATGTTAGAATTATTCATTTATATATATATATATATATATATATATATATATATATATATATATATATATATATATATATATATATATAATTTATTTATTTATTTATTTATTTATTTATTTGTGATGAAACACCCTTTAGTAATGCAATGAATATATGAAAGTATATTTCATGAATAATGCACTATAAAAATAGAGAAGGAAAAATTGTAGAAGAAACTAGTGAAGTACTGAAAGTATATGAAGATTTTTACTATGATCTACTTATTACAAATAAGGCAGAAAATAAGCAAGGGAAAAAAGCTGAAGACATTAATAAATTATACCTGGAAACTATTAAAGATGTAGTAGAGGATAGACATACCATAAATAGCATTACAAATGAGGATGTTGAAAATGTTATTAGAAAGTTAAAAAATAAGAAGTCAACAGACTAACAAGGATGGAGCAATTGTATAATGAAGAATGCTGGATGGGATGTAATAAGAAGTCTGACAAAACTATTCGATGTAATTTTTAAGACTTACAATATCCCAGAACAGTGGAACAATATGAAAATAATATCAATTTGCAAAAGTGGTGATAGAATGGACATAGGTAATAGGAGGGAGATATTCATAAAAAGTATAGTTAGTAAAATTTTTGAGAAAGTTAGACTAAATAAGAAGAGAAGTGACTGGAATCGGGAGGAATGTGGAGGAATGAAAGGGAAATCAACGGTAGACCACATATTAATGTTGAATGCAATAATTGACAATAATAAATATCTAGGTAACAATACATATGTTTGGTTTGAGGATGCTGTAAAATGTTTTGACAAGCTAGAGTTGAAGGATTGCATCAAAGAAGCATCAAAAGTAGTAGGCCCAGAAGAAGCACTACTAATATATAACTTAAACAAAAATGGCACACTACAAAAAAAAACACCTTTAGGTGACACAAACCCAGAAATACAGAAGAGATAGTCAAACAAGGCACGTCTCTGGGACCGAGACTGTGCTCAGTGGACATAGATAGAGTAAATGATATGGGTAAATGCTTGACAAGAATAAGGGAAATAGAAATTCAATCATGTGTATATATAGGGTGAACCAAATGTAGGTGGACAGTAAATGATAACGTTTATTTTGAGAATACATATTTAATTTTTTTGTATACTATAATACAAAATAAAATTTAAATAAATTTAGTTATAATATTTAATATAATATAACACAAACACCATAGTTATAATGAACACCATAGTTATAATATAATATAACACAAACCGTATTCAACCTACTGTCCACCTACTTTTGGTTCACCGTGTATATGGATGATATAATGCAGGCATCAAGTAACTTAGGAGTAATAGAAACGCAATTAGTAATTGAAGATCAATGGAAATACTAAAAAAAATTACATTTAATAATAAAAAAGAGAAATCAGCAGTAATGACAATAAATGTGATGAGAAGAAGGTACCTGAAATGAGAACAATTAACAAAGTGAAAATTGGAAGTATAGAATAAGTGCAAGAATACAAGTATTTGGGACAATGGTTAAATAGCAGTGGTGATCACTAAACACATAGAAAAGAAGAAAAGTAAGATAAATTTCATGATAACAGATCTAAAGATATTTGGAAATCCAGCTACAGTGGGCCATTGGTCAATGAAGGTGAAAATAAAATTGCATGAAACTATAATAGTACCTACAATATTTTATGGAATGGGAACATGGACGAGAACAAGGACAAAGGATATTGAAGAAGTGGAACAAATGCAGGGAAGAATTCTAAGGGAAATAACAGGAATAAAATGTAGTACCCCATATTGGGGATTATTACTAAATTAGGAGTGTGGCCAGTCAAAGAAAAAATTGGATACAAGAAGATAATACTAATGAACAATATATTAAACTCAAATGAGGGTAGATTAATTAAAATGATAACCGAAGATCATTTGAAAAATCCATACCTAGGATGTTGGGCAGAGGAAGTGGCAGAAATGTGTAAATTATATAAAGTAACATTAGAGGACTTGAAAATGATGAAAAAAAGTGAATTAAAGAAAAGTGTACGACAAAAAATTAATGAATATTTACAGGAAGAACTAATAAAAAGGAAAACTAAACTGAAAAAATTAAGATTCATTGATGAATTCAAAAGAAGATCATATACTGAAAATATGAAAGAAAAGGATATGAAGATTATAATGGAAATCAGATTAAATATGGTAGAGGTGAAAGAAAACTATAAAGAAAAATATAGGGACATGAAGTGTGAAGTATGCACGAGAAAGAATGATACGACAGAACACTTGTTTCATTGTGAAAAACTAAGAAACATAGTGGGGGAAATGATGGGAGTAGAGAATATAAAAAAAAACATTAAGTATCAAAAATTATATTGTAAAAATAATGGAAATTAGAAGAAGACTGGAGACAGTAAAGGTTTAAGAACATATTAGAAGATACAGTGTAGAGGCTCTGCACCGGAAACGTGTGCTGATCCGCAGTATCAAGTGAGCAATTTCTGGAACCTGGAACTGGAATCGGAATCAAGTCCATCCTCCTCATCGAACACTGAAATGGGAGAGGTTTCTCTTTGGCTTTTGAAACTGTTTTATTGGACCGCATTAAATAATTTCTGTTCCCAGAAACGAAACGAGTTTTGGTCTGTAAACTGTAAACTCAGATATTTTTAAAATTTACAGTCGTGTATTCAATTCAGTAAAAACAGAACAATGCAGAGTATTTTTTAACCTAGTGAGTGGGCGATATGAATGTCACCCAGTGAAGAAAATTTGTCGCGCAGTAAATGAAATTTTAGGGTACTGGGCGACAAGGAATTTTCAAAATTTTTAAAAATAGAATTGTCTTGGGAGTTGTCTTGGGAGCATTGTCTTGGAAACCATATAAATACATATAATATATGCACATATGCCACAATTAGAACTGTTTATCCTAAATGTAAATATGAAATTTACATTGATTATTTATATATAGAGATAATGCTAGTGTTATTTCAGACCACACGGGGATGGTGGCCTCATTAGGGAACATCCGGATCCATAGTATCCTTAATCCAGGGTGTGCTGGGACCGGTTCGGTCCGGTTCGCCCGAACCGGTTGTTAAATTTTGATTGGATCACCGAACAATTTGTTTGTTTTTAACAAATATTTAACAGTCAGTAGAAATTTATTTATATCTAAATTTTTTTAATTTTTTCAGGATTTTATAGAAAAATATAGGTAGTATCACAAGCAGTGGTCGTTTCAATATTTATTTATTTTTTGATGAAAAATTAGTTTATTTTTAGATAATTATGTCTTTAGTGAGTATAAAAAATGTTAAATAATTTCTGCCAAAATGTTACAAAATGCTTAGCTTAATGACTCGTGCCATTGACGCTCGCCGATTTACACCCCTATCTGTATCAGAACCGGTTGTTAAGAAATTGGCAGCACACCCCTGCCCTAATCCCCCCCACCCCCACTTCCCGATCTGCCTTTGTCGCCCAGTGGGAAAAGCTTAAAAAAATGCTCTGGAACGATGAACTGTATAATATTACAGATAAATGTGTTTGAAACAGTGGGGGGGGATTTCTATTCCATAATAGTTTCCCTCTGAGTGAGTTTTAATTGCTTGATCCTTTTAGCAAACATAATCAGAGTTCTTGAACTACACTGAAAACGCGCATTTGCCCACGAAACAAAGAAACATTTCTTTTGCTGTTGACTTCAACAATTTTTTTCCCAGTTATTACGAGTAGAATATCAAATATAAAAACATTTCTACTTAACAAATATATCCTCATTCACAGTAAGTGTCCCAAAGGGCAGGTTTTAGAGGTGTTGCTTTACTTATCGATAACCTCATATAAGCGATATTGAAACTGACAGTGCATACCATGTTTGACCAGATCTGTTTGTAATGAATCAGAAAAGTTGATTTGCTATTGGTATGTTACCGTAGTACTGCATGCGTTAATAATATACCCAAATATGCTCATGAATAAATGACATACGAAAAGTTTCGAGTAAAATTACTATTAACCCATTAATGTATAAAGTTTAAATTTGCACATACTCGGCTCATTTTTCCGTAGTCTTAGAAACATTAATAGAAGTGTGTGTATTTAACTTTACTGTCTAATTTTTTGGACATTATTCATTAATGGGTTAATACCAATTATAACTAAGTTCTGCAAAATTTTCGTCCAGTGTAAATTATTTTCGTTCATTTATTTGAAGCTGATCAACCCTCTCTAGATAAATTAACAAGTCCAAAGTTTGTCCACTTAACAAAGTTCGGATCACCTGAAGATCAGGGCTCCCAGCCTTCTTTAGTTAGCTTTATAAGGCTAACTAACGAAAATATCACGACCTAACCTAATCAATCGTCAAGGGCGTACAATTGACCTAACGATTGGTTAGGTTAGGTCGTGATATTTTCGTTAGTTAGCCTTATTAGGCTAACTAGAGAAGGCTGGGGGCCCTGATCTTCAGGTGATCCCAAAGTTCTTATAATATTGGACAACTTTTCATTTTAAGTGATGAGAGATTAGTTCTAACTGATAGGAACATCGGAAGGTTGTCAATTAAAGTATGAATAAAGATCTCTCGGAGATCTCATTCGGAGGGTTCTTAATAATGGGAGATATCATTAAAACTAACAAAACTGAGAACTCCTTTTCACTCGTGAGAGGAATAACGAACCTTTTAAACAAATATACTTGACTTCGGAAGATTTCACTTTTTCTCTTATGAAAAGGAAAGAAATATAATGACGGGTTTTGTTAACACTTTACCTGCTGCGTATATTTTATACGCATTATTCATGAGACCAAATTTTTAAATTTTAGGTATTTTTATTTGATAAATATTGCATTTTAAGACGTTGTGATATAATTTCTACACTTTTTTTCATGAAGATGAATACGTGTGCTATACACGGCCTGTAAGTAATAATTTTGCATTTTAGGCCACATGGGAAATCCATTCCTTTGTTGCAAATTCTTTGAAGAATGTCATTAGAAATTAAAAAGAACAAACGTTTCATTCGTTCCGTGTAAACAACATTTTTTATTTGCTTTTTGTAAATAAAATAAATAAAATAAAAAAATTAAATAACTTTGAATAACAACCCCCCTTTACTTACTCATTTTTCCTTACAAATACATATAATAAAGTCATGGGTCATGCTGGTTCCGTGTGACCAATAAGCATAAACATGTACAAAAAACTTCAAAGAACATGATTCGTAGGTTACATGCAGAGCTGTAATGCTTTAACTGTACGCCACAAGGAACAGAGCTTTTTTTATACAGTGTATATATAAGTAACGCGGCCTGCTGCTACAGAGCCATGTTGAACACGTGACCAACACTGCGGCGAAAGTGTTAAAATATCATTCGGCGCAATGGTGAGAGTTCGGCCTTCGACCTTCTAAATGAGTATAAAGACTGTAGTAAGTAGAGTAATAGGGTAATATCCAAAACTTCAACAGTCACTAGTTCTGAACCCCTTCTATAATACTCTGTTATTCCTAGAACACACACACACACACACACACACACACACACACACATATATATAATATATACATACATACATATATATATATATATATATATATATATATATATATATATTATATATATATATATATATATATTTGTGTGTGTGTCTTAAGGATTTAAGAATTCCAACCGTAATTGTAATTGAAACTAATCGAAACTTCTAAAATAAATTAATTTTTGTCGTATAGAAGAGTGGTCTGCAAACTTTTCCAGTCGCGTCCCCTTCATTATATATAAAAAGAAATGACCCACCCTCTCCCCACTTCCCTCACAATAGATATTTTTAGATGGAAACCAAACCACGGAATACAGTAAGAAAGAAACATTTGAATGAAATGAATGCACAAAATACAAAATATCAGTGGAAAAAAATTGTATTTATACATTTACGCCAAGAAAAGATTATCACTATCATCTTACTATTCACTTGAATAGTGAGTGAGTGGGTGAACTTACATTTTGAACGTGATAAAGTCCATTCTTGGCTTCATTTCTGAGAGAGATACACGAAAAACACTTCCCACAACCTTCTATATATAGAAATATTATCTTCCATTGTCTGCAATCACTCAAAAAAAAAGTTATTATATCATCAGACAAGAAGCTTTGATACCCAAACGAAGGAAAAGCTTCCCCTAGAATATACCCTCAAAAAGAAGTTATAAGTTCTAAATTCAGAAGGTTTTATTTAGAGTGTACTTTCAGATGAAGCTTCGCTTTAAGTTTATTTCTTTGCTTTGTTTTAATCGATGTCACTGCAAAAACGTTGTTTCACAAAGATAAGTGGATGCCAACAGTAGGAGCACTCCAACTGCTGTTCTCGAAAAACTGGAATGTTCATTTCGAGTGTTAGCCAAAAAGTGTCCAATGACTGTATTTTGAATTCTGAAGATAGTGTTCGGTCTGTAAATAACTCAGACATTTTCTTGCATTGCAAAAAAATGTGCATGCAATATCTTACCCTTAATATGAAAAGAATTCAGAATTCAATTGTATTCATGTTTGAAACTTCAAGATTCTTCAAATACATCATCACGATAATTCCATTAATTAGATGCAGATCCGAATCATTATTTTCAACAAATTCTTTGACTGCAGGAAACATTCTACAGTTACAGCTTTCAATTTGCTCTCTCCTCAAAACTGGTTTCCTGCGAAAGTCGACCACTTTATCAGTTAGCGACAAAATATTGATGTTTCGACCGCGAAGAGAGAAGTTGAGATCGTTCAACTTTTCGTATATATCTGCATATAATATAATGTCAGAAGCCACTTTTCGTCAATAAAGCGAGTAACTAACGTAGGATTTTTGTCCAAAAGAGAGATACGAAACTTACCTTTAAATCCAACGACGAAACGTTGAAAATTAGAAATATACTGTAATTCCATCCACGAGTGTCAATACTTTTGAAATAAGAAACATTTTATGAATTCCGTAACTCTTCGCGCACCATTTTGCCAGCGCATCGCGTACCCCATTGGAGCCCCGCACCCTGGTTTACTGACTACTAATATAGAGGGCCTTTGTTCTTTACCAGAACTTACTACGATGACAAGAAGTACGAGGATGCTGATCTCAACCTTAAGTTTCGAGTTTCCTCTTAAAACGAGTAAATTGAAATTTTATGTAATCTTATCCTATAATTCATTCTTTAGTAAACGCTTTAATTTTATATAATTATATAATTCATTCTTTAGAGAATACTTTAATTTTATATAATTTTATCATATAAATTTTATATACAGGGTGTACATAAAGTCAGGATCTATTTTTGTGAAGCACTTGGAAATTATATGGAATTCAATCATAAAATGATAGTGGTAACATTTATTAAATAATTAAGAGTAGGATTCGACGTGACGCCCATCAGTATCCCTGCACAGCTCAAATCGTTCCGCAGCATTTCTAAACATTCTGGAGCATTTGCGGGGTTATGTTATCTGCAGCAGTTCGTATACGTGTACGTAAGTTTTCAAGACTCGTAATCTTCGTCTGATAGACGTGCGACTCGATAAAGCCCCATGCAAAGAAATCTAAAGGGTTAATCTGGTCATCTCGCTGGCCAAGGTCTGTTGCTTCGCGTCCGATCCAGCGATTTGGAAAACGTCCATTAGATAATCCTGAGCAATTTTGGCATAGTGACAAGGAGCACCATCATGTTGACAGACGACGGTACTAACAATCCTATCCCCAATCAGCTGAGGTTCAAGGAATTGCTGCAACATGTCCAGATAAATAAGCCCCGTAACTGTAGCTTCAGCAAAGAAAAAAAGGACCATAAACCTTAGATTTTGTTATACCCATCCAGACATTAACTTTAGGTGAGTCTCTTTCCCAATTTTGGACGAAATCATTCGGTCTTTCATCTGCCCAAATTCGACAGTTATGGCGATTTACTTTTCCACACGTATGGAAAGTGGCTTCATCACTAAAGAGAATGTTGTCCATTAAATTATCACTCCAGATTTGTTCTACGAGATCAGCACACACAGCACTTCGTCGAGGGAAATCTTCCTCATGTAAATCATGTAAAACCTGCAAATGATAGCTTTTCTTCTGCAAATTAACTTTCAGAATTTTGTGCACAGATGACGTCGGGAGGCCGAGTCTGTGTGATGCAGCACGAACGGACGTACGTGGCTCCTCAGTGATAATTCCGCGTACTGCATTCACGTTAAGATCTGACATACATGGTCGTCCTGATCTTGCTTCATCATTTACAGATCCCGTTCGTTTAAATTTGTTCACCAATTTTCGTATTGTCTTGTCTATTGGCCCCGGCTTATGAAATCTCCTTCTAAACTTCTCTCTGATGTCATTCCCTCGATTCGCGAAATTAGTATTGCCACACGCTCTTCTGTATTCATTCTAAGGGCTTCTGAAAAGAAAAATATAAAAAAATAATTATTTCACAAAAATAGATCCTGACTTTATGTACACCCTGTATTTTATATAATGTTGTCATATAATTCATTCTTCAGAGAATACTTTAAGAATCTTATAGAAGAATCGTAAAAAATATACCATATTATTATCATCAGTGATAACTGTCGTTATGATGTGTTAGGTTAACTTAACTTAACTTAACCTTCATGCTACCTTATGTAGCATGAAGCAGGAGTTATTTGATTTGAATTTTTTTAGTTAAAATCCTGACGCGGTTGAAATTCGAAAAAAGTAACCATTGTAAAAGGTAAAAAACACATTCTCTAAACTTTTTTAATGGACTCGCCCCCCGCCCCCGTCCCGTTAACTTAACACAAGCAGAAGTGACTAAAAATTTTAAAATATAACAAATATGAGAGAGAAAGAAAAGTTGACAAAAGTAAATAGACCCCCTTTTTTTTTTAATTGATTATAAAAGTCGTAAATAATAACAAATTAATTGAAGTGATTCATCCGATTTTAACTGAGAATACTTCCGTACCTATCAACCGTGCTTCAACTGGGCATATACCACATGAAAGAGGAAATCTCCGAGTTTTACAAGATCACCGCGATAGGGCTCTACAGTCACGCCGTGGCCTAGCCTAGCAACAAACAGTCAGTGTGAAAATGGCGTCCGCACAGCAGAAGGCGTTTTGTGTGTTGCAGTTTTCGAGCTGTAAATCGGTAGTCACAGTGCAGTGTGAGTCACCGTGCGACTTCTTCCTTTGGGGGTACGTTAAGGATACTGTGTACGTGCCACCGTTGCCCACATCTTTGGATGAGCTCCGAACTCGCATTGTTACTGCCGTAGAGTCAGTGACAACGGACATGTTGGAGCGAGTATGGGAGGAATTCGACTATCGTGTCGACGTTGCTCGTGTAACTAGGGGAAGTCACATAGAGCATTTATGAGGTGAGAGACAAAATTTGGACAGTTTTTCTTTTGGTTGATGTATCACAAATTACTCTGTATTTGTAACATTAAAAAATATTCTCATTTGAAATCGGGTGAATCAATTTTAATAGCCCTGTATTCTGCTCGAGTTTTCAGTTCATTCAGAACAAAAATTAAATGACTTATAAGAACAAATTTGCTCGAATTTTTAGTTTATTCACAACAAAAATTAAATGACATAATGACAAATTAATCATCAATATAATTCCCTTCTTTTTCTATAACCTCCTCCCACCCGTAGAAAAGTTTTTTATGCCACGTTCGAAGAAATCCCTTGGTTTCGAGTTAAAAAAAAGCGATCACTTCATTTTCGATAGCTTCCCTGGATTGCAACTTTTGTCTATCTAGGTGGTGTTGCAGACTTCTGAATAAATGGTAGTCTGAAGGTGCGATGTCCGGAGAATAAGGTGGATGAGGCATTTTTTCTCAACCAAATGCCTCCAATTGGGTAGTGGTGATTCGAGCAGTGTGAGGGCGCGCGTTATCCTGGTGGAATAGAATACCTCTGCGATTAATTAATGTAGGACGTTTTTCTTGTAATGTCATCTTCAAGTTGGGAGTTGTTGGCAGTAAACTTCAGCTGTGATTGTTTGGTTATCTGGCAGAAGCTCAAAATGAATAATTCCTTGCATATCCCACCAAACGCATAGCAAAATTTTCTTTGGATTGGGTCCATTCCTTGGCTAAGGTTCAGGCTTTGTTTCACGGCTAAGCCACTGATGTTGACGCTTAATATTGTTATAGAGAACCCATTTTTCATCCACAGTGACGATCTGATTCAAAAACAGTGCCTGCAGTCGCCGAGAATGCAGTGATGTACAAATATCGATTCGATGTTGAAGATTCGCTTGGGACAAATCATGCGGAACCCATTTTCTAACCTTCACTACTTTTCCTAACAGCTTCAAATGACGATGAATGGTCATATGGCTAACGCCGAGTTGCAGGCCAAGTTCTCTTACAGTTACCGTTGGGTTTTCCTCCACTGTTGCTTTCAGCAACTCTTCCTGTAACTCATTTGGTCGTCCTGTTCGTTGATAATTAATCTTTCAGACTGAAGTTTCCATTTCTGAACTTCTCAAACCATCTCCTACACATCCATTCGCTCACAACATCATTTCCATAAACTCTCTGAATGTTTTTTGCGGATTCACTAGCGTTAGATCCTTTATGGAACTCATACAGCATCACATGTCGAATATGCTCTTTCGTGGGCTCCATGTTTTTTCAAATACTGTAATATCGTAGGGATGGCGTTGTAACTGTATGAAAAACACCAGAGTAAATATTCATTAGCCTAATCCTACACTAGCCTAAGTCATTCTGTATCGTGATAAAACCTGTGCGAACCTGTCGCCGCGTGTATTTTGCAACATTTCTAAAACTAGAGGTTATTCTATTAATTATCTATCGTCCGTTTTCTAATCGAGCAGAATTTATGTTACAACCTAGTATTTAAAATGGTGTTCCTTTCCCCTTTGCATTTAGTGATTCAATAAATTTATTATTTATTGACTTTTATTATCAAATTAAAATTTTTTGGAAAAGACAAAGGTGTCTATTTACTTTTGTCAACCCTGTATACAATAACGGCTAAAAAGTTCATTATAGTCACTAAGCCAACTGTTGAAATGTCAAAACTAACTGTGAAAGACTTACACCAGTTTGTAGAATTGCAATTTATCTTCTCTGAAATCAATAACCGTTTGTATATATATGTGGCGTTCGGCGAGCTGATAGCGTAATATACTGTATCTGTTTTCCATATTGCGTATTGGCTCTCCCCGACGCGTCATACATATGTATATGCAAGATCCAAGCCTTGTCTCGTCTTGACGTCCAACCTTAAACTCTACCAATAATTCATCCATTTATGTAGCGTGTTCGGGATCCAAAGCTTGGGTGAAGGCTGGGAATATCAATTTATTTTTTTCTTTTTAGTTCAAGTGGGTAAGATGTTGTTATAACAAGCGTATATTAAGAGAAATCTGTTGAAGTACAGTGGGCACATTCTGTCCTAAAATTTTACGCTTTTTATTTTTTTAATTTTATGATATTTTAAATTTTTAGGACATATTTGTCAGTAAGAAATATTCATTCAGTTTCGGGACGACAAAAGGACGTTTTTAATCGACTATGTTATTGCAGAGAAAAAATTTCCCTGTCGAAGAAAATATTTATGGAAAATAATGCTCAGTATTTCAAAATTC
Organism: Bathynomus jamesi; assembly: GCA_023014485.1. Lineage (NCBI taxonomy): Eukaryota > Metazoa > Arthropoda > Malacostraca > Isopoda > Cirolanidae > Bathynomus > Bathynomus jamesi. The sequence goes on along the minus strand of JAJOZX010003747.1, from coordinate 311,024 downwards.
TGAGAGAATTCATAATTGGTTGGAAAAGTAGTCTGACCGATAAAGTTTTTTTTGTAAGTGTTCAGTTGAAATGACAGTGTATTTAGCGCCCAATTTTTTGTATTGGTTGGTTTATTTTTTCCAACCAATTATGAATTGGTGCTGAAATTTTAAATTTTCTTAATTTTTCCATACATTTTATTTCCTTACGAATATTCTTTTGTAATTGTGAGTCTCCACAAAAATAATGAATAGAAAGGCAAACAAACTAAAGATTTTTTTAGTTTAATACATATGCTGTAACTTAGATTATATATAGAATACGAGACGAAGTACAGGTAAGTAACAGTAAATGACTAATGTTGCGAAGACAGGCCAGTGTGACCTCGAGCATTGATGATGATTTTACTTCTCGAAGGCATCGAATCATCCACAGCCTGTATCATTTCTGTAGGAACTGCTTGCTATTTGCAATACAATACATGTCAGGTTAGGTTTCTTGGTTTAGCTTCTAAAACATCATTTTTTGGTTATTTCCACAAATGCTTAGTACGGTTTAGATCAGGACTCTGTGATGGAAATCTAAGCAGTTAGATCCTCCCAATCTGCTTCTGCCTCTCCAAGTAAACCTTGTTGAGTATTCTAGTAATGTTTGGGTCGTTGTATTGCTGGAAGGTGAATCCATTTAAATGCAATCCATTTGCCAGTGCAAGTTGAACAAAAATTTTGCGGTAGTGAAACTTATTTATACTTCCATTGATTTTTACGAGATCATTCACTCCAGCTAAACTGAATCAGTCCCGCACCACAGAACGACCATGCAACATGTTTCACAGTCTTACTAATACAGTTGGATTGAAAAGTTCATGGCTACGTCGTCTCACAAATCTAGGCCTTTTATTTCTAGAAAGTCCAGTTTTGGTCTCATCACTCCACTAAACATTCTTCCATTCATCACGGCAGTTCTGATGTTACTTTGCATACTCAAACTTTTTTTCTTGTTGACATCGTTGAAATACGACTTTCAGTTCATGTTCTTGAAGCCTTGTTTTCACAGTTTGTAGATATGTTTACAGCTATTTCATAGTCTTCCTGAATGGTTGCATATATTGCTGGAGCTATGTTAAACGATTTGCTAAGGAGAGTCTTTGAATGATGCGGTCTTGTTTTGCAGCAGCTATTCTAGGCCGACCTTGTCTGCTGAGAATAGACAAAGTGTCATTTACTGTAATCTCTGTTGGTTCCTTGAAGTGCTTTGGACATTTTGATCTTTATTGCAATTTCTCTTTGGTCGCTGCTCCTCTCTCTACAGAAAGTGAAGAAAATAAAAAGAATATAAATCAAGGGATGTCTTATTATCCCTAAGAATATCTGACGTCGTATAAGTTTTAAAAACAGAAAGTCGGAGCAATAAATTCCATTTTCCAAATGCATCAATCCTATCAAACTCATAAAATTCCCGCATGAAACTATGGGCTATGTGAAACACGCTTGACGAGGCTGTGCTATACTTTATAGTATATACTGTATATGAGTATTAACACACACAGCTATAACTGTTCTATAGCTGTATCAAAGATTTCCTCAAAAGATAAGTATACTGTATGTAAATTATTTCATATTTGGTTGGTTTTTCATGTTTCAGCTAAAAAACTGGACTTACACTTACGATATATATATATATATATATATATATATATATACATTCAACTGCAAAGAACACGCAGTATAAATAACGTAAAGAACGACGCTTGTATAGGAGATATTCCGCGCAAGACGAGAGAGAGAAAACGGAACAAATGAAAAAATGAAGTTGTATTTGGTTGTATAATATATATATATAATATATTATATATATATATATATACAGGGTGGCCCAAAAAAAATGGCACCAATTTTCAGAAGTGATATCTCAATAACCATTGTAGCTAGGGACTTAAAAAACAACCAAATGAAAGATAATTCTTTTCTCTTTAAATACTTATCCTATGGCTTGATGGTTATAAGCCCATATAATGCCCAAAATTGGCTTCCAAAAAAATATATAAAAAAAAGTTGCGCGTTTATATTTATTCCTTTTATTTTTTTCTAATTAATTATCTTCTAATTTACGGTCTTTAAACGAAGTTCTGTGGTTTTAAGTTATACCTAATTTTCAATAAATGGCTCAATCTGCCCTCCATTATGATCAACCACAGCCTGTAATCTCGCCCTCCATTTTGAAATTGCCCTTGAGATCGTCACTTGTGAGAGATTTTCCCATGCAGCCTGAATTCGTTCACGAAGATGGTTCACATCACGGATTTTCTGACCATGGTAGACTTCTCTCTCTAAGGCAGACCACACAAAGTCAATGGGGTTTAGATCTGGGCTGCATGGTGGCCAATTATTTGGTTCGATAAAACCAGGACAATTATTATTGAGAAATGTTATTGTTTCCTTGGGTGTATGAGATTGGGCTCCATCTTGCATGAACACAAAATCAGTGCGCGTCTCCTTGATCTCTGACAACATTGGAGACAAAATGTCATTACAGTAGTAAATTGAGTTAATTTTAACACCTCGCTGAATAAAAATGATGGATGTTTTGTTCTCAGATGACGCTGCAAGGGAAACCATTATCGAATCTGAAGTGTTTTTTTTCACGCAAAAGTCGTTTTGGGTCAACATGAGTTTTTGTCGCCATTGCTGCACGAACCCGATCATTTTGGGTATTTCGTGGTGTTTCGACCGTAAATCGTTTCTCATCAGAAAACCAAATTTTTTTCACAGACTCATTTGACCGAAATCTTCGCAATAGATTTTTACATCGATGGAAACGTCCTTCTTTCACAGGCTCCGATAAAGCAGTAACCTTCACCCTCTTAAATGTTTTCAACCCAAGATCTTTTCGAATTATTCGCTGTACTGATGAACGTGAAATCCCGGTTTCTTTCGCAACTTCACGTTCACTTTTACTTGTTCCCGGTTGTTCCTCTTGACTTAAAACCATTTCATTTACTTTTTCAATGTTTTCTGGCGTTCTAATACTTTTTGGTCGACCACTTCCCGGACGCCGTTGACTGCTGCCGGTTTCTTTAAGTTTTTGTAAAAAATGTGCCACAGTTCTTTTTTTCCAATTTCTATTTGGAAATTCGTAAAGGATTCTGTTTAATGAATATCCCTTTTCTTCACGTAGTGCTTGTATAATGTTCTTATCAGATTCTCTCAATCCCATCTTGAGGGGTCTGGAATAGAAAAATTTCATTTAAAATTAGGATCAAGGAATAAATATAAATGCGCAACTTTTTTTTGTATATTTGTTTTGGAAGCCAATTTTGGGCATTATATTGGCTTATAACCATCAAGCCATAGAATAAGTATTTAAAGAGAAAAGAATTATCTTTCATTTGGTTGTTTTTTTAAGTCCCTAGCTGCAATGGTTATTGAGATATCACTTCTCAAAATTGGTGCCATTTTTTTGGGCCACCCTTATATATATATATATATATATATATATATATACACACACATGAGGGGCGGTCAGAAAATAAGTTTACACACGGCGTATAATTTCGTAACTAAAGGACCTACATTGATTATGTTTGTATCAGGTGAATTCGTTAATCATTGTTGGCAACACTGCACGTCGATTCGGCGGCCATCTACCGTACATTGGTTATATGAGTCAGTTGAACATGGCGACTCGACTGGAACAGTGCCCTGCCCTACGGAGCAGTCCAGGACGTTTACGTTTAATGGCCGCTCGTAAACATTCCATTGTTGAACAATATGCAGCTGCATTGATTGGTGTACCTTTTTGCATGAAGTCGCCTTTGTGGTCCCAAAACACGGTAACCATCACTTTGCCAGCGGACCTCACAATCTTGAACTTCTTTGGTCGCGGGGACCCAGGGTGTTTCCATTCCATGCTGGCACGTCTTGTTTCCAGAGTACGGTGATGAACCCATGTCTCGTCTCCTGTGACAATGCGCTCGAGAAATTCTTGACCACTGACAGACTGGAATATCATTGCAGAAATGACAGGGCACTGTTCCAGTAAGGTAGGTTGATTTTGGAACTGTGATCTTGGACTAGTCTAGATAGAAAGGTATTAATGTATAAAAAATGTTGCACCAACTCATATTTGTGAAAATGATTGTATTTTTTGAGGATTGTTAATTATTTTTAAGTTGTAAAATTGCCGAATTTTACGCGTAAAATCGCGCGCGCGGCATTCGCGCAATGTAAACAAACAAAATATCGGACCTTATTTCATCAAAATAATCAATTAAAATTCGGCTTTTTTAACAAAACGATGCTTGAAACTTATTGTAAATGCATTATAGATGTTTATTAGTGTATTATTTTGTATTTTTTAATGATATTTACCTATAAAATGTGTATTAAATTAAGTTATTTTATGATGCGTTCATTTAATTGTGTTTATTTTCAGATATTTCATAAAAATGGGTAAAAAACGGAAGTCTGCAGTGTTAACTCGAAGTGATAGTGCCAAAAAATTCAGTGGCCAGCCTTCCCCTTTGGATAAAACAGAGCCTCCTACCCTCCGCCAAGTTATTCAGTACAGTTATTTCCTCCAAAACAGCCACCCGGACTTGAAAGACTATGATATTGCTAAAATGATAGCAAAGGATGTGATTGAGATCTGGCAGGCAGTGAACCCGCGGCTGCCCCTGTATGAGGAATATTATGTAGTGAAATTGGTGGATAAAGTGTGCTTCAAGAAAGCAAAAGAGATAAACAGGAAATCTCTTTCTACAGTCCAGGAGCAGAATCTGGAGGAAAAGCTGGATAAACTTTTTGACATTTCTGCTTGCACCTGTAAGCTACCTGTTCGTCCCTGTGATGACAATGCTGTGAAGTGCAAGAAAGAAAATTGTCAAACACAGCACATAATCTGCACTTGTCCTCCCAGTAAGAAGGTAATGCTATTATTTTTTTAACTTTTAACTGGCCTAACTTAGTGCGATTAGGTGCCTTTTAAATGGAAGGAAATTCAATGCTTGTAATTGAAAAATATCCGCATTTTCCTCCTGTAATCTTCCTTTCCCCCCCCTGGTAATAGAAATTAATAATCAATTTTTTTTCAGGATTTTATCTCTTATTTTAGATCCGCTATTTAATATACTTTAATATTTCAGGTTCCAGTAGAGGAGAGGGAATACTTGAGAGATCAGAGGGCCAAAATAGGACCCAAGGGCTCTTTCCAGCTGGGATCTGTGGATAAAGCTGCTGTGAAGAGAGACCAGAGGGCTGCAGCTGAAGCAGAAAGATTACAGAGCCAGATTCAACAGCAGCAGGAAGTGGATTTGGCCACTTTTGCCTCCACACCTTCACAAGATATTTCTTTTGAATCCAGCTCAGGAGAATCAGGAGAGGTAATATATTTTTTTCTTATATCTTATCCCATTTTTACCCAAATTTATCCCTACTTTTTGTCCCTATTTCCCCCTTTTCCCCCTTTTTTCCCCCATTTTCGCTTTAGTAATTTATTCTTTTTTTCGCCCATTTTCGCCGACTTTTTACCTGAATTTTTACCCATTTTTCCCCCTATTTTCCCACTTTTTCCCCCATTTTCGTTTAAGTAATTTATTCTTATTTCCGCCCATTTTCGTCGATTTTTACCCATATTTTTCCCTACTTTTTCCCCATTTTCGCTTTAGTAATTTATTTTTTATTTTCATTTCAGCCATCTGGTGGTGAAGCTGAAGAGTTCAAGCCAAGGAGGCACCCAAGTGGAGGTTACAGCTTTTTGAAAACCCCCAGATATGCCATGGAACTGATCAGGGGTGATGTTTCTTCCAATCTTGGGGCAAGTCTTGCTAATGCCTTCCTCCTGGACTTACAAGCTATGGACCTGCTTAAGCCTGGCCTTGATGTGAAACAGATAATAGTTGATAAATCGAAAATGGACAGGGAAAAAGCTAGAATGAAAGTGAAAAGTGATGAAAAGCACAATGAGGGTCTGGAAAAGTTAGTCTGTATTGGGGTTGATGGGAAAGTTGACAAGGACACTTTGCTGTACAGAGAAGTTAAGGATGAAAATGGGGAGACTAAGCTGAAGAAAGGAAAGGGACAAGAGCACCATTTGACTTTCACAAAGGAGCCGGGAACTGAAAGTGGAACATATCTTACTCACAGAGTCATCCCAATTAAAGGTGCGACTGGAGTTCTTCTTGGTGAAGAAGTTGCTAGTGTCTTGGAGGAGTTTAACAGTGTTCATACCCTGAAAGCTGTCCTCCTTGACAACACAAATACAAACACTGGCTGGGAGGGAGGCCTTGTAACAGCTCTGGAAAATAAAATTGAGCGGAAATTGCACACCATTGGCTGTTCACTCCATCAGAATGAGCTTCCTTTCAGAGCTGTTTTCAAGCATCTTGATGGCAGTACCAAAAGTCCCACTGCTTTCACTGGTCCGCTGGGAAAACTCTGTGAAATTGACTACCAAGATCTGCCACAAGTGGAATTCACCAAACTCAGTGGCCCCCTGGATGACATGGAATTTGCTGAGGAGACACTGAATGATCTCAGTAGCGACCAGAGGCTTCTTTTGGAGTATGTGCTTGGAATTTCCAGGGGCAAAGTCAACCCAAGATTTGCTGCCTGGAAAATTGGACCATTAAACCATGCAAGATGATGGTTGACTTTGGCAATTAGATTGATGTGTCTGTGGACCAGAGGTGCTTACCCTCCAGAACTACAGGATAAGCTTTACCAGGCCATCAAGTTCATTGTGGAAGTGTATGCAGTCAGTTGGTTTGAGATCAAAAGGGACAGCAAGTTCCACAATCAGCAGCTGTACATCTTCAACATGATCCAGAGGATCAAGCAGCAGTCTGAAGAAATCCAGGGTGTTGCTTTCAAGAACCTGAAGTACAATGCTTTTGCCTTGCTGCCCGAGAATGTGCTGTACTCCATGATGAAGTCTGATGACTTGGAAGTGAGAGAAGCTGCTCTCAAGAAAATTCTGTCCATCAGGTAAGCATTTATTAATTTTAAAAAATGTGAAAAAAAATTTGATTATGGGGATTTATTTAATAAAAAAAAGGCCCGAGTTCTATAAATCCCCATAATCGAATTTTTTTCACATTTTCTTATCCCAATTCCCCCCCTCCCCTCTGATAATGGAAATAATCTTACCTTCTTTCTGAAAAAAAATTCGATTATGGGGATTTATAGAACTCGGTTTTTTTTTTTTTTAATTTAAGTTAAATTAAATCAGCAATTCTGAGACTAATAGGGATTAAATCTTAAACTGGAATAAAAAATAAATTAATTATTATTCTTTCAGAAGTGGGAAGCCAGCCAAGAAGAGGCTGAAGAAGATCACAGCCATCAACATTGAAGCTACCCACTGGTCAGAACTAATCAACCTTTCTCAAAGTGGCATCTGTGAACCTGCTCTCACAGAAGACTTTTCTGACCAGGAGCTTCAAGAAGCATTGCTGAATGGCACCAAGCTGGAGCTGCCTGATCTGCCTTCACATTCTCAGAGTGTTGAAAGGGCCGTGAAGCTGACATCTGAAGCTTCCCATACTGTTTATGGACTCGAATCAAGGCACAAACACATTCTGGCCAAAGCCCTAAGCCGCCAGATGAGGCCTTCCTTTGCTTCTAAGGGCTCTTACAGTGAAAATTATGATGATCTTGGGATCTAAATGTGTCTATTTGACTCTGTAAATGTTTTTTTTACTTTTTTTCAATAAAATTGTAACTTTTTTCAGGATTTTTTAAAGAAAATAGCATGATTTTTTCGGCCGAAAATTGCGAAAATGTGGTATTTTTCGGTACGATTTTTTGACTCTTTTTGAAACGGTTTCCTCAAAAAACGGTTAAAGCTAGGGATCTGAAAGTTTTTGTTAGTTATTTTCATATTAAGCCCTGACTATCTCGACTAGTCCAAAGTCGATATCTAAACAAATGCGGAAAATCAACCTATCTTACTGTTCCAGTCGATCCGCCATGTTCAAATGACTCGTATAACCAACGTATGGCAGCCGAATCGACGTGCAGTGTTGCAACAATGATTAACGAATTCACCTGATACAAACATAATCAATATAGGTCCTTTAGTTACGAAATTATACGCCGTGTAAACTTATTTCCTGACCGCTCCTTGTGTTTATATATGATTCCAAAGTGCTGTTTGAACCAAAAATCACAATGCGGGAAGTGGCCCTGCGTCAATGATACCCATATTGCCGTCACCGTAATTGCCCACTTGAATGTATAACAACTGTTCAGAACCATCACTGTAATTACTGTAAATAGGAAATGTCATATGGTTGACAACTAGTCTTTTAAAGCATGCATTTTTATTTGACTTGCGAGACTATCTATAAAACAAATGATAAAACATAAATGGCACTTTGGGTCTTCTATCCTGTTTTTAAGATCAAAATATGTAGGCATAATTCTTTTTTTCTTTCTTTTTTTACCGGTTGTCTCAGAATCTATATCAAAGAGACTTGGCCTTGGCTGTATTCTATGTATGAAGTTAAATTTGGAGACTTTAAGCTAGGCCTATTATGAATTTTTACATTACATTATTTTTGGAAAACATGAAGCCACACCGGCCAAGCGAGGTTATCCAAGTCAGACGAATGATCTAAAACTATATTTTATTTTTAAATTTCACAAAATATCAGTTTCAAGTCAGCTAATTATCTTTAAACTATTTACAAAGCTACTGAAGTACCCTACATAACATGAACTAAAACACACATTATTTATACTGTTTATACTGTTTTCATTCATGAAAACGTCTAATTTTTTCTTAAAACTAACTAAGGAGCTACTATTTACCACAACATATGGCAAGTCATTCCAAATATCTACTACTCTATGACCAAAAACGTATTTTCGTAGATTCAGTAGCCAAGTCTGTTTTCTAATTTTCTTATTATGTCCTCGAGTTCTTCCATTTGGTTTGTTCTAGTTGCGCTTAGAATAGGTACTGTAAATACAAGCTTAGACCTAGTGGACATATCGAATGAACAAAAACTGAATATATAATTTAAGAAATTATGGAAGCCTACGAAAGCACTTGGTATTCTAAAACCCTACTAGGGCATACGCTAGATCACTTAAGATTACTATCGATAATAAATATTTGGTATTTCTCTACTACATTTAGTGGATATAGCCCCAGAGATTATTTTTCATTAAGCCTAATTTGAAGGTCTGTCGTTTTTCCCTCTTGGTCAGAACTCCCCTGCGTCACTAATACCGATATTGACATCACTGTAGTTGCTCACTTGAATATTTCGGAGTTATCAAGAAAACGTTTCTTGGTTTTTAAACATTTTGGGGGAGGGAAGCGTGAGTTAAATTTACTGGGCAAAATTAAATGCGAAAATCTTGTTCTAATTTCCAGACATGAAAGTGACTCAGTGACTGAATTTCAATAAAAAAAAAATATTGATAATAATCATTGTATAAGTGTGTTAAAAAAGTCTCTGCCCAATGGGATGGTTGATGGGGTTGCCTTCTTCGCAACATCTAAGGTCATATGACGGAGGGGACCTACTGCTTTACATGGGATCCGAACCACGGTCGCTACATAATTTCGACGCAGAGGACGGTCTACCATCCAAACTACTATCCGAATCCAATGTAGTTTTTTTTTATGCAGAAAGGAGGGGCCAAGGGCAAACGCCCGCAAAAAATATCCCCCGACAGAAAGAAAAGGAGAGTCGAAATCAAGGTCATCGAGGGTGTTAAAAACTAGCATTTTTTTTTTAATTTTGAAAAGAATGTGTAGCATGTAAGATGCATGTATGTGTATTGTGTAATGAGGAATAGAGGGAGAAGCGTGTGTTTGGGAGCATGCTGGACTGCTCACAGGGTAGATGAGACACGGAAAAAGAACAGCTTAACTTCGCTGATAAACGGGAAGCGGTGTTAAGATATTGACTACGACGCGTCATAGCCCGACGGGAAGCGGTATTACGACACTGGCCACAGCGGAGCACCACCAATGAGCACAAAAGCGCCCCTCCCATAGAAGAAGAAGAGAGCCAAAATCAAGGTCCGGGGTTTTCGAGATGCCTAGAGACACTGCGTTTGAAAGATGGGAGGTCATAGACAGGAGGAAAGATGAATTGAGGAAGATTGTTCCAGAGTTGACCGGTTGAGTAGATGAAAAATTGAAAATACCGATTAACCCTTGCATTAGATAGTTGGACAGAAAAGGAATGAGAAAGTGTAGAAAGTCTGGTACTGCGTGCTCCTTAAAGTAGGAGGCATGCAGTTAGAGAGTTCAGAAGAGCAATGTCCGTTATGGTAGCGATAGTAAAGAGAGAGTGAGGCAACATTGCGGCGAAGAGAGAGAGATTGAAGACAATCAGTAAGAGGCGGGGAATTGATGAGACGAAAAGCCTTTGATTCCACCCGGTGAAGTGCGGCTGTGTGGGTTGAGCCACGCCATACAGGGGCGAACAAGACCCCCGTACAGAAACAGCAACTGAGTGGGGGTAAAGAAACCGCGGAGGTGGTACAGCACACCTAACCTCTTGGAAGCTGTTTTAGAAAGAGAGTATATGTGATCTTTCCAGGAAAGATCACGAGAAAAGGAAACGCCAATAATGTTAAGAGAAGAGGAAGGATTCAGTTGTGTGTTGCTGAAGATAAGGAGATAGTCGTGTGGAAGATTATGACGAGTAGACAGATGGAGGAACTGAGCTTTTGAGGCATTTAAAGCCACAAGGGTTTCTCTGCCCCAATCAGAAATGGTAGAAAGATCAGAGTCAGGTGATCCATAGCCGTACTACGCGAATCATGGAGTGACTGTAGAGAGGGACGCTTTGGGAAGCGGGTGGAGAAGTGAAGAGTGGAATCATCGGCATAAGAGTGAATAGGACAGGAAGTGCGAGTTAAAAGATCATTAATAAATAAAAGGAAAAGAGTGGGTGACAGGACAGAACCATGAGGAGCACCATTATTAATAGCTTTAGGAGAAGAACAATGGCGATCTACAACCGCAGCTATAGATTGGCCAGAAAGGAAATTAGAGATGAAGGAACAGATGGAAGGATAGAAACCGAAGGAGGGCAGTTTCGAAATTAAAGATTTGTGCCAGACTCTATCAGTCTTCACCGAAATCCCGAAAGCAAGATGACCAAGAGTTAGAGAGATATGCAAGAAGATCGCTAGTAGAGCGTCCCTTGCGGAATCCATACTGACGATCTGAAAGAAGATTGTGAGAAGAAAGGTTTCTAAGAATCTTCCTATTAAGGAAGGGCTCCATAAATAAATTTCCCATAAATAAATTTCCCATCGGTAAAGAGCTTCAATGTATTTCCCATTGGGTAAAGGCTTTACGGATACACTGGCAGACCCCTTATTATACACAAACACAATGTTTTATGTTATTAAAACCATTTTAGTTAACGTTTTCAGCAAGGTTGAAGAATATGAATGGTCAATTTGTGCAAAATTTGTGTTAATTTGTAGAAGTCAAGTTGTATTTTCAAGTAGGCTTTACAGGCCTCTGTTTTAAGAATTTAATAAGAATTGATGGAGTAGACCTTGAATTGTTTTTCTATTTTTCTATTTTGGTTTAAGCTAAGTTCGGCCTACACATTATGGTCATGGGTAGGGGAAGGTATAATGGGCACAGTTTAATTGTTATGGTTGTACATGCGTTTTATATATATATATATATATGAAAATTATTTCAAGAAAGTAACACACACACACACGCACACGAGGTTTGTTCAAATATTATCCGGACTGATGCGATTATAGGCAGAATATGGTACTTGCAGGGTTTGGGGGCTTAATCTCCCTCAAAGTACGTTCCTTCTGAAGCCACACACTTTGCTCAACGATCCTGCCACTGTTGAAAAAAAATTTTGAAAGCACTTTTCGGAACATTTGGCCAAAAGCTGCTCCGTCGAATTTTTTTTAAATGGTCTCAAACAAACCCTGAAAGGACACTAATTCGATGATATTGAGTTTCGGAAACAAAAACAAAAGTCGCATGGAGCCAAATCCGGCGAATATAGAAGCTGCTGTACTTGGAGGGAGGGGGGGTGGGGGGTAGCGTTTTTTGCCAAAATTTGCTGGACAAGTTGTGGCGAGTGAGATGGTGCGTTATCGTAATGAAGCATCCAGTCTCCAGAGTCCCACTTTTGCGGCCGTTTCCTCCGAACTGCTCTACGTAGACGTCTCAAAACTTCAATGTAAAATTCTTTGTTGATTGTTTGTCCGTGTGAAGCACTTTCATGGTGCGCAACACCTTCACAGTAAAAAAAACCAAGTAACATGAAGAAATCGCCGCGAAACAAAACACGTTTAACTTTATCGGCTCACCACCATGGACTGACGCTACACTGCCTACACAATGAAGTGTAACCCTATCATTCAACTTGTCTCGACATGCAGAGACATGTTTAGCACAGTCACAACTCCAACCGTGACATTGTTCTAAAAATAAACACCCTATTCGGACACTTTTTGAACAGACCTCGTGTGTGTGTATATATATATATATATATATATATATATATGTGTGTGTGTGTCTGACAAAATAGTAATACTTTAAGTCGCAGGAAGAATAAAGGTTTCACTACTTTTTTTATAAAATGCCATCTCGCTCATACACCCAATAATGGTACGAACAACTCGCAACATCACTGTCAGGTACACAGAGGGTAAACGTACTTATAAAGCTTCTGTACGTCGTTCATTACTACTGAAGTAACATTTCTTTGTGTTATCATAATCCAATGAGCAATCGGATTAATTATCATTACCTTGCTTGTGTTGTTAGTTTGTATATATGAAAGGAAATCGTAATTTGAGGCCTGTTAATTTTTTAAGCATTGTTATGATACTTGCATAAACAAATAATAGTAGAACTAGGGCCTATCGTGAGAGCAGGATTTATAGAATTACCAAACCATAGGGTTTTCTATCCCTAGTTTAGTTGCTTAGATTTATGCTACTAATTAGGTTTCAAGCACTAGGTAGGCTAATAACCTCGCCCCAGCTTATGTAGGCTGTTAGAGAGGGCGAAATAAATAATAGGGTCCTAATCTTAACACAAAATTTCTACTGGTATAGACAACACAATTTTTAATTAACTGCATATTCATAAGTGACTATTTCATTTTCCGTTTGTAAAAGCCGATAAAGGGAGTCAGTGTTTTTCCCAGGAATTGAAATTAAAGGGGGGGGTTTGAATTTTCAGGGGGGTGAGGGGTTAAGAGTGAGAACGTAAGGGCGAACGTGGGCTGTATGACACCATAGTAAAAACTCAACATGTTTCGTGGCCATTTTATTTACAGTAACTCATTGGATAATTCTATGATTTTGGAACCTATAATAAGTTTATAATCCTCATAATAATCTTATAATTTTGCTATTCTCAAAGTCTTTCAAATTCTATAATCGTTAATTTTAAGATTTTATAGTGACAAATTAAAATTTTTAATTTAAAGGTTTTATAATTCTATAATTTTCTAACTTTCAACTCTAAAGTCTCACTGTGGATGCATATATAATATCAAGTTCTTGCTTTACTACAACCACTACTTATTTTATTTTATTTTATTTATTTATTTATCTATTTATTTATTTATAGATACATGTACACTGTACAGTATATATTGTTTTTGGCATATACTGTTGTATGTGTGTGTGTTGTGTATATGTGCTGTATATTTTTTTTTGCCTGTTCTTTCTATTACTATATTACCCTAATCTTCACATCATGATCAACACTGTAAATGAAATTACTGAATCTGAAAACGTAGTCAACTCTGATTATACCTCAGTAAACAGCTTCTTAAACAAGAAATACGACATTGACAACCTGTCTTGCCTAAACTTAAACATTCGCAGTCTCCCGAGACACTTTGACGAATTGGCAGCTAACCTAAAATCACCGGTATTACAACATAAATTCACGTGTATTATATTAACTGAAACCTGGTTAAATGAAAATAATATCTTTTTTAACATTTAACATTCCAGAGTACGCAAGCTACCATGTATGTAGGCTAACAACAGGGGGGAGAGGTGTAAGTATATTTGTAGGCTCAAACTACAAGAGTAAAAGTATCGAAGAACTGACAAGTATAAACATATCTCAGAAACACTTGCAATGAAATGTTTATTCATAATACCCAATATTCAATTTTAAGCATTTACCGACCACCAACTATCAGGTCATCCCATAAGTAATGTCGTTCTTTTACCTTTATTTTCAAATGAAAATAAAACTACATCAGAATAAATTTTAAACATATATTTTCCTTCACTTTCTGTGACTCTCTGCCACCTCTCTACAAGTATTTCAATTCCATGTTGATAAAATTCCTTCGGTTTAGAAGCAAAAAACTCGGAGAGGGCAATGTTGATAGCCTCGAAACTTTCAAGTTCTTTCCCGTCAAGATAGTTTTGAAGACTTCTGAATAGGTGATAATCTGATGGTGCAAGGTCTGGTGAATACGGAGGATGTGAAATTTTTTCCCAACCAAGCTGTTCAATTTTGGTAGTGGTGATTCGAGCAGTATGGGGACGCGCGTTGTCCTGTTGAAACACAACACTTTTGCAATTGGTCAAAGAAGGACGTTTTGTTTGCAATGCAGCGCTCAGTCTTTGAAGTTGCTGACAGTAGACTTTGGCCGTAATGGTTTGATTGGGCCGCAACAGTTCAAAATAAACCACTCCTTGAATATCCCACCAAATGCACAGCAAAACCTTCCTGGGGTGCAGATGTCCTCTTGGCTGTGGTGTAGCAGATTCCCCAGCATTAACCCACTGCCGATGACGCTTGACAGTGTGATAAAGCAACCATTTTTCATTTTAGTAATGAGTCAATTCAGAAACGGTGCTTGAAGTTGCCGAGAATGCAATGAAGAGCAAATGTTCACACGATCTCTACAATTGTCTGGTGACAACGGATAGAGAACCCACTTCCCAAGTTTCGACACTTTTCCCAGTCGTTGCAGGTGGCGATGAACTGTGGAACCGGTAGAATTTAGTCGCTGGGCAAGTTCTTTAACAGTTACAGCAGGATTTTCTTCAAGTGTAGCTACCAGAAGGTTATCATTGAACTCAACAGGTCGGCCCGAGCGCGCTTCATCAGTTAAGCTATAGTCACCAAACCTAAACTTCTGGAACCATCGTTGACATTTCCTTACATTTAAAGTTTCCTCCCCATAAATATCCTGAATATTTTTTTGCGGCTGCAGTCACGTTATTTCCTTTTCTAAACTCATAAAGCATTATATGCAGAATGTGTTCCTCTGACACCTCCATCTTATCCGTAAGGGTGATATAAACGAAGATTGTTAACGCGATGAAACTTCACTTGACTGAGAAGTAACATGTCTAAACACACAAAAATTCGAGTTTTCTACAAAATATACACAGGAACATGTTTAGGACACGAGTTTAGAAATAACAGCTTTTGACTGGACTAGAATAACCGAAAGTAATCATAACATTGGAGCAAATTTTCAAGCATTCTCAGACACACTATTGGATATATTGAACATAAACTTTCCTCTTAGATCAAAAGTAATATCTAAAACAAAATGCAACAATCAATGGATCACACCAGCATTCATTGTGAGTATTAAACGCAAGCATACTCTCTTTAAACTATGGAAAACTGATATTATTACCAAACAGACATAAAAAATTACCGTAACAGACTTATGCAGTCAATAAAAAAGCAAAAGCACATCATTAGTATTAAAAAATTGATGAACAAAAATCCAATCCAAAAAGGCTATGAAGCACTCTGAAAGAGTTAATTAACGTAAAGAAAGTTAAAACAAATCCCTTGTCCTCCCTCACACAAGACGAAAATTCTTATAGTGACCCCAAAGACCGCCAATTTATTAAGCAACTTCTTTGCAAATATCACTGGTCTACAGCCAAAATGCTTCGGAAATAAATGTAGTCAATCTTTATTAATTTTGGGTCACTGAATACGAAAATGATGCCTAAAATTGCCAACTGGCTTTATTTATAAAGATATCAGGCAACCCTGCACCCTACTAACTGGACTGCATCTGTCGCGTAATATGTAGACACCTGTGACACATCGACGCATTGACTTTACTGCGCATGCGCGGTTATATTTTTTCTTATTTTAATAAATTAATGTAAATATATACATATATATACAATAAAATGTAATTTTAAATTTATCTATTACATTATGTATTTGTAAATTATTTATTAAGAAATAGACTGGATCATTTTAACATATTGCTTCCCATAATGTTTTTTATATTAATATAAATGGAATACTAACCTAACTTAACCTTACCTAATTTAAAATTATTAAAATGCAATGTAATTACATTAATTTATTAAAATAAAAAAATATAACTACGCGCATGCGCAGTAGAGTCAAGGCGTCGATGTGTCACAGGCGTCTACATATTACGCCACAGCATCAGTTCATTCGCGGAAGTCATACAGTGTACCCTTGTCAAACTGTTTCTAGTGTTTGCTTTTGAAACTGAATTTTTTCAGCCTAATTTGAACAAAGATGCCTCGTAATTGCGTGAACAGTGTAGATAACTTCTGTTATGTTTGTGGAGAATTGACTTTTGCATCACAAAAGCGTGCCATAACCGCCGTGATTAGGAAAGCCTATCACCTTTATTTTGGCTGTAAGATTGGAGATCAGGACAAGAGCTGGGCCTCACACATATGCTGCAATACTTGTGCAACAAACCTTCGCCAGTGGTTGAATCCGAAAAGGAAATCTATGCCTTTTGCAGTGCCAATGGTGTGGAGGGAACCAACAGACCATGTCAGCAATTGTTACTTCTGCATGGTGCCTCCAGTCAAGAAAGGTATTTGCAAGGAGAAAAAGTGGATTTTACAATATCCGAATATACCCTCTGCTATACGCCCGGTACCTCACGGCGAAGGACTACCCGTTCCTGAGCCCCCACACTCATTCTCCTGGAGTTAGAGAGGACGAGGAGAATGAAGGAACCTGCGAAACTTGTGAGCCTTTAACTTCACAAGACCCTGAATTTGTTTATAACTTGACATCTTCTAAACTGCACATGATAACTCAGAATGAATTAAACGACCTTATCAGAAATTTAGAACTGCCAAAGAGTAAGGCAGAGCTGTTGGGCTCCAGATTGCAGCAGTGGAATCTCCTCGCTGAAAATGTTAGAGAGTGTAAGTTTCGTGACCGTCAAAAAGATTTTGTCCCATTCTTCATCATGGAAGGTGACCTTGTAGCTTGCAACGACATCGATGGTCTGATGGCAGCTCTCAACATTATTCACAATCCTGATGAGTGGAGACTATTCATTGATTCATCGAAGTTGAGTCTGAAAGCTGTTTTGTTGCAAGTTGGCAACGTATTGCCATCAATTCCAGTTGGTCATGCAGTCCACATGAAGGAAACATATGACAAGATGAGAATGCAACTTATGAACTGCATAAACTATGACAAACATCAGTGGCAGGTTTGTGGTGACTGACAAGTTATAGACAGATCATGGACTAAGGCTATGAATAATTTAAACTGACTTGTAACTGGATACTGTTTTGGCGATATGGTTTCTAACTCTGGCGAGGCTCTAACTCTGGCGAGGCGGTTTTGGAGAGATGCCAAAGATTAATGATAAAATGAGATATGATCCTTCGAGGAGAGTAAAATAAATAAGATGAAATATGATCCTCTAGGAGAGTGACGTCAGAGCTAAAAATAGATTTGAGAGAGAAGAAATCTGAGTGAGAGATGACGTCAGAGCTAAAAATAGATTTTTTCTGAGTGAGAGATGACGTCAGAGCTAAAAATAGATTTTGTCGTGTCGCAAATTCGTTCTTGGTAATACTAGAGAACGTTTGGCGACAAAATGAAAAAAAAGACAACATCCCACTGCAAAGGCATAAAACAGATTAATGATTAGAAGGCAAAGTCTCTATTTATAGATACTGATCACATGATGACGTAATGGACAGAATTCTGATTTTGTTTAGCTGTTCATTGATTCATCGAAGTTGAGTCTAAAAGCTGTTTTGTTGCATGTTGGCAACGTATTGCCATCAATTCCAGTTGGTCATGCAGTCCACATGAAGGAAACATATGACAACATGAATAAGCAACTTTAGAACTGCATAAACTGACAAACATCAGTGGCAGGTTTGTGGTGACTTGAAAGTTGTTGCTATCGTGCTTGGAATGCAGCCGGGCTACACTAAGTATTGCTGTTTTCTGTGTGAATGGGATAGTCGGGCTAGGACTTCTCATTACATCAAGAAGGATTGGCCACTCCGACACTCATTGGAACCTGGAACAAAAAATGTTCAGTATCCTCCACTTGTAGAATCGAGCAAGATTTTGTTACCACCTTTACACATCAAACTGGGCGTCATGAAAAATTTTGTTAAGGCTATGGCTAAAACGGGGGCAGCTTTTTTTAAGTACCTCGGTGGTAAATTCCCAAAGCTCAGTGCAGCAAAAATCAAGGAGGGTGTATTTGTTGGTCCACAGATCCGCGAGCTTCTTAGAGATGAGTTCGACCGTATCCTAGGTGGTGAGGAGAAGACAGCGTGGAATGCTTTCCGGTTAGTAGCAACCAATTTTCTCGGAAATACCAAAGCTGACAATTACAGGGAGCTGGTGGAAAACCTGCTGTTGTCCTATCAAAAAATGGGCTGCAATATGTCTTTAAAGATATATTTCCTCCATTCGCACCTGGAATTTTTTCCTGCCAACTGCGGAGCAGTCAGCGATGAACATGGTGAACGTTTCCACCAGGATATCTCAGCGATGGAGAAACGCTACCAGGGGAAATGGAGTCCATCATTGTTAGCAGACTACTGCTGGACAATGACAAGAGATGCTCCAGAAGTTGAATACAAGAGACAAGCAAAGAAGCGACGGGTTGAATCAATATAAGTGACTGTATTATACAGGTATGTTACTAATATATGGTATACATATATGCAAAATGTGTAACTTAAATTTTCTTGGAAACTGTAGCCAATCGACTGTTTTTATGGTCATATTCGTTTTCAGCACCCCAAAATCCATAATAGGAAACACATTTTATCTCCGAAGCACAAACTTTTTCAAAATTTGTAGACCAGTGATATCTGTTCCAATATGCAGCCTCACTCCCAATTACAGACATTCACTACCGACAATACGTACCACAACCAAATCCAAACTCACTTTTCTTCCATCCAATACTACTATACGATTTCTCTCTGGCAATAAAAAATCTAAAAAAATAAAGATTCTGCAATACAATTCCGGTAAAAATATACGAACAACTAAACTTCACAATGACATTAGAAATTCGACTCTGCTTGAAATTGCAATACCACTCAGTAAACTAATGAATGAATCAGTAACACTAGTATATTCCCTGACAGTCTAAAGAAAACCAGAGTATGCCCTGTATTTTAGTCGGGACACCCAAACACTCCATCCAGTTATCGCCCCATTTCCGAATTGCCAACTTTAAGTAACGTATTTGAAAAAATCGCGTAAAATAAACTCACTAAATTCTTAATCAAATACGATAATTTAACTAAAACACAATTTAGGTTTAGAGGTGGACATACAATGGAGGATGTCATACACATGCTATTAGAAAATATGTATCAGAACTTAAACAGCAAAAAACACACTGTCTTGATCTTCCTCTACTTGTTAAAAGCATTTGATACACTTTCGCATAAAATCTTATTGAATAAACTTCACATACGGAATAAAAGGAAATATCCTCGATTGGTTTATATCATATCTGTCAAATTGTCATCAGTACATCAAATTAAAAAATTATTTATCCGACAAGGCGATGCTAACTAGTGGAATCCCACAAGGGTCTACACTGAAGACGTCTGAGTCTTCGTTCTCAAAGTTACCAAAATCTTCCCCGTCTAATAGTCCTCTTTATTTTGAACGGTTTCCACGGAGTCATTCAGGTTCTCTGAAACAATTCTTTCACCCTCCCTTGAAAACAACGAAGAGTACGAGTGACAAACATATTCAAAGGGTTGGTCCACTTCTCGAATTAGTCCTGCTTTTCTATCTGCCAGATAGAAATCATGCGTCAAAAAGAAATTCATCCCCAGGAGTAAATCGTCATCCCAGTCTACTTTGGATACCACCATAAATGAGGTCAGATAAAGGACTGAATCCAACTCAAGAGGAAGAATAGCTTATTCGATACTGCATTCTTCCCAGTTAACATCAATGCATGTCAAACGAGAAGGGAAACTGAATTTTCCCGTAGCTTTCTGAAACAATTTATTATATACGTGTTGTTCAATGTACTCGTAGTTCGCTTGAGAGCAGTCGTCAAGAAGACCCAAAACCGCTTGTTTGTTGACAGAAGTTTTCACGAAAATTTGAGAGTTGCTATGAAAAAGCACTATTTCGTGAACACAAGAAGGCGTTTCCGAAACAAGCGAACTTGCTTCATCGTCGGTGTCATCGACGCCTTCGCGCGGGGTCCAGAAAGATTCCGACCACTTCGTTTTCCTTAATGCAGTCGCATTCATTTCGTCGTTATAGTCTTCAGGTTGAAGCATTTGACTAACATAATCCAGAAAAGCGTTCCATGCAAGAAAATATTCCAACCAATTTGGCTGTAAGATGGTCCTTGCGCAAACTTGTTCATCATCTAAAAAATGAATAACTGACGGAATCTTCACAATGTTATCGCGAAAGTTAAAATGAATGTAATATATCTCTGATGCGTCAAACCATTCATCTACGTATGGGGATACCAATTTATTGTATATTCTCCTCTTAAATAATGGAACATTAGGATTATTATTCGTCAAATAATTATATCTATCCATTTTCTTCCAAAGAATGACAGAAAAAAATAGATTTACAAACAAGGAAGGGAGAAGCAAGAAAAAAGAAAAAGAAAACACTTATCTATAATTTATTTATATATATATAATATATATATATATATATATACACAACAGAATTGAAACGAAAAAATTTAGCGTTTATTTAAACCGAAATAGCTAATGTTAAGCTTAACAAAATCATCACATACAAAACTTGCTTGTGGATTTCCACATCTTAATTGAAATGTGCGAACTTATTCAATTTAAATCGAAAAATAGAAATGATTTCAAGCAAAAGCGAAAAAAAAAGGAAAAGACAGAAAGCTATTTGGGTACCAATGAAATAACGGGAATAAAAATTGATCAAAGAAAATCGAAATGGAAAAAACGTTTGCGCACCGACACGAAGGAAAAAGAAAAAGATCCCTTTACTATAGCTAAATGTATTCAAGATTGTCAGGTGTTTTCTTCCCAGAAAAAAAGAAAATATTCGCGTGACAAGCGAATCAACCAAAACAAATTTAATATATATATATATATATATATATATACGAGGGTAAGGAAGGAAGTTCAAAGCGCAGCCGTCAGCAAGTAAAGTTATGCTAACACTTTTGGGATACACGAGGCCCTATCCTTGAACATTATCTAGAGTGTGGAACTACAGTACTGTAACAAGTGCATCGTATTCTGACATGCTTCGGAATGAGTTAAAGCAAGCAATTTGCACAAAACGGAGAGGGAGATTGTCGGAAGGTGTTATTCTGTTACACGACAATGAGCGCCCTCATACCGCTGCACAGACTAGAAAATGTCTTCAAAAACTTAAATTTCAAGTTCTCGACCATCCAGCCTACATTCCAGACCTGGCACCTTCGGATTTTTACCTGTTTGGACAACTAAAAGACGCTTTGAGAGGTCAGCGATTCCAAGGCGATGATGACCTGAAGTTGGCGGTGCATGACTGGCTACGCACACAGCCAAAAACATTCTTTTGTGATGGCATTAGGAAGCTTGTAGATCGCTGGACTAAGTGTATTGAGAAACAGGGCGACTATGTTGAGAAGTGATGTGTTTATAATCTATCAGATATGAAAATAAAATTGTGAAAAAAAAAAGTGCGGATACTTATTGAATTACCCTCATGTGTATATACAATTTAAAAAGTAAGTGACAAGAGAATAAAATCAACCAAAGTTTGAGTTCTCAGTAATTGTATAATAAAATAAAAAAGAGAATCCAAATTTTTAAAAAATTTAAATACTTTCTTCAATTTTTCCCAAATTCCATAAATTTCCTCTTCAACGTACTAGTCCAGTGCGGAAGCTCCAAATTTTGGTGAAATCGTTCAGTTTTTGATAAAATTTGGCACAGATATACTTTCATGTATACTTTTTCAGATAAGGATGGGTGCCAAGAAAAATTTCAATGTTTAGGGTTGGTACTCTTAACATTAAGAGGACAACCAATTTACTGTACACACAATGAAAAATCAGGTATGAATTGGGAATTTAATGTTCAAAGTAAGTTTATTTATAACTAGTGCCAAATCACCCTATAGTCTATTTGACATTAAAAGTACACATAGTAAATCATCTAACAACTTTTGTTAAAGCATGAATTGATACATAAACTTATTCAAATACAGCATTGTCTTCAAGTTGGTACTTAAAATTTAAAATACAATGTACACATTTCAGTCATAAAATAGTATGTTTAACGCAACAAACACAAATTTCAGTCATAACATACTATATGCACCATGCACTAACTGCTCTTGTCCACTGCACTGTCCGTAGCAAGCACAAAGAGTTGTGCAGGAGAAGGTTGGCTGTGGAGCATTTGCACAGCTCCCTACATCTTTTCTTGCACCCACAGTGAATGAGTTCAGTACAGGCCTTGCAAGCCTCAGGAAGGTGTGTCCATTTTGGGGTCCACCCATGCTCATTCTTTTCCCATCCCCAGTTAGTTGGGGATGGTAGTTCTGGTTGAAGAAGCAGTGTTTGACCCCATATGAAACCAGCTTGGTAGACAGCTCTTTTGATGTGCTGTTTCAAAGCTCCTTGGGTCGGAGGGATATTTTCAATGGCTCTGGTGCCTTTGGCAAACATTCTCTGCCTTGCTTTGTTAACCGTAATTTCTTCAGATGTCTTAGAGTAGAGCAGAACTACAAAGTGCTCTATCATTTGATACATGTCATCTGTGAGGTCTTGCTGGCATGTGGAAAAGTGAGCAAATATAGGTGTCACATTTCGAATATTCTCCAGAGGTCCAATGCTGACCTTTTACCTTCCCCTGCAAATGCCGATGTTGTGTCGCACCCAGTTAGTACATGGAAAAGGGCAATGCAAGTGCCCTCTCAGGTCCAATGCTTGAAGCAATGGTATGAGCAGGGATGAGGCGGTAGTACTTGCCAACTCCAATGAACCCAGAGTTCAGCTACTTGAAGGCAATGCACTTTGGCTACTGCAAACACGACAACATCTGTGCCAACTGTTTTCAAGAGAAGCTTTGTGTGTCCATGTGACCATGTCTGGCTGCAAGAGCAGCATGTAGCATCATTCTTGCATCAGCTTTTTCATGAGAACATGGCTCAATACCAACTTTTTTCTCATTACATTCATAGGCAGTAAGAACCTGACAAAGGTGTGAAGTATAAAGCAAAAGCTAATAGGATGTTATGCTTCATAGCTCGGAATTTCGAATTTAAATCGAGGAAGATTATATTGCCCTTTACAAGTCCCTAGTGAGGCCTCACTAGTTTTAGTGCCCTCACTAGTTTTAGTGCCCGTATTTGCGTGAGGATATTGATAGGTTGGAAAGGGTTCAGCGACGCGCCACGAAACTAATTCCGTCACTACGCAACAAGTCTTACGAAGATAGGATTAAAGAGTTAGACTTGCATTCACTCGAAACTAGGAGATTAAGGGGGGAGCTTATTGAAGTTTTCTAAATCATTAATAAAATCGATAACGTAAATTTTGACAAACTGTTCACTTTCAATAATAGCAATACTCGTAATAACGGATTTAAATTACGTGGTAGACGTTTCATTACTAATATCGCTAAAAACGTTTTTACGTTTAAAGTAATTGATAAATGGAATAATCTTCCCGCGTCCGTCGTGAACTCTACCAGCCTTAATATGTTTAAAACCCGTTTGGATAGGCATTTTAAAAATATTAACGTCTTTTAAAATAAAACAATTAGCAACAGGAGCTCTGGGGGTAATGGTCGAGGATGAGTCTGTTGACGATTAATGCCAGCTTGTGACATGCCAGCGTGTGATACGCCAGTAATAAAATTATATTTAAAAAAAAATAGACTAACACGAACTCAGATGTAGCTCTTAGCGTAAACTAACCCACTTTTTGTTATAGTCTTCATACTTTTTTTTTTTTTGCTTATTCTCTCTTTACTTGCATGTTTGTAGTTTGCATGGTATGACAGCGTTTGAGTTAAGACTGTGTTTGCATGGTTTGTAAGCGTTCTTATTTTACTTCTTTTCATCTTTCACCCCTTTCGTATTCTCTTCGACTATTTTTCCGACTTGTCGGCAGTAGCCAGCGGATGATGATGGTGAGTCTTTCTCTCTCTCTTTCTGAATGAATGTTAACCCACGAATGATAGGTTTTGCTACTTACTTAACCCCTTATTCTCTTCTAACCCGCTACTCCCTTCTTTCTCTCGGGCTAACCTTAAAGTGGATCTTAGGGTCTTCGTTAGCCTATGCTTCTGTAGATCTGTAGATCTATTTCTGAGAGTTTTCACTTGTCTGCTCCTTCAGGCTTTCAGCTGGGTACTGATCCCAAGTAACACCTAGCCTGTTCACATCCTGAAGCTGTGATCTGATGTATGGTATGAAATCATTATCAGCATCGTCTTTGAACGTCCTTGCAGTGGTAGGCCTTCGCATATTGACTAGAGTTGCTCCATCCAGTATCTTCACACTTCACACTTCACACTCACGCGCGGTGATAATATTTTAAACGCGCGGTGATAATATTTTCTAACGCGCGGTGATAATATTTTAGATTTGGTGATGACGAACGGCGAGAATATAGTCGAAGGTTTAGAAGTAGGCGAGAGTTTAGGATGTAGTGATCATCAAATTCTTAGGTTTAAGTTATTGATAGAAAACACTCAGGATAGTAACGTAATAGAAGTCCCTGATTTTCGTAGGGCTAATTTTGATAGTTTTGCGGATAGGATGAGAGTAGTGGACTGGGATAACTTATTTATGAGTAATGACACAAATTTGCGTTGGGTGGCGTTTAAAGAAAGTTTTAGGAATATTGAAAGGGAGTTTATTCCTCGTAGGCCCAAGCGCGTTAGAAATCGTGGTAGGCCGAAGTGGTGGACTTGGGAAATAGGCGAGTTCATAAACGAGCGTAATAGAGCGTATAGACTTAATAAGCGCAATGGCACGGCAGCTAACTTTAATAGATATATCGAGCTTAGACGTCAGGTTAAAAGATCAGTTAGGAATGCTAAGCGTAAGTTAGAGATACTTCTAGCTGCGGATAGTAAACATAATCCAAAAAAGTTTTTTGAATACGAAAATAATCGTAAGCCGGTAAAAGATAACATAGGCCCTCTAGTGGATGTTAATGGCGCTTTGGCTTCTGACCCTCAGGCGATGCCGGGTATTTTCAATAACTTTTTTGCGACAGTTTTTACCGTAGAAGACGTAAATAATGTCCCCGACGTGGACGATATCGTTCCATTTAGTAGCGAGACTATTTTGGATGAAATAACTGTTTATGAGGCTGAGATTGCGCATTATATCGATAGGCTAAAAGTTAGCAAGGCTCCAGGCCCTGACGCTTTTTATCCCAGACATTTGAAAGATTTGAAAGACGTTATCGTAGGCCCCTTAACGAAGATTTTTAATCAGTCACTCGAAACGGGGATTATTCCTGAAGACTTCAAATTAGCTAACGTCACGCCTATTTTTAAAAAAGGCGACCGCACAGTAGCTAGCAATTATAGGCCCATTAGCTTAACGTCAATTGTCGGTAAACTTTTGGAATCCGTAGTTAGGGATCGTATCATCGATCACTTAGAAAGTAGAGATTTCATTAATAGGAGTCAGCATGGGTTTCGACGCCATAGGTCTTGTTTAACTAATTTGTTAGAATTTTATAACGAAATAGGGCGCGAATACGATAGGCATAGAGCGGCTGACGTTATTTATTTAGATTTTAAAAAGGCGTTCGGTACAGTTTCGCATAGGAGACTAATTGCGAAGGTCAAAGCGCACGGTATACGCGGTCAGGTAGCTAACTGGTTAGAAGAATGGCTTCGTGCTAGGAGACAGAGGGTCGTAGTTAATGGTAGTGAATAGGGGTGGTTAGATGTAGGTAGCGGTGTCCCACAGGGTTCAGTGTTAGGCCCATTGCTATTCGTAATTTACATTAACGATATAGATGTAGGATTGACTAGTAACGTGTCAAAATTCGCGGACGATACTAAAATAGGCGGTAAGGTTGTTAACGAGGACGATAGTAATAGGCTCCAAGACGATGTAAATAGGATTATGGAGTGGACAGATAAGTGGCAGATGCAATTTAACGTAGATAAATGTAAAGTTTTGCATATAGGTTCTCGCAACAATAATTACACGTACACGATGGATGATAGGGAGTTAGCGAGCGTTGACAAGGAAGTAGATTTAGGCGTATGCGTATCTAAGGATTTAAAAGTTAGGAACCAGTGCCTGGAGTCTTGCGCAAAAGCTAATAGGATGTTAGGCTTCATAGCGCGTAATTTCGAATTTAAATCGAAGGATATTATATTGCCCCTTTACAAGTCCCTAGTCAGGCCTCATTTAGAATATGCCGTTCAGTTTTGGTGCCCGTACTTGCGTGAGGATATTGATAGGTTAGAAAGGGTTCAGCGTCGTGCCACGAAACTTATTCCGTCATTGCACAATAAGCCTTATGAAGATAGGATTAAAGAGTTAGGATATTGATAGGTTAGAAAGGGTTCAGCGTCGTGCCACGAAACTTATTCCGTCATTGCGCAATAAGCCTTATGAAGATAGGATTAAAGAGTTAGACCTGTATTCACTCGAAACTAGAAGATTAAGGGGGGAGCTTATTGAAGTTTTCAAAATCGTTAATAACATCGATAACGTAAATTTTGACAAATTGTTCACTTTCGATAATAGTAATACTCGCAATAACGGATTTAAGTTGCGTGGCAGACGTTTCATTACTAATATCGCTAAAAACTTCTTTACGTTTAAAGTAATTGATAAATGGAATAATCTTCCCGCGTCAGTCGTTCATTCTACCAGCATTAATATGTTTAAGAACCGTCTTGACAGACATTTTAAAGGTATTAACGTTGTTTAAAATAAAAAAAACAAAGTTAGCAACAGGAGCTCTGGTGGTGGTGCTCGAGGATGAGTCTGTTGACGATGAATGCCAGCTTGTGACATGCCAGCGTGTGATGCCAGCAATAAAAAAAAAAAAATTAGACTAACACGAACGTAGATGTAACTTTGTAGCGTAAACTAACCCACTTTTTGTTTAACTTTACCTATTTTTTTTTCTTCCTTATCCTCTCCTTACTTTGCATGTCTGTAACTCTCCTTCTTGCATGTTTGTAGTTTGCATGGTATGACAGTGAGTTAAGAATGTATTTGCATGGTTTGTAAGCGTTCTTATTTTACTTCTTTTCATCTTTCACCCCTCTCCTATTCTCTCCGACTATTTTTCTGACTTGTCGGCAGTGGCCGGCGGATGATGATGATGAGTCTTTTTCTCTTTTTCTGAATGAATGTTAACCCACGAGTGATAGGTGTTCCTCCTTACTTAACCCATTATTCTCTTCTCTTCTCTTAACCCCCTACTCTTTCCTTTCTCTCGGGCTAACCTTAGAGTGGATCTTAGGGTCTTTGTTAGCCTTAGCTTCTGTAGATCTGTAGATCTTGTAGTTGGTTCTCACTTGGAAGGGGACCATGGACCTCAAGACTTTGCCTTTGAACCCATACGTAGTTTTCCTTGTGTGGAAAGGTATGGTGGCTCAGGTTGATTCTCATGAGCAAAGAACTGTTCAAGATCACCATCTCTTGCTTGGCAAGCAATATACAGCCTTGAGAACAGCTGACGATCTTTCCTAAATGTATTTATCTGGTGATATGACGTTGATGGTGGTTTCTGCAAATGGTTGTGGAAGAGTAACAAGTTGTTTTTAGAGATGGTATCTGTGAGAGGTCTTTTTTGGTTGACAATCCTCTCATCTCCAAAGGATTCAGACTGCTTTTGTTCCAGACTTTTGGCACTCCTTATGGACTTTATTACTTTGACAGACATTATGTCCTTGGTGTCAAGTGCAATCAATTCACCACTCTCCTTAAGGAAGCGGTTTCCAAGCTCTTCAAAGGCTGCGGCCAGTGACTTGACATCTTTGATAAATGATGCTTGCACGTGTGGAACCTGTTCATGGTGTCTGTTAGCTCACACCTCCCTGTCATCATCCATGGACTCCTCGAAGAGCTGAAGGATTTTCTGTTAACCCAACTGCTCCTCCTCCCCCTTTTACATACTTGTTAGACTGTTCATGAGACTGGTCAAGTGCGATGAACGAAATTGCCCTTCTCAAACTCCTCAAACACTTCAGGATGCATTTCTTTCAACCTCACCATACCTCGAATGTGTACTGGTAACCAGCGGGAGTAGTGTACATAATCTAGGGCAAATAATCATGGTGCCAGCTGGTTAAGCACTTCCACATAGAGTGTGAAGTCTCCTGATTCTTCTTCTATGTGCGAATTAGTTCATCTAAGTCCTGTGTGCAGCTGTAGACAGTCCCTGTACACAATTTGAAACAGAAATACATACATTATTGAACATTTATTCGATAATTTGAATGTCCTTTTATTTGATGACTGATAATTGTAAAACTGTACATGTTGACTCTCATAATAGCAACTTATGCTGTACATACAAAACACCACTTTGCAAAGCATACTTTTTACCATCAAAAAAGTATCACAATGGCATTGTAGTTAGCTTATATCTATTGAATATGTAGGCCATTCAATTGTATCGCAACGGAACAATCTGCTGCTGTGATATTTTGGCCATAGAAGAAGAAATAAGGACCTAAAAATTCTAAATATTAATAAGGAAGTGGTCCTCTTCTTAAACCTGAAAATTATACTGCTGTGTATGCTCTAAAATATTTGCTCATTTGTGTGCAAAATGTGTATTATACATTGTAGCCATTATGCACACTTAATTTATACAGAAGTGGTAATTCATTATATGACAATTTCTTTTTTGCTTTAAAAATAAGGAAAATTAAAGCAAATAGTAGAGAAAATTATAAAAAGCAATGCAATACTTGCCACGTAAGTTGAAAGTACCTCTATTGATGGATATCAATTAAAGCATCATAATAAAATGACATTATTTTTAATGCTGTTATGGAGAAAAAAATTTCCATATTAATTCCTAATGTACTTGAAGTGACCCAGACATGACATATGAATAATTTAAATGGGTTTTGGAGATTATATAAAATGTACCTAAGTTCTGGAAAAAAAACTTTGTAGGACGAACTTTTTAATTTTTTTTTATTTCAAAGGTTCCATCATATTAACCTAAGATTTTTCTTGGCACCCATCCTTATATGAAATATATAATGTGTCAAATAACATCTGTGCCAAATTTCGCGCTTTTATAAAAAAGTGAACGATTTTGCAGCTTATTGACTGCACTATACTGTGAAAAACGTGATGCAGGGATCGAAATCAAAGGGGGTCAGGAGGGATTTGATCCACCAGAAATCTACATGGAACCCATGGAAATGTGCTGTCCAAGGGGACCTAGGGTGGGTCCTGTAAAACCTCTGTAAATATTTATATGTAGTCTGTTAATTTTCTATCTCTAAAGTTTTCAAGTTTTAATTTATATGAAACGTGTATAACTAGGCCCGTAGGAACAGGTGTGGCAAGTGCGGCGGCCGCTGCACCAATATTTGGCCATTTAATTTTCTCATACAGATTTTTTCTAGAGTTTTGGGATATGATAATTACTCACTTTGGAATTTTAATTGTTTTTGTTGAGTAACTTATTTATACTCTGCAGAAATCGTTTCTTTTAAGCGACAACTTATTCACGAACAGCACATACGAGTATATATATTTACATATATATTTATATAACGTAAAATACTGCATTCACAAAAGAAAAATCTCTTAATTTCTTTCCTT
The DNA here is from genome assembly GCA_023014485.1 of Bathynomus jamesi. Taxonomy (NCBI): domain Eukaryota; kingdom Metazoa; phylum Arthropoda; class Malacostraca; order Isopoda; family Cirolanidae; genus Bathynomus; species Bathynomus jamesi. The sequence continues at coordinate 281,002 of JAJOZX010003747.1, read as the reverse complement.
TTACAAACAACAAAAAAAGGATTGTTAAATTATATTGATTGATTTTACACACACACACACACACACACACACACACACACACACACACAATTTAAATTCCCCTTTTCTCTTGCAAACAAGAAAAGATAAGAATATAAAGTTTTTTCAATCAAATATGTTAACGGATATATTTATTTATTTTTTCACGACTTTATTTATAGCGTCTTTAATAAGAATTTCTCGATACCCTTTATTTATTCATTTATTTATTTATTTATTGTGTCTACTTCTTCGACACTATATACTAAAATGTTAATCTTACTTGTAGAAAAAAAAAAGATGCCTAGAGTTTATTTCAGTTACCGGGCCAAATTCGCTGCTTATGTTTTCTCTTTGTTCTCCGAGTTCAAAAGAGCACTGCGTCCCAATTCGTGTCTCGGACTGCGTATTAAATTTTGAAATTACCTTATACGGAATCGAATGCGTTCAGAATCCCAGCATCCCCAATGCGTGTCTCGATGTTGACGGAGGAGTCTTCTGTAGTTTTTTTCCCAACGATTCGTTGTATGAACGTTATCTAGTACGTTGGGCCAATGTTGTGCGTTGTATGTCAAAGTTTTTACAGAAATTAAATTCGTAAAATTCCTGTACGGTGTGCTTCAAAAATTTTCTAATGAAGCGGGAAAATTTCGTTTCCTGTCGGTCGAAAAAGACGAACAAAATGGCGAGCTCCCTGTTCAAACAAGGTGTAACATAATTAGATGTATATTTATTTGTCAAGATTCGACGTAAGCACCATCAGTGTCTCTGCAAATCTCAAATTTATCCAGTACATTGCGAAACACATTCTCAAGAATCTCTAGGGTTACTTTAGCGACTGCCGTGATAATGTGGATTCGCAGATCTTGCAGGTCTGTAACACTTGTTCTGTAAACCTCAGACTTTATAAAGCCCACGCAAACAAGTCTAATGGCGTTAAATCCTGAGATCGTGCTGCCCACGGTTGTTTCCACCACGTCCAATCCAGCGATTTGGTCAGAGCTCATCAAGGTACGCCAGAACGATGTTTGGATAGTGACATGGAGCTCCATCGTCTTAAGAGACAACAGTGTCGAGAATGCCATTTGAACGAAGTTGGGGTTCAAGAAACTGCTGAAAAATGTCAAGATAAATTGGCCTTGTTACCGTAGCTTCTGCAAAGAAAAAAGGTCCCTAAATTTTCGATCTTATCATACCCAACCAGACAGTAACCTTAAGAGAATCTCTCCCCTATTCGTAGAACTCGTTTGGTTTTTTCACTCGCCCAGATATGGCAATTATGTCGATTAACCTTTCCGCATATGTGGAATGTCACCTCATCGCAAACACCGCTGAAGAGAATGTGGTTTCATAAGTTTTCGGTATGAATTTTTTCAATCAATTCTGTGCACATGGCGGTTCGTCTTGAATAATTCTCTTCCTGTAATTCATGTAGAACTTGAATATGGCAACTTTTCTTTTTTAATGTTGATTTTAAAATCGTTAGAACAGTCGTTTTTGGTATGCTCAGTCTACGTGATGCTGCGCGAGTTGACATTCTAGGATTTGTTTCAAAGGTATCTCTTACCAATTCGACATTTTCTTGAGAGGTACCTGGACGTTCAGATCTTGCCTCATGGTAAACAGATCCTGTTCTTTTAAATTTATTGACCAACTCGCGAATTGCCTTGTCTGTAGGTTCTGGTTTGTGGAATCTTCTTTCCAATTGTTCTCAAATTTCTTTGCACTTCTTCCCTTTGATACGTAGTGTTACTACCATCACACGTTCTTGTACATCTATCATCATCTCTGGCCTGTAGAAAATAAAATAAAAATATCATTATTTCAGCAAAATAGATAGGGACTTTTGGACCACCCTGTATATATATCGTGGCAGAAAGTCGCCATTGTCCGAATGTATGATGGTGACTCAGTATGGTGCTTCGCTTCCCCTTCAGCCGAAGTGTATACTGCTTGCTTACAGGTTCTTCTCTCTGGCTTGAAGCCGATTCCAATCTGACTGAGTCGTTTCGGACAATTGCCCGCCCCTTGATTGGCGTTTCTTTCCCTCGATGAATTGAGAGAAAGAATCGCTTGGCGTTCGTGAAAAGGATAAAAATGAAACTTTATCCTAATCACTCTTTTATTTCACCGGATAATGCGCTTTATACAAAAATGGATTAACAGGGCAGAGTTATAATGAAATTTGAATTTGTTCACTATACTTGTTTTAGAGTTTTTCCAAATATGTTCTCTCTTAGAGCATTCAGTGGCCGACTAGCGGGTTGGGCATCCCCGGCACTCGCTTCCCTGGGCGTCAACTTGTTGGGATCATAAAATAGGGATTTAATGATGAATATAGAATGACAATTCATAATGTATAAATGTAGGTTGGGTTTGGTAGATAGATTGTGAAAGGTAGGAAGTGGGCCTGTTCTGAATTTGGACGGGAATGCGTGATGTGAGCCGAGAAGCAGGAGCCAATCAGGCATGGGTTTATCACGTAATCCCCTCCTCTAGTCTTGTTCAATATAGTTCTTCAAGATGGGTTGGCTTTTAAATAACATCAGAATAATATGGGTTGGCAGTTGAATATCGGAAAATCGACCAATAAATTTAGTTAAGTAGTATGGGCGCAAAATGGACGAGTGCAAGAATGTTGCAAAGTCGCAATGCAATGTTGATAAATTTTGCAGGATGGAGCAAAGGGGTTACGCAACAAAGGGGTTACGGGTTATGCAACTTCACTGTTGCAAGGGTTATGCAACATCGCTGCTGCAAAGGGGGGAACGGTTATGCAACAAATCAATGCTGCAAAGGGGGGAAAGGTTATGCAACAAATCAATGCTGCAAAGGGGAAGGGAGGGAGCTTCGGGAGGAGAAGGGAGGATGACCTCCCCCAAAGGGGTAGCCTTAACCTAAGAGAGGAAGAGAAAGGAGAAGGAGGAGGTCTTTAGGGGAGAAGGTGAGATGTCCTCACCCCCGAAAGGGAAACCTAACCTAAGCCTTAACCTAAGAAGGAGAGAGAGAGAGAGAGAGAGAGAGAGAGAGAGAGAGAGAGAGAGAGAGAGAGCTTTATTCCACAGGAGTCCGACGCATTATGAACGTCCAGGGGCCAAGCAGCAGTTATATAGAGGATCGTGAGTTGCCAGATATCACTTATTTATATATGGAGGAGTTACCAGAGAGCATTTATTTAGATGAGTTGCCAAAGAGTGTTTTTTAATTGTTCAGGTATACCTTATTAGGGTGAGATGCTAGATACCACCATTTATTTAAATTTTATTGACATGAGTGCCAAATAGTGTTATTAATTGTTCAGGTATACCTTATTAGGCTGAGTTGCCAGGTTGCGCCATTTATTTTAACTTATTTAGACGAGTTTCCACTTAGTTATTTATTTACTAAAGGCAAGATCGATTTTCTCCTTAAAATTGTTCAGCAAAAGAACTAATTATTTAAAGGTCGTTCAACTTAATATTAATAATAAAACAAATACACAGGACTCTTTATATTGTACATTATTCCAATAACATATTCTCTAACAATAATATTCAATTTGCCTATAATTCATGAAACGCTTTCATTTATTCTAACACCTTAGAATGTATACTGTGTCTATTTACTTTTGACAATCCTTTCTATATATGTAACTGAATCTAATTTCTATTTATACAGAGAGAGAGAGTTACAAGGAGTTACAAGGAAAAGAAGTACCTCAAAAGGCCTTGCGGCCCATACCGAGGAGGTATCAATGGCAACGGGTGCCAGGGAAAATTTTGTAAAAGTTTATTTTTCTTTCAACTATCCTAGCAGTAGTAGAAAACTGGATAGAAAAGTAGAAGGCTCTCTCCCAACCCTCCGCTCCCTCCCTGCCAGAGGCAGGTACGGAAAAAGGTTGAAGAAAATACCTTGACCCTGGAAAAGTAGCCAAGGAAATTTTACAGGAAAGTGGAGAATATATAAATAGCTCTATATTTAGTTTGCTCACAGAGACACCGTGCAAGCGATCTCCTGCAGAGTTTTCTTATGTTTTAGTCTTAAACTATGAGAGTATTCAGTACTTTGTCTAGCCTATTTTTAAACACAATTACACTTTGACTGGAAACAACCTCTGAGGGAAGTTGGTTCCAGATATTAACTATTTTATAGGAAAAGAAATTTCCGCAGACTGAGGTCCTAAATGTCTTTACACACTCAAATAGTGTGCAAGATTTCGTCTACCCTTCTCTTGAACTGATCCACAGAGGAACTGTTCACAACTTCCGAAGGTAACCTGTTCCATGTGTCACAGATCTTATACGTAAAGTAATTCCCACACACACTAGTCCTAAACCGTTTCAAATCCAAATTCCAACCATTGTTACGAGTTGGGTTATCATTTAAACTAAACATACTTCTAAATCGATATCGTTGAACCCGCGTAAGAGCTTCAAAACCTCGATCAGTTGACCGCGCAGCCTCCGATTTTCAAGCGAAAACAAGTTCAGGGCGCGTAACCGTCGATTGTAGCCCATATGCCTAACGGAAGGGATTAACTTTGTGGCCCTCGCCTGCACTCGCTCCAGCCTCTCAATATCTTTCCTGAGGGTGGGCGACCAGAACTGCACAGCATACTCCAGGTGCGGCCGAACAAGGGAATTGTACAGTGAGAGCACAATCTCCTTGTTCCGATACTGAAATTGCCTCCTGATACAACCCAATAGTTTCTGGGCTTTCTTTTCCACCTCTACACACTGTTTCGTAAACTTAAGATCGCTGCTAATTAGCACCCAAGTCCTTTTCTAAATCAGTCCTCGATATACTACCCAACATCGAGTAGTCCGACTTGGGATTGGCGTAGCCAATGTGCATCACTTGCATTTACCCAAGTTAAACGGCATTTGCCATTTTCGGACCACTCTCCTATCCTACCTAGCTCCGCACGCAGTTCCTCGATCGCTTCGGGCGTCCCAACATTGGCCCCAAGCTTGGTGTCATCAGCGAATTTGGCGATCCGACTGACGATGCCACCGTCGATATCATTTTTGTAAATGATAAACAACAGCGGCCCCAAAACGGAACCCTGAGGAACCCCACTAGTGACCGAGGCCCAACCCGAACAAGCCCCTTTAATTACCACCCTCTGCCGCCTATTCCTCAGCCAGTTTTCAATCCACCTACCTATTTCCCCACCGATACCCAGCGCGCGCACTTTCGCCATTAGCCGGCGGTGAGGTACCTTATCAAAGGCTTTCTGAAAGTCGAGATAAAGTATATCAATCGCCCTTCTCTTATCGTACTTACTCAACATGATGTGGAAAAACTCGAGCAAGTTGGTGAGACACGACCTATGCCGTCTAAACACATGTTGGGAGTCCCCAAGCAGCTTGTAGGAATCCAAATGGTCAACGATCCTATCAGCTATTATCCCTTCTAATAATTTACCTACAACTGAAGTGAGACTAATGGGACGATAGTTCCCTGGACTTTCGTGATCCCCTTTCTTAAAGATAGGGGTCACGTTGGCTTCCCTCCAGTCACCAGGCACCTGGCCCATCTCCAACGATTTGTTGAAGACTGTAGCCAGGTGGGGAGCCACCTGGTCGCGCACTTCTCGCAACACTCTGGGGAGAAACTGGTCTGGCCCAGGAGCCTTAAACGCGCTCAGTTTGTCTATTCTATCGGCAATGACTGTCGCGGTACATCTAACACTATCCAGGCCAGCACCTTCGTGCCTCACGCCTGGCTCGGGGATGACGCGGGTATCCTCCCTGGTGAACACTCCCGCAAAGTACTCATAACTGAAGAATTCCTTAGGGTTCCCCTTGCAGAGACTTGCCACCCGTAGTTCTTCGTTACGTTTCGCTAGCCTAACCTTCGCCTTCACTTCCCTACACAGTCGGACATACGCTTCAGTGTTCTCGTGGGAACGATTGGCCTTCGCCCTCCTATACGCTACTTTCCTATTTCGGATAGCCGAAGCGATGTCAGGATTGAACCACTTAGGCTGCGTTGAAGCAGGGGTGACCGGTTTTGAGGGTATGGCAGCAGACTGCAGCACCATAAACTCGTCCCGGAATGCACTCCACACTCCCTCAACATCGCCGCCAACCTCTAACCCCATCTCTCCTACGCTATCCCTGAGGCTAACAAAGTTCGCCCGCCGGAGATCGAGCTTACTGCCTCTCGAGTTACTACGCTTCACCCGAGGGACGCACACACGGAACCTAATAAGACCGTGATCACTTCCGCCCAATGATTCGTCAACGGTGAGGCCAGTGACGAGGTTGTCTTCGGTCGTGAATACTAAGTCTAGAATGCTTTCGCCTCGTGTAGACTCGTTGACCCACTGAGTGAGGAAGTTCTCATCAGCAAAGTGAACTAGCCTCCTCCCTTCAGCATCGGCAGTCCTGTTTTCCCACTTTATGCCGCGACAGTTGAAGTCTCCTAAAACTACACACACCCTATCCCTAGCAGGCTACTGAGTTCGGTGTACAGGGCTGTATCCTCCTCGAGGAGGAGATGCGGAGGTCTGTACACCAAGATTAACCTATAGTTCGTCCCTCCCACGTTCAGATCGACGCCAAGCAGCTCCCGTTCCGACCGGAACTGGCAGTCACCGGACTCAACGTGTCCCTGACGTATATTAGTACCCCACCCCCCTCCCCACGGGTGCGGTCTTTGCGAAACATTCTATACCCGGGAATTTCGAACTCCCCAACGTAGTCCCTACGATCAGTATGAATCCAGGACTCGGTGATAGCAACGATATCCTGGTATTCTGATGCTAAGAGCGCCCGTAGCTCGCCAAACTTGTTCCTGATCGACCTAGCATTAAAAAGCATTGCACGGAGGGAGCCTCCCCTGTTCTGACCACCCCCTAGCACGACCCGTTTCCCGAACAGCCAGGGCTGTCGGGAGTTGAGGAGCCCCTCACTAACGAGGGGACAAACTCCGCAGGAGCCTGAGTCCCCTCCAACGTGGAAGGAGAGTCACTACCTGCTGTTGGAGGGGGACTAACTACTGGGGAAGGGTGACTAGCTGCTGGGGGAGGGTGACTACCTGCTGGGGAGGGTGACTACCTGCTGGGGGAGGGTGACTACCTGCTGGGGAGGGTGACTAACTGCTGGGGGAGGGTGACTAACTGCTGGGGGAGTAGGTTTAACTGTTTGGGAAGCAGGATCAATTACTGGTTTGGGGGGTCCTAGTTTAAAAGATTATACAAATTAATGTTCAGTAAATCACCATACTTCTTTTTCCCCTTCTGGTTAAAATGTATCCCGTCCGAACCAAAGTATTCCCCATTTCCGTAGAATGTAGGCCAAAAATCGACAAACTTTAGGCCTTTTTCCTCACACATGCGTTTAACTCTTTTATTTATGCTAATGGCTTTACTTAGAGTATAATCACTACCACGCATTCGAGGGAGAATTCCTACGACCATACCCATGTCTGTCCTATCCCTAACCTTGTCAGTTAGGTTCTTAAATTCTTTTATAATGGGCTCTGTCTGCCCTCCTGTCCCTCCCAGAAAAACGTCATTGCCACCAACATGGACAATGAGAGAGAGAGAGAGAGAGAGAGAGGAGAGAGAGAGAGAGAGAGGAGAGTTAATTCTCGTAAAACTGAAGACGGCACACATACACACACACACACACAAACACACACAACCACACATACACACACACACATCGAAATCACTGTTCAAAATTAGATTACACTCAAACATAAGCCCCCGTGTGCCTATTGTGTATACTGTAGGTCTAAAGGGGAGTGAAAAACAGATTATTGTCCAAAATGAATGAAAAAACAAATTGCGGCAGAAAAAAATAACAATACACACCTGATATATATATATATATATATATATATATATATATATATATATAAAAGAAAACAATAATTATTTTAACTAATTTCACCTAAAGTGTTTATTTACTTTCTTTCCTTTCTTTGAAAGCATCTCTGGAAAAAAAAATGTATAAACTCGAAGCAGGTGAATCCTCGAGCTGACCGCAAAGGTTGACCGCAAAGGTCCATTTGTCCTAATTTCAAACATACAGCTTAAGAAAACCTCCCTGTAATCCTACTATTATTTGCATCACTGTTATCATCATAATGAAGTTAAAACAACATAAATATGTATATAAGCATCACGTGATTGTTTTCCAATAGGCTAAATTAGCCTTTGATTAAGTAGTGAGTTTCCTTATCATATTTCCAATGCAACAATATATATATATATATATATATATATATGTAATATATATATATATATGTGGAGATAGTAACAATAAGCTAAATCGGTTTTCCTTCTCCCCGAATTGTTCATTTTGACAAAGATCAAGCTAGTCACCCGCCTTAAACCTACAGTTTAACGTTGAATCCGAACTATTTTTCTTTACGTGTAGTTTGTGTGGTATCTTCTCCATTGTAGCTGCTATTGAAATGAAATGAATGAGTGAAAAAATGGAAAGGTTTATTATTATTTTTATTGCGATGATTCGATTAAGCTTATCGCTCCTCCTCTCGAGTATGAAGTGGTGAGTTGGCTTCTTTCACTCTCCACTTCACATAGGTACACCCGGCCCATCAGTGATTGTATGTACCAAGAAATGTCACCATCCGGATTCGATCTCTGAACCAGCACCCCAGCTTCTTAACCACTAGAATACCTAGGGCGCCCATTAATCTACCAGCCCAAACAGATTCATTTTCACGAGTTAAACACAATTTAATCAAACTCCTACGCGAGAATTGGCAAGTAGAAAGTCAAGCCGAATACATGAACCAACGTTGAGGATCGAGTAGTATGACGCAAATAATAATAATAATGTAAAATATTGTCGTGATAGAGATGGCAAATGTTGATCAATGTTGCAAAGGGGCGAGGGATATTGCATAAAGGGGTGGGTTCTAAAATGGGAAAGCCGTGAATAGCATGGACGCAAATGCAAATATTGTCAAGGTAGAGATTGCAAGTGGCAATACACGATGTGAGCATTAAATCTACGGAGAGAAGATAAAGACACCATTAGTCGACCAATCAGGACGTCGAAAGCGTGGACCCGTAATATAGGTGTTACGATTGGTACACAAATTTATCATAGCCCGCCCAGTTACATTGACAACCAATCATTAAACTTACGAACCGCCTATTAGTCTTTTGGGTGGTGCTTGGGGATCATGCATATAAAAGGAAATTTTCAGCTGGGAGTCACAGTAGTTATTTTCACCAGTGAATAAACATTCCCTCCCATGAATCAAGAACTTTACAGTTTACCGGATTTATATCAAGATGGTGACATTGTAGCGTTGTCCACAATTAATCTTTTTAACGCGGCTGACCGGGATGGATTATTTCCAACGCAAACCGTTGATGATATTGCAATGACGCTCCTTACGATCCGACGCAAGGGACTGCCGTAGAAATGTAAGTGCCTGTAATTTTATTTTTTAGCCAATTATTCGCAAACTTGTTATTTATTTAATGTGCCTGTCATTAGGAGAAAGAGCACTGTTCTGGATTATTTCATCATATATATGGAGGGTTGTAGTAATTCATCTCATCACATTAAAAATGCTTCATTTAGGTATCCGCAATTATAGATTAGTTTGCAATTAATATTATGCTAAAGTCCTGTTTTGATTCATTGAATTTTTTTATAGCAATCTTTTGCATGTTTTAAATAATTTATAAATTCCGTAATAAATGTTATTCGGCATTTCTCTTAAAGGAACTTCTCTGAGCGGTTCAAAGATATTCACATTGTAATACTCTTACTATATGTATACTCTGCATATGTTTTGGGTTTTATTAAAAAAGATTCAGTATGAACTAATGAATTATTCTTTCTCCTTTAAGGTCCGATGAGGATTTGACACGTGTTATACAATCTTTTCGTTTGAAGAAACCCATGTCGTGGACCTGAATACGGAGGTAGAAGATTTACCGAGCAGTCAACCCAACGATTGTCACATCATTAACGAAATAATGTAAGTATTTTTTTTGTTTCGATCTTTTTTTGGGAAGAAGACAATGTATTTTCATCAATTTATTAAATGAAAGAAATCATGTTTTTAGTACAATAACCATCTTAAACTACAGAATATACAAACTAACATTATTGGTTACAAATATATTATATACACGAACAAAACATCATACTATACAACGAGTACGCACAATCGGAAAACGGCTTTTTATCTGTCTGCATACCATTTCGTCGTTTCGTTGAGTGTGACACGGGTCGAATAATTTTAAAAATTATAAATTTTACCACGTGACATATGCATGAGAAATGAAAGGCAGTACATCCCACACGTATTACTAAAATATCCTTGTAGCCGGAAGGGATTCCATACAACTTCGGGGATATGCAACTGAACGAGAAATTTTACAATAACAGGGTCACTCCAGGGTTGAGTGCCGAGTGAATCAAAATAGTACATGCGGTCCCTATTTTTAAAATAGATTGCAAACCAATGAATCCCTTCACTACCAATAACATCTGTGTTCACAATAAGGCTACCGCAATTTCTCGTAGTGGCAATTTCAATGTTTCATTCTTCGCAAACACCGATAAATTTGGAACGTGTGATTCGTTCACTATTCATTACTCTCTGAAGTGTATTCGCATCCATTTTAAAAGTCAGTGACAACGCTCCTAAATCTGTCTACTTCTATTAGGGCTTGTGACTCGAGGTAACTAGTACACTTATAGGCGCGTCTATAGGCTTGGCGAATTCCAATCTGACTGAGATGTTTCCACTCTGTTGTGGACTTAAGTGTGTATTTACACTAGCAGATAAGTCAGGTGTGATGTCAAACGGATAAAGGTTAAATTGATCGATGAATTCTTTCTGCGTTACCCCATTCCCGAGCTCATCACAATCACCTGCAATATGGGCCAGATTACTATATGCTCTCGCGCAAAGCGGGAACACAGCGTCTTGATAATCCATATCCATACCCCCCCAACGCAATGCCATTAACGTATAGAGATATTTTTAAGGCCGAAATTCTCGAATTTAAAGGCACTCTTTTTATATTTTCCATTCACCGAAGCATGGTCCTGCATTCCAATTAATATCCTTTTAGGTAGATTTCCCAGGGCGATGTTTTCTATCTGCTTCGATGCCAACCCTGCTGGCACCGTGTATAGTTTGATCTGTGCTCTGTTAATTGGGTATTTTACTGTGGCGTTAGTAAATTTTTCTCAATTTCTATTTGTTTTGGTGAACTTAATTTCACTCGCCGTACGCGGAGGTATGTCTCCATAATGTGAATCACAACGGGTTTTGCTCCCTCTTCTTGATCAGCATCCAGATTTAAACAGATCTCAGGATTCGTGCGGGTGAGCTTTATTTTCATATCCACCCCATTCACAAGCAACTTCTCCTGGAATGTGAAGTCTGTATGCAGGCGTCCAAAACACTCGTATATCTTCTTTTTAGAATTTTTAAATTTGTCCTTTATACTACTTTCGTCTTTAGCTTGATAATAGCCCTCGGCACTTAAAAAGGTATCCTTCGCTTCTTTGGAAAAGTTCAGACATTTTCCAGATAGGATCGTAGGTGGTAGTACCCCGTTCCTGCCGATATGTTGACCTGATTTAAATATACGTCACACTGGTTGAATGGAGTGCAGAAAGTTTGTTTCAGGGTATACAGCATATTTGTCATCACAGTCCGTTCCATCAGAATAGGCTATACATAGTTTAGCGTAGATGTGCACACAGCTTCGATCAAAAAAGTAAGGATCTGAGCTGGGTATCACGAATTCTATAGGGGCACTCGGGGAACTAATTGTGTTTAAAGGGTTAATTGTAATAATGTCACTGTGTTCAATAGAAACTTGAGTTGGAGGCATGTCAAAGAGGGACAGTTCCGATTTACAACATTGTGAACTACATGGATGGATGAGGCGTGCCATGACGAGTTAGAAATAGTGCCTCCACTCTCGACAAGTAGTAAACAAACTATGATTCACGAAATCAATGTCCTTAGCTTATATCAGTCAAAAAATGGTCAACCATAGGTTTCATTCGCTTAGAACACGTCTTTTTTGATATCCTTTTACGTTTAATGCCACGTGGTGGTAATCCCTTCTTCCCGACAGCCCTTTTCTTTCCACAAATACACATTTTTTTCTTTGCATCTTTGACGATTTCGTCCCGGGTACGCATTAAGTGTCTTTTTAGAGCTTCTTTAGGTTTAGCCCCAGCCAATATGTCTTCTGCTGTTAAGACCTGACTGTAACGCTTTCCTTCCGAGGTATCTGGCACCCCTCTTCAGCAAGGGGACAGTCGTACGTAGTATGGTTGAAAAAATGGATCCAAGTCCACAACCACGCTGGTATCTCATATTTCGATAGACTGTGAAAGGCTTTTTCTCCATTATAACTCAGTGCGTCGAAAGTGCAGCTTTACTGTTAAGCTCCCGTTACCGAATGGGAAATTTTTTCCCTCAATCATTCTTATATATATTGAGATATTGGTTATTAGATTAGCTGCGACATTCACATAATGGGGCTGTCATATGTAATACTGAAACTCCTTCCTCTATGGTTGGGAATGTGAGCAATGCGCAGCAGGCGTGCCTGAGTATCCCCAACAAACTGGTGCTCCACTATATTGCTGTAAATATAGCACATGTCTGGGGTTTATAGCCGTCAACCATTTTCTCCAATTTCAACTGATACATTAGGGTGGACAAGTCGTGTTGTCCCTCGTGAAATGTATCTCTTTGGATGACTGATCGATATCGTCCGTCATAATTTTGAACACTCTTTGGTCTTTAATATTTCGGTTAGCATGTAATTTTAGGGCCACAGTGCATGCATGGGGATCATTGTTTAGGATTTCGTATACTAAATCGCTCGTAAGATTTGAGCTTTTTAAACATACGTTCAAGTCTCACAACATTCTCGGCCTCACCATAGTGACCCGGTCCTAGTGTTACTTCTGTACTGTAATACCGTGCATCCTCAGTCAGGGCGGTACGCATGGTTTCATCTCGAGTTACCCCGGCTTTTTCACACTCATTACAGTCTCTAAGAATCGTAAAAACGGGTTCTTTATAATTAATACTTAAAAAAGGGTATTCAACTGAATTTCGCATATACCCACCTCATACGTATCACGACCCAATTCAATGGGTCCGTGGAGTTCTGTTACAAAGTTGGCTAGTGTGTTGTTAGGGTGTACAGACAGGGACGAGGAGGACGGGAGTGTGACGTAGAAATGGTTAGGCGCCATGTTGCATACTATTTAAGCTTCATTATTGCATCAGCTTTTATATAGGTGTTGAAGCTTTCTGGGTATCCTAGCCATTTCACCAGGTACATTTTTCTCTTTCCTGAACCTTTGCTTCCTAAAATTTTCTCAATTTTAAACACATTTTTTCCTAAATTAAATGTCACTTTCTGCAACTCCTCGCGGTAAAAGCCTCCTGCGATTTCTTCCCCATTCAAATCTTCACGTAATACAACATTATCTCGTCTTTAGATTTCATAGCCCTAACTTTAAAAATCTCGCGTGTCCATCCTTGCTCAAATCCCTTCGCGAATTTATTTCCCGAACGCGACAGCCTTACATAATCATTGATTTTGAAATGCAGTGTGTGGTGGTGTTCCATCTCTTCTCACCTCTGGCGCGTACCTCTTTCTAAAACTCGTTAGGTGTTGTCCCAATCGTGCGATGGTGTGAGCGGTTGTAGGATGAGGCCAATGATTCCAGAATGTCTAGAAATCTGTATGTGTTTTAATGTGTGAAATAGCGTGCATGCGTCCCTTTATGGTACGTTGAACTCTTTCAGCTAAAGATGCCTTATGTATAGAATTGGTAGTGTAGTAGCTGATATTAAACTCTGTCAACATGTTCTGAAAAGCTCGGCCTATAAATTCTTTCCCCATATCCGTACAAAAATAGCCAGGAACCCTGTTTTCTTTCAACATCAACGTTTTGGTGGCTTTAGCAACTGTTTCAGGCGATTTATTTTTCAGAGGAATTAGCCACAGATATCTAGAGAATACATCTATTATGAATAGGATGTAGCGGTAACCATCGTTATACACTGAATATCTTTGCATGTCTGTTAAATCTGCTTGCCAAATAGAGTCAATCGAAGCAGCTGTTGTCTTGGCTGTTTTAAACCTTTTTCTCACAGGTTTATGAAGTGTATAAGCATCCTGCTCCCGCAAAAAACTCTCAACATCTTTTTTCCCTACTCCGTAAACACTTCTGTACAGTCTATCTACGCCTCCGTAGGAGGCTGGGCTAGAAATATCATAATAGCGTCTTCTTAATATGTTAGCCATTTGTATTTTAGAGGCACGTGGGTAGGGTTGATCGTTGTTTAACCTCTTCTTTCTCCTCTTCAGAGGTGTTACCGCCGGGGTGATGGCGTCTTCAATTGTGTCACGTGCGATGCATGTTCCAAGTCTTTTAACCTGTTCAGATTTCCTATCATTGTTTTGGGGACATTTATTTGTTGTAGTCTTGCTTTAATATGCTTCCATCCTGATGGTGAGGGCCTATCCCACTTTCTCACCAGATCATGGACGATGTCTACGATATTCGATCCCTGTACCTTTGCTCCTTCCACAATGATCTCACCTGTATCGGTCCATTGTATGGTGGGTCCTCATTCAATAGATTATAAAGACTTAAACCTTTATTCCTCAATGTATGTGGGAGGGTGCTTTTTAATACATGCTCGATATGTTGTGTCCGACCCATTAATCTTTGGTTGGTCAGCTCTATCGTCGGACACAGGCCCTATGTCACCATGTCCATCGTTCCCGTGCTGTGCCTAATAACCACGGGAATCTCTGTCGGATTCTTATAATTTTCGTACTCGTGAAGAAATTTCTGCAGAGCTTCTTGGTATAAGATTCTTTTCTCATCAGGTGTTTTTTCACTGTTTAATAGGGTTAACAATTCGCTTTCCATTCTTTTAAGCCTGCTTTTACGGGGATCTAGATCCGTGTCTGGATTCTTTGAACTTTGCAGTGAAGCATACACCTCGTGTGGAATCACTACCACTTTCTTCATTATATTAATCTAGTCAGTAAAGGACCCAAAACTGAAAATAAGATGGGGAGGAATGACCCTCCTCTTTGTACAATAATTCGTTTTTTCTTCCCTACAGTTTGACTTTTACGAGCGAGTGCACGTATTATGTTCTTGTAACGGCGTAGGCGAGCCTTCTGAGGTGGTTTCATTGATACATTGCAATTTATAACGTTAAGACAGATTTCACAGATGCATTTTAAAAAGTCGGAGTCGATATTTTTAGCAAACATCTGCTGCATTGCCCGGGGCAGTCGATGATAGATTTTTATTAATTCATGGTATTTCTTTAGCCTCTTTGTCATTCTGGAATATACACCGTTTCAGGCTCGTTTGGAAATATATTCGTTCTTAGAAGCACCCTAAACGTGTTTCGCGGATGAAGGTCGCAAAGCAAATATCCGTAACGCGGGCTTGTAGCTTCTTTATAAACTTCCAAAAACTCCTTACGCTGATTCGGGAACATTTGATTGGCTAATACCCCAATTTGTGATACATCTCTACGTTGCGCGAATAAGACTAGATATTGTGTATTTAACGACACATCGCGCATGTATCTATTTTTGAAAAATAGATTCTGATTGATGAAGAACACGCTTATGTTAAGATGGTGGGAGAATACTGTAAATGTCTCGGCAAACGTTTTATCCATCTCCAACATGAGATCGTCAATTACAATGACTGTATGTTCATTTCCCTTTAACGAATTAACGTCATATACACCTTTGTGGAACAAAATATCATCTTGGTACTCGTTGAACACTGATTGATACGTCGAATAGCACCATATAACTTTATGCACAAATTTTGAGAACATCTCTCCCTTTTCTTTAATGATTTTAAGCATAAACACAGTTTTACCACATCCTGTAGGGCCAGATATAATACATGTGGATGGGCTCGTGAACCTGAATTTTTTTACAGAATCCATTTCTAACACGTCACACTCCTAAGTGGGTCATTTACAAAATATAATAAATATTTAAGTGATGACCCTTATATTCTACAGTCTTGCTTTTCTTCTCCCACAGAACCGTGAATGACGATGAGGTACAGCACCCCATCGATATTACAGATGACCCCGACGACAGTGTAGTTGTGATCACAGAATCCATCCCCGCTGACGAATCCTCACCAGCATACCTGTAGCACGCGACAATTCAAAGCGGAGGCATGATGAAGAGCCCACGTCAGGTATAAAGCGCGCCAGGATTGCGCCGGTTGTTAGACCCCAGTAATAGAGCCTCAATCCTCTACGTCTTACGACACAACCCCCACAATAGTACCTTCCTCAAATATACCCCTTTTTCCTGTTAATTTCCGGGTACATCCTCCACAGCAGCTTCTCGTTCTGTTGAGGATGGCATAACATTCGAGTTGGTGCGCACCGCTACCCCCACCCCAGCCTTGACTAGAAATTGGTATATAATCAGGGTCGATCCTAGATCCATGTATGGCAATGGTGTTGAGCACGAACTACAGCGCATAGTTGAACGTATTGTAGAGTTTGCCCTTCAGAACCGCGACGAACGTGAAATCAGGACGAGCCTGTCCTTCGGATTCAGGTCAGATGACGGTGATGTAGATGATTTTTGGTAGTAATACCGTTCGGACGCTTGGCAGCTGAAGATATAGAGTATATATTAGGCCGTATAATGCAGGCCTCTCAAAGTAGTAAGCCTTCAATATGGACAACTTCACGATAAATATTGACCGTGTATTCCGTGTTGCGAGTCATACTGCCACACCTTACACTCTTAATTTCAATTCTCAGGCTATTTATAGACGGCATAGAAACGCCGATCGTGGTTGCGGCTTTATAGCAGTAGTCTTGGCCCGTATGTTTACTGTACTAAATACACGTGTCAAAAAACATTTGGTTGCCTACGGTAGTGGAGCGTGCCCGTAAACTAGATGTAGACTGTAAACTTGAGTTTGACTGTAATATGGGTCCTGAAGAGCTGAGAAGGGTAGAACAGGAAATGAATGTTCGTATAGTTGTATTTGGAATGGATGATCGTCGTAGGACTGTGTATGTTTTTAAAAGCAGTGTGAGATATCGTACAAGACCCCTACTTATTTTAGGGCTGTCAAGAACAACATATCTACCCATCCGTAATATAAGGGACCTTTACGCGAGTTATGATAAAAGTAAAAAATATGGATGACATCATGATTTGTGTAAGGGATGTATCGAGTTTGCGGATGATATGGTGAGACATTGTAAAGATTGCCACATGGTATGTGCGCAGTGTAAAAGCTCCAAATGTGAAAGCCGCGTAGTTGAAGCTGAGAAGAGGGATTGTGATATGTGTAGATGCACATTTTTCAATAATAACTGTTTTGAGCTCCATAAGTCAATTGGCACGTGCAGGAAAATGAGAATCTGTGAATGTGATGAGTGAATGTGATGAGTGTCACAAATGTGGTAAACGGACAAACGTTTTTAAAACGTTTACCCACGATAACCCTGTGAAAATCTTTGTGTCCTATATTGTCAAGTTAACGGACAAGTTCAACAAAATTACTGTATATTCTAGCCCATAACGGGGCAAAATTTGACACACAGTTCCTTTATAAGGAGCTGCTTGAGCACGAGTCATCTGAGATATTTACAGTGATCCCTTGAAAAGAGGCAACAAACTAATATAGATGCAAATAAGAGGTAATGTACAGTTTAAAGACACTTTATTATTTACATCTTGGAAATTAGCAAAGCTACCCAAGGTCATGGGCGTAGCCGCTGAAGTTTCAAAAGGATATTTCCGTTACACATTCCTCACTAGCGAAACTTTAAATTACGTAGGACTACCTCCACCCAAACATTACTTTAACTATGAATGTGTGAGTACAGATGAACGTGAAGATTTTGACCGATACTACAAGAGTTTTAATGAATCTAATCCTTATAATATAGCTGATGAATGTGAGCATTATTGCGTGAATGATGTGTGCTTGCTTAGAGCATGTTTCCAGGCCTTTAGAAGGATGTACATATGCCGTTTCAAATGCGATCCGTTGCAAGTCGCAACCACCATCGCCTTATTGTTTTACGGTGTACAAGAATAACTTCATGCCAAAAGACACCTTAGCCGTTATCCACAGAAACAATCCCCGCAGTTATGGGCACCACGCTATTTACTGGTTCATACACCTACAGCAACAGACAGGTGTATATATAAAGCATGCCGACAACACGGAGGAAGTACCCATTAAGGTTAATGGTCGTGTTTTTTGGGTTGATGGTCTAAGAGAAAACCGTGCCACTGGTGAGAAGTGTGTACTCCTTTAACGGTTGCGAGTGGCACGGATGCCCCCGTCCTGAGTGTGGAATCGTAGGAGATATCCACGGTAGATCTCCTGCCGACAGTCTTGCATGGACCCGCACCCGTGATCAACTTACAGGCTCCCAGTTCACTCACGAAGTCTTGTGGAGCATGAGTATGATGCACGGATGGAAACAGATGGACAGTACCGTGAAGAAATAAACACGCTCAAACGTTCACTGGTGCTGGATCCTCTCGAATGCGGTGATAGCTTGTTCGGAGGGCGTACAAATCCCTTCAAGCTATACTTTCCGCATACGGAGGGCGTGAAACTCCATTACTACGACTTCTGCTCTTTACATCTCTACGTGATGGAGGACAATCCGTACCCCGTGGGTGCACCTGAGAAACTGGTGGGACCTGATCTGCCCACCATCGAGGTGTTCTCAACAAATTTGAACGGGTACTATTTCAGCCTTTCTTTCGTAGATGTGCTCATCCCATGCGATTTATGGATGCCGATCTTACCCGTCGTTATCGATCACAAGCTCATGTTTCCCTTGTGCGTGAAGTGCGCAGAGGAGAACAATGGGGAATGTAATCATACAGCCAACCAGCGTAAGATCAGAGGTATATATACAAGTCCAGAGCTGGATCTAGCTGTTCGCCATAGCTACAGAATATTGAAGATACATGAGGTGTGGAGGTTTCAGAAGCTACCCAACCTTTTCACGCCATATATAAACGCTTTTTCGAAGGATAAGGTCGAAGCATCAGGGTATCCGTGAGGAGTCGATTCCGAAGATGAAAAATCGGCCTATATTCTACAGATCTACAGAAGCTAAGGCTAACAAAGACCCTAAGATCCATTCTAAGGTTAGCCCGAGAGAAAGGAAAGAGTAGGGGGTTAGGAGAAGAGAATAAGGGGTCAAGTAAGTAGCAACACCTATCACTCGTGGGTTAACATTCATTCAGAAAGAGAAAAAAAGACTCACCATCATCATCCGCCGGCCACTGCCGACAAGTCAGAAAAATAGTCGGAGAGAATAGGAAAGGTTGCAGAACGGTCCACTACTCCATAGGGAGGTAGAGGGGTGAAAGATGAAAGGAAGAAGACTAGAACGCTTACAAACTATGCAACACATTCTTAACTCAAAGCAACACATACTTCCAGCTGTTGCAGACCGATCCTCTACTCCATAGGGAACTAGAGGATGCAGCCACTTGGCTGGAAAGGGGTGAAAGATGAAAAGAAGTAAAATAAGAACGCATTCATTACAAACCATGCAACACATTCTTAACCCGTTAACGCCGAACGTTTTTGTAGGGTTAAGTCTAAATGCGTGTATTTAAAACGGTAGGTATTCTACCCAGTCTGCGTTAGAAGGTTAACTCAAACACTATCATACCACGCAAACTACAGACATGCAATAAAGAGAGTTACAGACATGCAAATAAGGGGAGAAGAAGAAAAAAGTATAAAGAATAACAAAAAGTAGGTTAGTTTACGTAACGAGCCACAACTAATTGTTAGTCTAAATTTTTTTTTTTTTGCTGGCATATCACACGGTGGCATGTCACAAGCTGGCATGAGTCGTTAACAGACTCATCCCCGATTACCAGCCCCAGAGCTCCTGTTGCCAATTTTTTATTTTATTTTAAACAACGTTAATATTTTTAAAATGCCTATCTAGACGGTTTTTAAACACATTAACGCTGGTAGAGTTCACGACGAGCGCGGGAAGATTATTCCATTTATCAATTACTTTAAACGTAAAGAAGTTTTTAGCGATATTAGTAATGAAACGTCTGCCACGCAACTTAAATCCGTTATTATGAGTATTGCTATTATCGAAAGTGAACAGTTTGTCAAAATTTAAGTTATCGATGTTATTAACGATTTTGAAAACTTCAATAAGTTCCCCACTTAATCTCCTAGTTTCGAGTGAATGCAAGTCTAACACTTTAATCCTATCTTCATAAGGCTTGTTGCGCAATGACGAAATTAGTTTCGTGGCAAGACGCTGAACCCTTTCTAACCTATCAATATCCTCACGCAAATACGGGCACCAAAACTGAACGGCATATTCTAAATGAGGCCTCACTATGGAATTGTAAAGGGGCAATATAATATCCTTCGATTTAAATTCGAAATTACGCGCTATGAAGCCTAACATCCTATTAGCTTTTGCGTAAGACTCCAGGCACTGGTTCCTAACTTTTAAATCCTTAGATACGCGTACGCCTAAATCTACTTCCTCGTCAACGCTCGCTAACTCTCAATCATCCATCGTGTACGTGTAATTATTGTTACGAGAACCTATATGCAAAACTTTACATTTGTCTACGTTAAATTGCATCTGCCACTTATTCGTCCACTCCATAATCCTATTTACATCGTCTTGGAGCCTATTTATATCGTCCTCGCTAACAACCCTTCCGCCTATTTCAGTATCGTCCGCGAATTTTGACACGTTACTAGTCAATCTTACATCTATTTCGTTAATGTAAATTACGAATAGCAATGGGCCTAACACTGAACCCTGTGGGACACCGCTACCTACATCTAACCACCCCGATTCACTACCATTAACAACGATCCTCTGTCTCCTAGCACGAAGCCATTCCTCTAACCAGTTAGCTACCTGACCGCGTATACCGTGCGCTTTAACCTTCGCAATTAATCTTCTATGCGGAACTGTATCGAACGCCTTTTTAAAATCTAAATAAATAACGTCAGCCGCTCTATACCTATCGTAATCGCCCACTATTTCGTTATGAAATTCTAACAAATTAGTTAAACAAGACCTATGGCGTCGAAACCCATGCTGACTCCTATTAATCAAATCTCTACTTTCTAAGTGATCGATGATACGATCCCTAACTACGGATTCCAAAAGTTTACCGACAATTGACGTTAAGCTAATGAGCCTATAATTGCTAGCTACTGTGCGGTCGCCTTTTTTAAAAATAGGCGTGACGTTAGCTAATTTGAAGTCTTCAGGAATAATCCCCGTTTCGAGTGACTGATACAAATACTCTACGGCTATGCTGGCGAGAGCATTGTAGGATTTCGTGGTACAAGTGATGTATTGAACTATGTTGTAGAACTAAACTTTATAAAAGCTTACATATACCGTGAAGTAGAAGATACAACACGTGCAGAAGAGAAGCAACGGATGTGAATAGTGAGTCTTGTTGATGAGTGGTGCGACAAGCGATATTATGTCATGTTACATCATACCGACTACTCGTACCCTACGGTTGAGAATGTAAATCTTGTCATGGAGTATCTTAAGTATTTTTACCACTGTATTTATATATATCATGACGAGGTTTGTAGAGAGGTTGTGGCTAATGGCCTGTGTGAGTTTTTAACAGACTTTAGAGACGAGTATCGATTGTTAACCAAAAAGCATAAATATGGTCATATGTTTCTCTCAAATAGTGCACCGGATTGTGAAGATGTTTAGTTTGTGGAAATGAACGTCTGGTGAGTGATAAAACATTAAAACCGGTATTACTTCATGTACCTGAAAATTTCTCAAAACATCTACCCAATATAATGGGATACAAGTATTCATGTTGGAACAGCGCCGTACACGTTTCATCAGCTTATGATGTGACTCACTCCTCCCGTCGAGCCGATCCGTTGCATGTGGCTCATAGTCATCTCAGAGCTTGAACCGACTGGACGTGCACTCCTCGAATACGATGGAACTTCCTTTGAGCAGCATTCTCAATGTCGTGTACGATGTGTCCTTAACGAAGTCGTTGCGCGTGTTCAGGCGTAAAACCGGTGCCATTAACTATGTACTGGAAACGACTTGTAGACAAACAAACAAACGGAATGTTGTTTATTTAAGTGTTGAGGAGATGAATAGAATCTTCGTAGTAGTTGAGAAGTGGCGTGAGGATCGTTATAAAATTCCTGCAGGTGTAGGTACAAGAAGAGAGCAGATTAGTGACACCCCCTCATATGCCGTTGTTTGTACGTTGTGTATAAATAACGATCAGCCATGCATTGATATACGACTGATGTGGAAGAATGCTTCTGATAATAACGTTCTTGTCCCTACGCGAAACCGTTTCGTCCTCGAGAGAATGTTTGAAATCGTCGGATTCCGGAAGTTGAAGCCTATATTAGACGTGCATATTACGGATATGCTTTATTTTAATACGATTCTTGAATACATATACACCTCTCTGATCTGATCGATGGGTATACCGAGTGTTGGACTGAACAAGGCGAGAATGGTCTAGAGCTGGATGCTTATTTTAAAGGTTTAGACTCTTTGAAATATCATGAACTTTGGTACAAAGTACTTGAGCGGTACAGGGCTGAGCTCACCTACACCGTTCACCCTGAAGAACTATTTCTTTATATAATGAGCAGCTGTCGTAACGACTTAGAAGATTATTTCAACTGCCGCTATGCATTGTGAAGAAGAGTTCACAATTGAAAAGCTCGGGTCGGTAAAAATAAACTCTCGATTGGAAAGGAGTGTTTATAAACTTGTATTTAATAATGATGTTGTGGCTAACGATGGCTTCTTTGTGCGTGCTTTTGATTGTATTCTAGTCGTATTTAAAGGTAACTCGCCAACCGGATGTAAAGTGGGCACAAAAATAGTATTGAACGATATGAAGGCCATTTATGTAGAGTACAGGTTTCCCTATAACTTGAGCGGTGAAATAATATTAAGCCACGTTTATTGCGTAGTGCAGAGCAATGATGATGTGACTGTAGACTCGATTACGTGTGAGTTTAGTGTTTTGCGCAGTAGAACAAAGTTAATATATTTTGATGTATATTTGTTTTCAATATATTTAATTATTTAACATTGTGTATATATATATATATATATATATATATATATATATATATATATATATATTTATTTATTTATTTATTATTTTATTTCTCCTGTACTGCTATATTGATGGTTATACTCCATCGTTTTGTATTTCTTATTTTTTATTTTTTTATTTTAGTTAAAAGTGCAGTAGAAGATAAAGTGTATGTATTTATTTTCAATATATTTAATTATTTAATATAATTGTGTATATATATATATATATATATATATATTTCTCCTGTACTGTTATATTGATGGTTATATTTTTTTTATTATATACATATTCCTCGTTCATATTTCTTATACTATTATTATTATTTTTTTTTATCATATATATTCCATCATTTGATTGTATATTTATTTTCTATATATTTCTGATTCCAATAATTCGTCTAAATAAACAATGATTTAATGGTGTTTTATTTAATTCTTTTGATTGTAAACTATATTATTATTTAATTATACCAAATGGCTGGTTAGGTCTTCTAAGCCAACTGACCGATTTCTAAGCCAACTGTCAATAATATATGTTTTAGTTAAATAAATAGCGCAATCTGGCAACTCAACCTGTACAAACCATTTACACCTTCTAAACCAACTGGCGGACTTACACCTTATAAGACAGCGGGCGCTCAGATGAACTCTCATTATGCGTCTGGCTCCTGCCAGGCGAACACCCTTCCTCTTCCTCCTCCTCCTCTCTTTCTCTTGGGGGATAACTCCGCCTCCAAGTTGCATAACCCCTTGTTGCTCTTGCAACATTCCCCCTCCCCCTTTGGTGCATAACTCCCTTCATTGCATACTCCCTCACGCTTTGTTTCATAGCCCATTTGCAACATCGTCCAACATTGCATTGCATTTTTGCAACATTCTTGCACTCGTCCATTTCGCGCCCATTCTACTGATTAATACAGAAAAATTAGGAGGTTATAAAGGTTGTCGAAATAATGTATTTGGAGTTTTGGGTTCTTGGATGATTGAAAGACAGATCAAGTGCCAGGCGAGAGTGGAACAACAAAGTCTGATCAAAACAAGGGACAACGCGGCGCGACAGACAGAGAGGATCAGACATACAGAATGACAGAAACACAGAGTGATAGAGTCAGAGTCGTTGGAAGCAGTTTGTTCATCTTAAGATCGTTTTGCTCTCTTGTACACTTTTTGTTATTTACTTTACTACTTTCCTTTTATCATTGTTCTTTCTTCTCTTTACACTCGCTCCAACGTACTTTATAAATGTGGGTAGACCGCTTGAGCCTTTGAGTGCCATTAAAATTTCGAACAAAGCAAAGGGACCGGGGATAATTGCACACTATTATTTTCTATTTAATGACTTTTTATTTATGCCGAAACAATTGAACAAACGGGGGAACACAAGTGCGGACTATCATTAACATTTTACCGCAGAGAGAGACAATTAACTATTCTTAATTCACATTAACATTTTAATAACAAAAACCTAACGAGGACGCCCGCCCAAAGACTGAATTGCCAAAATTGGGCATTTTTCTCGGCCCATTGCAGGTGTTGCCAATTAGTATTTTATATTTTTAATTTCAAACAAAACATTATTAATTTCTTATTTACGTACAAGCCATACTTAAATTTCTTATTAAACATTATTAATTTCTTATTTACGTACAAACCATGAGTAAATTTCTTATTAAACATTATTATCTTTATTATTAAACAAAATCAATACAAGACACTCTATTAAACAAAATCAATACATGACATCTCTCTTGTTAATGGTTTTTCAATTTCTCTATTCAAGCCATGGGAAGTAGGGCATATATAAAGATGAGTTAATAACAGTAAATTAACTCCATTTTTGAACGGGTCAGCCGGCGACAGGGAATCTCCTGTCCGCGGCCCTAGGCTTTTATTCATGTCACGCTCGAGGCTACATCGTTTTTGAAGGCCTACTTAATTTTCGGTCAAGGCTTAAACTTGTATCTTGAATTGTATAACGTAAGTGTAAAGTGAAAGTAATGTGAACATAAGATTAAAAGTATAAACATTTTTGTGTTTCATAATAAAGCAGTTTATATTATATATACTATAAAAAGGCAGTCCTGTCTGTGCATCTGTAGACACCATGTATTTACTATTAAGCGATTCTGAATATATAAATAAATGCGCTTTGCTTTGTTTCAACTTGTTACTCAAGCGCGTTAAAATTTTCATTGCTTGATACAATGGGTTCGATTGTGAAGCTTATGATTTTCATTGCTGTGTTTTTTTCTATAGTTTTATTGATCGAATAATTGACCCCCCAATTAATGAGGGTCCAATTATTCGGTCAATAAAACTATAGAAAAGAACGCAGCAATGAAAATCTTAAGCTTCACATCCGAACCCATTGTTTCAAGATTTATGAAGCTAAAGATCTTCAGTGCTGCGTTCTTTTCTATAATTTTATTGACCAAATAATTGACTCCTCAGTAATTGGGAGGCCGAAGGTTCCAGCATCGCAGGTCTAGCTAAATGGGCCTGTAATGCCCACTTTTGCTAGTTATTATAAAAGTTAAATTCATGAGTTTAATACTACGGTTCGACAAAAAAAACATCAATTTACTTAGTTGTGGTTCAGTAGTACAAAAACAAAGGTAAACTGATAGTAAAAGATGAATAGTCACGTTACCATCCCGTGTGGGTGTGTTGTAGTAACACACCAACCCACGGACGAGTAATGGATGGTCTATCCACCAGGAAACCCCGAACCCTTTATTGATAGCATGCTGGTGTAATAGAATGGTAACCACTACACAGCCTTCGTTGAAACCCGAGCCCGAACCCTTTAAACTCCCGTGGTGCCACATTTACAAGAAATTATTAAAATTTCAAAGTGTTAGTCTACTAATGGTGTTTGCAAATAAATTATAAATTATGGTTTTATACTTAGCTCTTTCATGTTGTTGTTGTTGTTGTTTAGCCGATCAGCCCACCCTGATCGAGCAAGCCGGCGGCACGCAGGTAACCGATCGCCCTCTCCGGAGTGGACCAGAGGTTCAGCGCACTAGTGATGTTGTGTTGTGTTCGTTGTTGTGCTAGAGCGGTACAGTCCGTCATAATGTGTTCAATTGTTTGTGGTGTGTCTTGGCACAGGTGGCAGGTGTCGTCTATGGAGTTGTCTAGTCTGTGTTTATATGTCCGTAAGTTTGGGTGATGTCCACATCGGAATCGTGCTAAGTTAACTCGATCCGATCTGCTCAGGCTGATCTCTGACCTGTTAATGGGTGGCGGCTTCGCACCTAGGACCGCATTCGGACCGAGTCGTGTCAGTGCTTTGTGGGTTAGGTGTGTGTGTATGTGTTTTCTGTACTGTGTGATGTCTGTGGGGCGTGGTATGGAATGGAGTATTTCGTTATAATATCTCTCTGGTGTTACCTTAATGGTGCGAGGTGTTGGTGCATGATTGTACATGTAGTGGCAATGGGTGTTGTGGGTTAGTTGTCGCTGCTGCCATGAATTGTGTTCCCCTCATGTCTAAATGTTCCCTAACTTTTAGTATTTTTGTTTCTGTGTGCAGGTGTTCTATTGGTGTTGTTTGAGTGCATCCTGTAATGATACGAAGTGCGTTGTTTTGTATTGTTTGTAAGGTGTTTATGTGTGTGTTTGAGATAATGGGTGCCCAGCATGGGCTAGCATAGTCCATAACTGAGCGAATATATTGTTTGTATATGAGTGATGTTGTTTCCTGCTGGTGTCCAAAGTTTGTGCCTGTTAGTACCCTAAGCGTGTTAAGTCTTGACGTACATTTGGTTTTAATGTCCTGAATGTGGTTTGCAAAAGATAATGATGTGTTGTATGTGACACCAAGTATTTTGATTCTGTGAGTGTGTGGAATGTTGATGTTGTTTAGTGTAAGCTGTGGAATTACTGGTGTTCTTTTGTGTTGCTTGTAAGCAAGGTGATGGTTGATTTTGTGGGCGCTACTTTGAGTCTATTGTGTGTGAGCCAGTCTTGTATACTGTTTATGTATGTTTGTAGGTTATTTGTAGCGGTGTCGATGTTGTTGTGGGTGGATGTTAGAGTGATATCATCTGCATATGATGATAAGGTAAGCTTGTTATCTATGGGTGTTGGAATGTCATGCATGTATAAGTTGAAGAGTGTTGGTGAGAGAACAGAGCCTTGAGGGACCCCGTTCGGAAAAAGCTTGTTTTGGATGACTTGCCATTAAATGTGACATGTGAGTATCTTCCTGAGAGATAGTTGCTCAGCCACCTTTTGGTGTTATTGTGCATGTTTGTGTTGAGTATTTTGTTTATGAGAGGGAAGCGTGGGATAGCATCAAATGCTTTACTAATGTCTATTGTTGCTAATAGTGTACGTTGAGCTGGTCTTCTGGAGTTGATGCCATCCATGATGTGCTGCGTGAGGTTAGTGAGTAATGTCGTGGTTGAGTGGTGAGGTCTGAATCCATGTTGAGTAGGCGATAGTGGTATGTGTGGGTTGGTGATTTGTAAGATTAGTCTTTCTGTTACTTTGGAAGGTGTGCATAGTAAAGTAATGGGTCTATAGGAAGCTGGTTCTGTTGGATTTTTGTTTGGTTTGAGTAGTGTAATAATTTTACCTTGTTTCCATATGTCAGGAATAATACAGTGTTGGTATGAATATGTGCTGATATTTGTGAGAGCTAATATTCCTTGTGGGCCCAAGTGTTTAAGGTGTATGTTAGATATGTTGTCTGGTCCAGTAGCCTTCGAATTCTTAATGTTTTTGATGATCTTGGTGGTCTGGTCTGTATTGAAGGGTGTAATGGTCATGTCGAGTCTGTAGGTTTTCTTGTGTCTGGCTGTTTGTCTGTCTGCATGTTTCTGGTTGTTGTCTCTGTTTAAGTGACTTATCTTTGCGTAGTGATTAACTAGAATGTTAGCTTGTTGTGTGTATGTTGGATATTATTTTGGCTGCGACAGATAGCCGCGTGTGAGGTGTGAATGCCGCTGTTAGAGTGGGTAATGCTGTTTATAGTCTTGTATAGCCTGTATGTATCTGTGGAGTGGTTTAGTGTTGTATGAATTCCCTGAATGTTTCTGTTTGTTTTTCTTTGAGTTTGTTGTTTATTTCTGTGTTGAGCTGTTGTATCTGCTGTTTTATGGCTTCTGTGTGTGGTGTTTGTCTGTTATATTTGAGGTTGTTACGTTGCCTTATGAGGGGCTATTTCTCTAGTGTAATTTGGGTTGTATTTCCTAATGTTGCCCTTGGGTATGTATTTGTTCGCATTATTGATAATCTGATTAAATGTCTTGAGTGTTGTATCGATGTTTATGATGGGTGTGCTGTTTAATGTGGTGAATTGTTCCTCAGTCTGTATTTTGAACTGTGCCCAATCAGCTTTCTTGTAATTTCTGTAAGTGTGCCTAAGGCTGTTGGGGCAGAGTGTAGAATGTGTTGTAATGATGATGGGCAGGTGGTCTGATGACAGTTGTTTTTCTGTTCTCATTGTGTATGTGTTGCTAGTGAGGGGAACAGAACGTTATGTCTGGGGAGGAGTTTGAGTATCCTGTTGATGTGGTATGTGTGTATGTTCTTCTGTATTGTTAAGAATGAAGAGGCTGTTTAGTTGTGTGGCTATGTTGGCGCCTCTGGTGTTGTTTTGGTTGTGCAGGTACCAACTAGTGTCTTTGGCGTTGAAGTCTCCTCCTAAGATGACATTAGTGAGAGAGGCAAGATTGTGTAACTGTGGATTGTAATTGGCTGGCACCTGAGGTGAACTATCTGGTGGGATGTAAATGTTGATTAGTGTGGTGTTGTGTTTTGCGCGTGTTTTAATGTTAACTGCCTGTATTTCTATCGTGTTATCTGCTTGGATTGTGTTTGTAATGTTTTGGGTAGCATCAGTGTAGCTAATGCTTTTACGTATGTAAGTGATGAGTCCACCCCCGTTACCCCCAGTACGATCTTGACGGATCGCCGTGAAGTCAGGGATGGTGGGTGTTTTGTGTGTGCGTTTTAGTTTTGTTTCTTGTATAAGTGCTATGTGAATGTTTTGTTTGTGTACGAATTCCCTAAGCTGCATGATTTTGTTTGTGAGGCCATCTACGTTGTACTGTAATATGTTAATATTATACTTCTGCATGTGTCTCATGGTACTATTGTGTCTATGTCTTTGTGTATGGTGACATGTGTAAGTTGTAGTGGGGCCTGGATTAGTCTTAATGTCGCCAGAGAGTAAGAGTAGTTCGGGGAGCACGCAATTGTTCCCTGTAATTGAAAAAATAGCACGCTGAGAATAGGTCCGGCCCCGGGAGCCGATCGGCACTCTGACCGTGCCACGCAACAGGCCGTCGACTGCCAGTCTGGCCAACCGTAGACAGCCCGCTGCACGGAGATTTGAGGAAGTTTGGCCACCAGCGCGTTGATGTTTTGGTTTGACGTCGCTTCTTCGCGTTGACGTGTCCTGCGCTGGAGGATGCAGCCACTGTTTAGAAGCTTCCTCGTCAGCTGCTAACACTTTTTTCACGTTGTTCTAGCTACTGTACCTGTTCAGACGTTTTTTATAAACAAATCTTTATAAACAAATATGCAATTTATTGCCCTCCTCTCTGCTAAATTGCTCTAATATGGACTCTGTTTCTTCTCTTTCTTTTATTTTCACTAGAAATATGTCTAAAATTCAATCATTGAAGCTAGTTCAAGCTAGCTCTTTTATGTAACTTATCTTAGCTGAAAGGATAGCTACTGGAATATATATATATATATATATATATATATATATATATATATATATATATATATATATATATATATATTGCGTATAATATTTTTTTGGTGTATTTTGCCAGATCGAGGCTTCTGAAGAATATGTTAATATTCAAAACGTATAAAAGACTGGATACCATTGGGTCTAATTATTACTTTAAAATATGTCCCGTCTAAAGTTGGAGTAAAAAGAAATTGTCTCGTGAAAACATTGCATCATAATTTCACTCGTAATCAAGATGAGATGTCGCCATGGATATTAGCTTTACTTAAGTGCATTCATCTCTCTCTCGCTTCCCTGAACTGTGGCAACTGCTTCCCTGAAAAAACTCTGATGTGCCCAAATTAAACACACTACCAGATGGCAGTTACACTGGTAAAAACGCTTGAAGAAAACTGATAACGTTGTTCACACGCTTACAACCGAGTGTTCTGACTGTCAACATTAGTATTCGTTGCTGGAAGGTTGCTCTTTTCAATTAGTGACTCGTGTATGGTTCATTTATTGCCCACTTATTAGTGAGTCGTTCTTTGATATCTTCTAGATTCTAGAAGATTGGAGTCAATCCTGAAAAGGTTGGTTATCTGAATGTACGAGTATATTATCCTTCGCCAAACGTATCTCCTCTTCACTCGAATCACTTCAGAGGCTTGTACAATCTTACTTTTCTGGATCTGGAAGCTGCCATTCTTAATTAAATACCTGAAAACGCTTTCGCAAACATACAAAACTGGAAAAAATTCTTCATTTAAGAGAGGATAACTTGCACACGGTCAAGAAAAACACATTTCAACCTTTGTTGTAACTCAAATTCTAAAGACTGAGATTAGACAATGTCTTCGATATCCGAGGGATTGTTCGACAACCTCCGAAACTTAAAATTTTTACATTTTTGTTTCAGTAATCTCGAGAGGCTTCTTCCAAATATTTTTTACCATTCGGAATCTCTTCAGAACCTAACACTTGTGTCCAACAAATTGACAGCCTTGAATGAAGATTTGTTTTTTCAAAAATTCTAAACGTTACCATGTTAATTTCAAACGAAATAAGTTGACAGAGTTACCGCAAGGCTTGTTGAGGAATTGCTCCGAGTTGCGCATAGTAAAGTTTGCTAAAAACAGTATCAAAAATATTCCTGAAAGTTTCCTTGAATCAAATTCCAAAGTTACTGAAGTTGAATTCAATGAAAATAATTTAAAAACTTTGCCCGATTATAATTTTCGTAACTTATCGTCATTGAAAGTTGCGAATTTTTCGGAAAATTACTTAAAATTGTTATCCACACAACGTTGTTTGCAGAAAACAGGAACTTAAACACTATAGATTTCAGTAGCAACTTGCTATCAAGTTTGCCTGCCGGCTTGTTTGATTTCACCGTCAATCTGCAGTCACTGAACCTGAATAATAACAGTTTAGTGAAGACCATTGAGGGAATCACGATTAACTATGCCTTTGCTCTGGCCCTTCATCCCAACCTCGAAAACATAGACTTTAGTTACAACGAGTTCAGAGATTTCCCAGTGCAGGCTTCTTTAAATTAAAGTATTTGAACTTGGAGGGCAAGTTCATTCGCGATGTTTTACTGAACGACATTTTGGAACTGGCCAACGACAGCGAGGTTAACCTGAAGAAAAATAAGATCGAAACTATCCTGATGTCCATAATGCCCGAAAATAAGAGTCAGTGTGGCTTTGGGGAAAAACAACCAAACCTGCGATTGTCATCTCTACAACTTGGTAGACACTATTCAAAGCTATAAGTCCGATCTATCTACGAGGGCCACTCAGTATTTTTGCCCCACCTTTTTTTTTCTTTCCAAGTTTCCTTGTAAGTTCCAGAAATTTTGTACACAAGTAGTTACATACCTATTTTACAAGTTTTTATTTTTCCAAATAGTCTCCATCCTTTACTACGGCTTTCCTCCACCTCGAAACAAGGGCCTTTATTCCTTGCTGGTAAAAGTCCGCTGGGTTCCGCTGGAGCCACCTCTTAACCTCCTCAACAACCTCATCGTCACTCTGAAACTTTCTGCCACGAATAGCATCCTTCATTGGCCCAAACAAATGGAAGTCTGAAGGTGTCAGATCCGGGCTGTATGGAAGATGGGGTAACACAGTCAAGCGCATTTTTGTGATGGCCTCTCTTGTTTGCAAACTGTTGTGTGATCTTGCGTTATCGTGCAAAAGAAGGACGTCTTCCAGTTTTCTCTCCGGTCGAACTCGCTTTATACGTCTCTGGAATCTCTGTAGGGTACAATATATGCTCCGAGTTGATTGTTTGTCCTTTCTTCATAATGTCCACCAGAATCACCCCTTTCATGTCCCAGAAGATGGTGGCCATAACTTTCCTGCAGAGGGACCCATTTTGAACTTTTTCTTGCGTGGGGAGTCTGCGTGATGCCACTCCATGGATTGGCGTTTTGTTTCAGGTTTAAAGTGGTCTACCCAAGTCTCATCCCCAGTCACAGTTCGTGAAAGGAAGTCATCCCCTTCTGTCTCGTTTCGAACCACAACGACTCAGAAGCAATTTCTTTTCTTTGGGCTTTGTGATCTTCATTCAGTTCGCGAGGAACAAACCGTGAACACACTTTTGAGTATCCCAGTTGCTGAATTATCGTATTCACACTTCCTTCACTAATTCCTAGCTTCAGTGATAGCTCCTTGTATGTGACGCGCCGATTTGATTGAATGATGATGTTAGCACGTTGCACAGTGTGAGATGTCACAGCCGATGCCGGGCCACCGCTGCGTGTCTCATCATCGAGGCTGGCTCTCCCTCTCTTCAATGATCTCACACGTTTAGACCAGCGTCCAACTGTGCTTCGATCAACAACAGCATCTCCGTAAACGTTTTGTAGACGTTTGTGAATATTTCCAACTGTTTCTTTCTCTGTGGTTAAGAACTCGATAAAGCTCTCTCTTTACGACGCACATCACTGTCAGACGCTATTTCGAAACTGCGTTAACCATCGGTCTTATACAAGGGCGTTTAAAAGCGGTTTTATACAAGGAGGGGAGGTTCAGAGTGGAAAAATCCGGTTATATGGAGGGCAGAAAGTTCAAACTTACGGCAGCCCCATGGCCTATTATTTAGCTAAGAAAAAAGGGTGGGGCAAAATATATTGAGTGCCCCTAATAGGTACAGCTTCTACTCTATCCAGTACGAGGGGGGGGACAGTCTCTTGAAGAAGATAAAAAACAACAGGAGAAACCAAGGTCGGACATTCATGTAGTAGATAAGAGGAATCTGGTGTGCCAAAGGACGAACTTCCTCGCAAATCAGCGCCTCACCTCCGTCAATCTGTTTCAGTTGACGTGCGAAATGTGTGAAGTGGACTGCAGCCTGGACTGTCCTTGCCGATACCGTCCCATCGATCGCATGATCACTATGAACTACTCCGGTTAATAGATGGAACACGCACCCAAGGTCAGGTTCAGTCGTAATTACAACTAAACACTTGATCTGAGTGGTAACCAGATAACCGGCTTTAACTTCTCCTGGGACGCATCTATCGTCAACCTCATTCTCAGCAACAACAACCTTACCCTCTACAACCCCAATAACGAAGTCCTCCTACCCCCTAAACTAAGGTTTATCGATCTCAGAAGGAACAACCTCACCCACCTCGATGAAAAGTTCCTCACACTGGTCAACTTCACGGTCACTATGATTGACGTTATCTCCAAACCATGGGTGTGCAACTGTGCAGTCAAGACCCTCCACAACTTAATTCAAGCGCAGTACTTAAAGATAAGTCTGTAACAGGGCGTATTCGGTCAAAAGTCAGAATTGGGCATATGTCCTAGATTTATAAATTAAACAGAGCCTTAAAGGTTGAAAACAACAAGGGTTAAAAGTCCTTTTTAATACTACTTCGAGCAATACCCAGCCAGTGACTTTTGTATTACACCGCTCGAGGAAGAGTGTGTTGTCCAATACAAGTCAGCTTCCATTAAATATCCACAACTATATATATATATATATACTTCGGTGATGGTGTGGTTAACGTCGCTGACTGCGAATCCATCGGCCCCGGGATCAAGACCCGATGACTGCAGCCGACGCAGGAAACCCAGCTGTACATCCTTCCACACAGTAGGAATTGGTTGGTAGATAAATGGATAGCCTGGGTAGCCAAGTGGTTAAGACGCTGGACTGCTGGTGGGACGTGGTTGGGAATACACGTTAAACTATAGGTTAACCAAGGTGTATGTATATACTGTGTATATACATCTTACCTTACAACCTTACAAAGGTTCCGCGCGATGATTTCTCATTTCGCGAAGGTCAAGCTTGTCGCCCCTCCTCTCGAGTTGACCTGGTGAAGTAGTGAGTTGGATTCTTGCGCTCTCCACCTCACACCTCACAACCTCTCCACCTCACAACCTCACATATATATATATATATATATATATATATATATATATATATATATATATATATATATAATTTCACTTTTAAGTTTTCTGGAACAAATTCCATTAAAAACAACTGAATATATAAAAGTGGAAGTTTTATCAAAACTTATAATGATCCGTAGAATATTCTCTCTCCACCCCCCCTCCCCCTTTACATATATATAACAGGTTTAGGTTGAAAGGACTTTATTTATTTTTTGTGTTGTGTATCCTATTTTCGATTAAAAGCTTTACTTAAATCTAAAATTAGAGATAATACTTGCATTGCGTGGAAACTGACATTTTATCTCCCCTTTTTTTGTATCCCCCATTGGTAGATGGAGTAGATACATTAAATTTTAAATATTGACCACTAATTAAAATAGGCGAAATGTAGCTGAAAGTGAATATATTGACAAATCTGATCATTTTCCATTTTCAAGTTTATTTCAAAGAAAAATACAGTCAAGTGCAAAATAACCATTATAATTATTGCAGAAGAATTTGAATGATTTTATAATTTGTGTGGAACTTATTTTAAAAACTGAAGATGCAATTTAATAAAATTTGTTATAAACAATAAATTTTTTGACAGGGTTCTTTGAACTTTTAACGGCCACCCCCAACCATCCCCCTACAGTTCAGACACAATGTTGCTTAACTTTGCTGATCAACGGGAATCGGCCGACATGGCCACCATGTGTCGGCACAATTGTTATTAAGAAGTTTAGGAATGAGATTGTGTAATTTGAAAGCTTTGTTACAATACTGTAATTATAGAAGTGTTCGGTTGGTGAGCCCATCTTTCATAATGGCTTCCTAGTTGTTATTTTTGGAACATTCGGGTGTGTGTGTGTGTGTGTGTGTGTGTGCGCGCGCGCAGGGTACTGGACACAAGTGAGGTCGAGGCTGTGATAATTCACAGATTTAGTTGGGTAATCATTTTGTGAAGGATGAACTTGTGGTACTTGGGAACATTAAAAAATTTATATTAAAACCTAAAAACATTTTTACTCTCGGGAAAAGATGTGGTGCTGAATGGTTAGGTTACGATAGGTGAGGTTAGTTAAGGTTTGGTTAGGTTAGGTTAGGGTGATTAGCGAGTACCTCACCGCAGTGGCGTAGTTAGAGGGGAGGCCGGGGGGGGGGAGGCGAGCGCCCCCCCATCAAGCCTCAGAAAGGATTTTGTAGGAAAATTTCTCCCTCTGTCGGAAAATTTGAATAACACTTCCTTTATCTTTTCTGTTTCACTTGTATTTGTACTTAAAAGAAGAGCTCCAATTAATTTGTAAGTGTTTTCAATATGGTTGTTGTAGCCACATTATTTTTTTCATTCTGTTATGGTGGTCAGTATAATATATAATGTTGCAAATTTTCTGGTCCATTGTTACACAGAGTGCATTGTGTATTTTCCCTTGTGAATCATTTTCTTTAATTTAATGGTAGTGTATTCTGCTTTTGTATTGCATTACTGAATACTGATGCGGGTGTGTTATCAAATATGTGTTCCTCGCACTTAATAGATTCTTTGTATTGCCTGTAAATTGTTATGCTTGATGAGATAGATGATTGATAAACGGTATCTTTGTCAAGCCTGTTTGTCGGAAAATTTGGGCTTTTGACCCCCCCCCCCCTAAAAATTTCTAGCTACGCCACTGCCTCACTGCTTAATGACTTAACAGAACACCCCCTTCGAGCCCTCAACTTTGTCCGAAACTTTTATCACGCCCTTCTCGGTTCCATAGCAATAATAATAATAATAATAATAATTTTATGGTTCTTTTATATATATATATATATATATATATATATATATATATATATATATATATATATATATATATATATAGTGTATATAATATATGATAGTGCGACAGTCAATGCATTCCAAAGCATATGTAGCGTAGTTAAGTAAACAATATAAAACAATATTAACAGCAACAACAACAATAATAATAATATCAATATTACAATTTATTATTGTATTTATACGAGTTGATGGTGCACATCAGTTGCTACAGGAAGCATACACACACACACATGACATGTGTGTACACGTATCTACACATATATACGTGTATATGTCAGGTACATGTGTGTATATCCATAAATACGCACCCGCGTACATATATACACACATGCCCATTATACATTCGGAAAAATGGGACGGTAATGCCTTCATATATTTACATAGCAAAGCACTACCATTAACAGGCAAAGTTTATACTTCATTGGCAGAATGGAGTTATTATAAATCTTAATAGATAATACAGAGTAGCGAAGTTATGTACACTAGCTTTAACGATATAGAGGCAAAGAGAGAAAAGTACATAGAGATTATCTGTTGTAAGCCACAAACATATGTTGAGAAATACATACAGTTGATGTCTGATTTGATCCTGTAAAGTATTAATATAGTTATTTGCGCTACTGTTAGTTGATTTGTACGTTGCTAGTATGTTGAGAGAGGTTTTGTCAAGGGTATGATTTACCGCACATGTTTCAATGTGGTGTTCCACTGTACAGAGTGAGTACATTTTTATGCATTTTATGGTATTTTTATGTAAATGTGCTGAAAGTGCCAAAAAATGTATAACCCGATTAAAGAAAAAGATGTTTACACGGGTTCTCTATGAAGGTTTTCGTAAGTGTAATTACATGGAAATCCTTTTTAATTAAAAATAATGTATCTTTGAGGTCATCATGATGTTTAGCGAGGCTTCTAATATTAAAGTTCAAACTGATAAGTGACCATCACTCGGTTTTGTGTTCAGGTCGTTAGTAGATCGGTATTTTGAATCTCTATCAATAAAATTGGTACCTATAAAATCAGTCGTCCCAGGGGGATGAGCACGTGTTGGAATTTTAAGAATGTGCGATAGAGAGTGGATTTCAGTGAATGAGTGCGTGTATAAAACGATAAACTTTGAAAGAAAAAAAAGAAAATAGACGACACTTAATTATTTCTGAAGATAAAATTAATGAAGGTGAAGACCCTAAATTATAAGGTGGAATCATTGTTATCATGTATAGATTAGAATTTGATTGCCGAGTTGAGGTGGGAAGAAATACACACACACACACACACACACACACACACACATATATTATATATATATATATATATATATATATATATATATATATATATATACAGGGTGGGCCGAAAGTCTGGATCCATAGGAAAATATTTATTTTAATACATAAATTACAACAAATGGTAAATACTTAAAATGAATATCAGCTTTAACTCGTAAATGCGTATCCGTGATACTGTACAGTAGTTCGTACTCCAGTATAAATACTCAAATACTTTTTTTATTTCAGCCCAGAAATGGCTTCGAATCTAACAACAGAAGACCGGGTAGAACTTGTGCTCATGTACTCAAGACAGGGCGCTACACACAGAGAAGTTGCTACCGAATTCAATAGAAATCATCCTGATAAGCATCCAGTAACACATGCGACTGTTGGCAAGTTGTTTAAACGTTTTCAAGAAACAGGAAGTGTACATGATACGGGCGTTCTGGTCGTCCAAAAACTGCAACTGATGAAAATACCTCTGCAATGGTATGTGAAACTTTGACGAATAGTCCAGTAAAGTAAACAAGAAGATTATTAAATGAAACAGGCATCTCGAGAACGTCAATTCGAAGAATTATTAAAAATCATAAATTCCATCCCTAAGTGTCTCGATGTCAGAGGCCGCCAATTTGAGCATTTTTTATAATTTGTTGTTTATACTGGAGTACGAACCACTGTACAGTATCACGGATACGCATTTACGAGTTAAAGTTGATATTCATTTTAAGTATTTACCATTTGTTGTAATTTATGTACTAAAATAAATATTTTCCTATGGATCCAGACTTCCGGCCCACCCTGTATATATATATAGTAAGCCCTACAGTAAGCTCTCCGTATTCGCGAGTTCGTTTTTCGTGAATTCCAAGTATTCGCGAATTGGTAAATGTATACCAATTCCTAATTCGCGACCTATCAACTTCGTCTTCGCGAGTTTGCGTCTCCTCCCACCCACCCTATCAACCCAGGGCGTCCGCTCTGTCTTTCCTTCTCACTTCAGTTCTCGAACCACAAACACCTCGCTGCGCCTCTCAACTCGTTATTGTGAACTTGTGCTATTTATTTTGCTTATTACTTGCCCTTAATCATGGCCTCTAAGCTGAATGCGAAAACTCTCTCAGAAATTATACAAATGCAAAAAGCCGTCACTGACAAAATTATGGAGTTGGATCCAGTGATGGAGAGGAGAATTAAGTTCAAGAGTGAGGTGGAGGCTGCCTCGCTACCCCGAAGAACTCCGTAGAACCCTCAGCATACAGCGAAGCAGATGCCCATCACAATGGTTTTTTTCAGCTTTCAGCCTATACTTCAGCCACCACTGCTTCCACTTCAGCTTCAGGCACCACCACATTAAACGATCCTCCCGAGGAATCATCCTTCTGACTTCCCCTCCAACACTACCGCCACCGTCATCACATCATCATAATCATCATCATGAAGAGTAAATAAAAACACGCTGTTCGGTGTAATTTATTTTAATCATTGTTCTTAAACATTTATCATTTCCCTCCTATGTTCAGCCTAACCCAGGAACCTAATTCCATTTTTCCCACTGAACCAAGGTATCCACATTCGCGAAATTTTTGCAGGAACATAACCCTTACGAATACAGAGGGCGTACTCTATACATATGTACAATTGCCCGCATATGTAATGTTCCTCGCCTCACAGACGACTCCGTACATGTGGAAACGCCGCAGTGATAGTCAAGGTACCCCAACTGGGGGAAGGAAGGTGAAGTGGAGTGGCCAACCGAGTTCAACAACATACAACACAGACATATACTGTATATCTAAAGGACAACTGAATGTGCAGTCATTAACATACAGGTAATTATAATGTAATGTCTGTGTTCATGAAGATAAACAACTAATATGACCGTGAACAGCGCTGAACTCCATGTAGTTTACTAGTCTTATACAGGCTTCCCGATCTTTCACCACTAGATTATGGTGTTTGGGAAGCGCTGAAGTCCAAAGTTTACATCCCTGGTACCAATATTATAAGAGACATAGATGAACTACGCGAAAGAATTCTGCTCGGCTGGGAGAAGGTGTCTCAACGATATGTAAACAGGTGTATTGAGCAGTGGCGTCCACGTTTGGAGGCCTGCGTTGAGCAGGAAGGGGGACACATCGAGCAACATCTCAATTAAGACAAACAACATACTAAGTAAGCATCTATGAAATTTGGGAGCTCTAGTCCCCTTACTTTTTTTAATATGACAGTTTACCTCTGAGAGGTCACTTTTTTACCCACCCTGTTATATATATATATATATATATATATATGACCTCGGAGGCTGACACCACATAGCCTATATAAATGAGCTCGGAGGCAGACGCCACATATCATATCGGTATATATATATATATTATATATATATATATATATATGATACACACAGACCGTGCATAGAACAAGGAACTCTTCTGGAAAAATTATATCCACTATAGTTCGAATAAGTAAATGACAAACACTATAGTTTTTTCTTTTCATGATGTTAGCCTAACGTGGGCAACGGGCCACTCGCAAAGAGGCCCCAATAATATAGGTTCCCTCACCAGCTATCTGCAAAGCAGATAGGATCGAGCTTTGGGTTTTTGACTAAAAATCTAATAGTTACCCCTTTTTCTTTGATGTATTCAATCCGACGTGAATACAACGAGTCTTCTGCTTATATTGAGGTCTGAATATAGTAGGCTAGGTGTAGCTGTAAACCCTAAATCCTGTCCCAAAGCTGGATCCTCTGTGCTATATTTTTGGGGCCTCTTTGCGAGTGACCCGTTGCCCACGTCGGGCTAACATCATGAAAAAGAAAAACCTGTAGTGTTTGTCATTTACCATTACTTATTCAGATTATAATGGATATAATTTTCCCAGAAGAGTTCCTTGTTCCATGTACGGACTGTGTGTATCATGAAAAAACCTCAGGGGACTATTCTGAGTTGAATCCCTATATATATATATATATATATATATATATATATATATATATATATATATATATATATATATGACCTCAGAGACCGACGCTACATAGCCGATTTTCTTTCGCGGCATCAGTTACCCCTATTCCCCAAGTCTCATACAAATCTGGCCAGTGGTTTGGCCGGCCATAAGAAACAAAGCTGTATACACACTTTTCTAGACCAGGTTTGCACGCTGATTCCAAATCTGTTTTCGGTTCACCTCTAGTACATCTAGTTATCGAAATATGACTGGTGTTAATTTCAACACAATTTTTCGTAAAAGTACAACTTTATTCATAAAAAGAAATGTACACCAACCTAAAACCGTTGCAAGTACGATTTTCTTTTGTAAACCTTGTCCGGATCGTCGCGGTACAACATCCAGTAGTAGTCTTCCAGCATACTTTCGTTCCAGAAACCTTGGTAGCGATTTTCTATTGACTGGATGTCTTGATGGAAGCGTTCCCCCTGTTCGTCACTCACTGCGCCAAGGTTTTCGGGAAAGAAATCTAGATGCGAATGTAAAATATGTATTTTCAAGGACATGCGACAGCCCATTTCTTGATATGCATCGAACAGTTTCTGAACTCCATCTTTGTATGCGGGAGACTTGAAAACCTGCCATACAAAGATTCCCTCTTTCAATTTCGCGGCACTGATGTTTGCAAATTTCTCAACAAGGTATCGAAACCCTCTCGAATTCGCCTTACCCATCGCCTTCACAAAATTTTTCATTAAGCCGAGTTTAATGTGGAGAGGTGGCAGGAAAATCATCTTTGGATCAACGAAAGGAACACACTAGACACTGCCCGTTCCTGGCTCGTATGTGCTGCTTTGATGCTAGTCACGTCTGATGTAATGATCCGCGGTAGCACGGCTGTCCCATAGGCATAGGAAACAGTATTTCGTGAACCCTCCTTGCATGCCCATTAACATACCAATGACTTTGAAATCACCACAGATATTCCATTGATGAGTGCTGTATTGGATTGCTTCGAGTAGTATATTCATGTTATCGTACGTTTCCTTTAGATGAACGGAGTGGGCTTTAAGTTCCCGTTATGCAGGAGAACCGCTTTCAAGCTTCCCTGTGAGGAATCAATGAAGAGGCGCCACTCAGATGGTGTGTGTACTTGTGACAAGTTCTCGAAAAGTCCATTGATATCATAAAAATAGCAGAGCGGACCGTCTACTGTAAAGAATGTCGCCAAATCATGGTTTCGTTTTCGATAGTGACACACTCGAACGTTCTTCTCAAGTAAGTGTTTCTGCTTGAGTCTCGAGGAGAGAAGTTCTAATTTCTCTTTAGAGAGGGCAAGGTCTCTAATGAGGTCATTCAACTCGTTTTGGGTAAGCCTCTCCGGCTCCGATTGCTCTTCGTCAGGTGTGTAGTCAAGATCGGCCAAAGGTCCCGCATCTCCGCCAATCGCACCTTCGTCGGATTCCCTTTCGTCTTCTAAAGAATCGAGTCCATACCGTGGAGGTATTGGAATAGGCATCGTGTCATCGTGAGGGATCGGTCTGATCGTGGAGTCTACGTTCGGATAAACGATGTTATGCTTGTTCTTCACGGAGAATCCAGTTATGTTAACATTGCAAAAGTAACAATCGTCATGATGGTCTCTCTGCTCCCTCCATATCATGGTTATAGCGAACGGCATCGACTTTTTCCTTTGGCTAAACCAGTCCGTAATCCATTCGAACAAGCGGTACAGATAACATGTGGCGCCCACGCCTTATCGTGGTCGCCTAGCGGACGGCCGAGGTATAACCGGTAAGTTTTTCGAAGATCCATCGTGATTGTACGACAGTGTGATTTAGTCGCGAACGAGCTGCACACATAAAAGAAACTGTCGGGGCGATTTTTACACTTTCGAGGCATGATGATCGATGAGTGGGTTGATATAAATCACCTAAAAAAATAAAATGTGTAAGTGGGCGACATAAAACACAACACACAACGAGGCATGCGACTGTTACGCCAAAGAATAAAAGGGTGTACATGTGCAACGTTTGCAAATTTGTGGCCAGCAACTGCTCTCACCTAAAATATCACAAGACAACCTGCGCAAAGCCTAAGCTGAAACGACAAAATTCCGTACATGAGGGTACAGAAACAGTAAAGCAAAAACTTGCACTTCAGCTGCAACGACAAAATATCATACTTCGCTCAGGGTGATCCAGAGAAATGGGACCCAAAAGAAACCCCTGTAACTCTTAAAGTATAAGTCCTTTTATAAAATCATACGCATCATTCAAAAGAGGATAGTTACAAGTTTGTACAGGATTGTATAGGTTTTGACAATACAAGACAAGATAAGATACAAAACAAAATAAAAGTGTTAGTTAAAACTAACCCTTCAAGATGACTGCATGGACTGTGGAACAGCTGCGTTTCATAACTGAGCAATATTATGAGCATGGAAGAAGTGTAGTTTCAGCTCTTAGAAGGTGATTTTGACATCTGAAAATTTGTCTTGAAGATCTTTGAGCTGAAACTACACTTCTTCCATGCTCATAATATTGCTCAGTTATGAAACGCAGCTGTTCCACAGTCCATGCAGTCATCTTGAAGGGTTAGTTTTAACTAACACATTTATTTTGTTTTGTATCTTATCTTGTCTTCTATTGTCAAAACCTATACAATCCTGTACAAACTTGTAACTATCCTCTTTCGAATGATGCGTATGATTTTATAAAAGGACTTATACTTTAAGAGTTACAGGGGTTTCTTTTGGGTCCCATTTCTCTGGATCACCCTTTTAAAGGACGCATATTATATATATTATATATAGTATTATATATATATATATATATATATATTATATATATATATATATATATTTATATTTATTATATTATTATATTTATTATATATATTATGATCGGTCTCATCTCGAAAACTAGACGTGCTAGAGGAAAACCGAAAACAGATTTGGAATCAGCGTCCCAACATCTATCTAGCCCACTCATAATTATATCTGATGAAAAATACTTGTTGACCAGTGTTATTAGTATAGATAAGGTTCCATTATGATTACTGCAAGTTTGTATGAACAGCTACCACAATACAACTTTTTATATACTAGTGAATTTGAACCAAAAATAGACATTACATAACCAACCTCCACACTCCCTCATTCCCCTTCCCCACCCACCAGTCTTCTTTCTATTACGCTTGCTCATCATTATCATATACTCATCATCCTTTTTAGATGTTTTTCGCTTCCATCCTCAACCTGTTCTGTTTTTCAATCGCCAGTTTGTGAGTGGTGAGAAAGTGTTTTGGAAACAGTAGACAATGAATGATACTCCAGCTTTAGCAGCTACAGTATGTCTTTGAGTGTTGCCCTCTTTATGGAGAACAATAATTTTATAATTTTCAACCTATTTTTGCATGAAATTTCTTTATTTGGAGCCATTATACTATCTTATCTGTAAAAAAAATTAGAAGACGAGACGAGACATTTTTTGTATTAAAGTTTAACGAACACGATGATATTTTTGAAGAAACTTGCGTTACATGAGGGTACAAACAGCAGGTGTGAGTCATTAAATCTATAAAACATGTTATTACACCAAATTGAATAGTATATTTACCAGTAAAGAACCTAGCCCTCAAAATTAGCAAAATCAATAAAAACTTGTGGTGTACCGATTCATCAGCCTTGGCAGAATCGGCCATTTTTGGGGCATTGACATCGGCCAAATTTAGATGATTCTCTTACTAATTATTTGAAATTTTAAAATTTTCATTACAAAACAAAATCTATATTTACAGAAGAACACCAAAAAACGCTATGATAATTTATACTCATTTCAAAGTGTAATTATATAAAAATATTTTACATTCATAAAAATGGCAAAGCATAATAAGTTAACTTGTTCATAAATTTACATTTTATCGACTAGCTAATCTTTAAATATTAAACTATTGTAATGTAATTGTAATTCGTTGTGCAACGTCTATTTTTGGTTCAAATTCATTAGTATATAAAAAGTTGTGTTGTGGTAGTTGTTCATATAGATTTTCAGTAATCATAATGGAACCTTATTACTGTATAAGACTGGTAAACTACATGGAGTTCAACGCTGTATACGATCATATTAATTGTTTATCTTTATGAACACATAATTACATGTACGTCAATGAATGCACATTCAATTGTCCTTCAGATATATATGTCTGTGTTATATGTTGTTGGACTCGGTTGTCCCCCTCCACCCCATCTTCCCCCAGTTGGGGTACCTTGACTATCACTGCGGCGTTGCCACATTTATGAGCCTCAATCCCATACATATTGTGAAGAAATTCAGAGACTGTAAATTTGATCTGTTATGAAAGAGCATTAAAACTACGAACTTAAAAGAGAGTGAGATGAAAAAATACGTTAATAAACAAAGTGATCGATGACAATTTTTATAAACCTTGACTGTTAATCAGGTATGATAAATATAGTATCAATGATGCATCT
Source organism: Bathynomus jamesi (assembly GCA_023014485.1). Lineage (NCBI taxonomy): Eukaryota > Metazoa > Arthropoda > Malacostraca > Isopoda > Cirolanidae > Bathynomus > Bathynomus jamesi. Next base: position 236,187 of record JAJOZX010003747.1, on the reverse strand, counting down.
TAAAATTAATGAATAATGGGCTCCAAAGAGATTATGAATGAGAAAAACATATGGGAGGGACGCTTTAGGAACTTTTGTTTTTCATCATTATAGGGTAATAAACGTATCATCTGAGATACAGCAATGGTTCCAGCTGTGTAAAAAGGGCTAGACATCATAAAAATTAAAAATAAAAGATAAAAATAAGAGAGAACTTATCAAATGTTATAGCAGAAATGCTAGTTACAGTTGCCTGGGTTAGATAATAATAGTACTCCTGCAATACTTAATAATTACTACTAATATCATATATATATTAGGGGTTAAAACCGGTATTGAAATACCGGTATTAATACCGGTATTGAAGAAGTACAAATAATACCGATATTATAGGTTTTTGGATTGACAAAAATTGCTATTGTAAAATTTAGGCAATTTAGTCCTCCGATAGGCAAATAAACTGTTTTTGGAGGATTCGGAGAAAAAAAAGTTTCGGGGTATTTTGCAGTTAACCTCTTTTTTTCGTTTTCTATTCCTTTCTATCAAAGAAAACTATTTATTGCACTAACTTTTATAAATTTATATTATGTATGGATCATGAAAAGAGGTTATAACAAACAAACAAAACAAACAAAAACTCTTTATTGCAAACATAAATATATATATATATATATATATATATATATATATATATATATATATATATATATATATATATATATTATACATAATAATTCTTATAAACCAGATTTATCGTGTTCTAGGAGACTTTAATAAGTAATGCTTTAAACTGTAACGTATTTTGTCAATTTTTTCGCTTCAAACGTTTTAAAACGTATTAGATACGTTCAAAAACGTATGCACACGATTTCAAATCATCGCGTTCCCAAATCCAATGCATCGTTCTTTCTTCTTACATTTGTCACTTGGATTTTCAACATTGTAGAGGAAGGTTGTGTTGCTAATAGACCTATCTGATTTAAACCTTTTACAAATAACTTTTGCGATATTCTTATATGAAGAAAACGTTTAAAACTAATATACCCCTTCAAACTTTTGTCAAGAATGTCAAGAAAATCATTAGCGTGGAACTATTTCTATCTACCCCAGTAGTTGTATAATAATATGCTAAAAAAAAATTCAAATAATATTTTTATTACAATTTAGTAATTTACTGTATAAACTTTTTCGAATAGAATGCCATCTATTTGGAGTTGGGTCATTAATTTATAGTAAATATGGTGAGTACCGCAAGTCCCTCAGACTTGTGGGAGGGTTGGTAGGGTGGCACCATAATAAATCAAAATAAATTATTTTTTTCATAATACCGGTATCAATACCGGGATTAGCATAATTGCCTCCAACTACCGGTATTGAAAATTTTCGGTATTATGCAAGCACTAATATATATATATATATATATATATATATATATATGAAAATTATTTCACGAAATTAACACGTGAAAAATATTTATGACGAATAAAACCACAAAGGAAAGGAAACACAGAGTGGTGCTCAAGCGCTTTCGTCTAATGACATCCTCAAGAACACTGAAGTAAATAAAGAGTTCAAGACTATATATAGGTTACAAAAAAAAAATATATATATATATAATAAATATAGAAACAAAAATTGTGGGAGGAGCATACAAATTTGTAAGTAAAACTACCAATTTTAGCACTTTCCCGATTTCAACACAAGATCAAATGGATTGTTTACAGCCAATTTTATAGATAATGCCTGAAAATGAAAAATAAAAATTGTAAGAGGAGCATACAAATTTATAAGGGAAAATTACCAAAGTTTTAGCACTCTGCCATTCTTGTCTAAATCCGTTCTGAACGAATTCAAAACAACGGGATCGAGTTGAAAAAGACCTTTGCTCATGTTAGTTATTTGTAAGTTGGATAATAGTAGATTCAAGAATATTTCTATTAACAATGTTGCTAGAGTGAAACAAAACTGAAGCATTATTCCAATCAATACAATGAGATAACTCTGACAAATGGACAAAAAGGGCACTGGACGACTGTCCCGTTCTAACAGAATATTGAAGCCGTTTTACACGCGTGTGCAAATCCTTTCCCGTCTGACCAATGTAAAAGGAATCACATTGTTTACAACCAATTTTATAGATAATGCCTGAATTATTTGTAGGGCCACTTTTTACTATGATATTTTTCACAATATTGTTATATGAAAATACTACATTAATATCCAAAAGTTTAACTACATTAGCAATGCCTAAAATGCCCGGGAAAAATGGAAGTACTAAAATATTCTTTGACAAAGTGCCAGTGTTATTATTCAGACGATAGAAGGTTCGTTTTGCCTTGTTAAGACAAGATTCCATAAACGCAGGTGGGTAGCACAGATCACTTCCAATACCGTTGATTTTTTCCAATTCGGCATAGATGTATTCCGGACTGGCGATCCTAAGAGCGCAGAGAAACATTGAAGAAAATATGGCCTTCTTAATGAGAGTGTCATGTCCAGAGTAAAAGTGTACGTAGGACAAATTGTTTGTTTTTTCCGATAGATACTAAACTTAAAACCTCGGCTTTCCCTATGTACACGCACATCCAAAAACGGGATTGAGTTGTCTTGTTCCACTTCTAAAGTAAACTTAATGGAGGGGACTTGATCATTTAACTGCATCAAAGACTGTAAATTCACTTTCACTAGCGAGTATTATCAACAGGTTTTTGGGATGGCCATGGGCAACCCCTTGTCGCCCCTCCTCTCCAATATTTGTATGGAGTTTTTCGAAGTTACTTACATTCCGAGAATCCTCGGGGTTGGCATCCCATGGTTGCGGTACGTCGACGATATTTTGTGTATCTGGCCCATGAATCGTGACCTGGATGACTTCCTCCTTTAGTTAAAGGATCAAGTCCCCTCCATTAAGTTTACTTTAGAATGGAACAAGACAACTCAGTAGTATGACCGCAAAATGGGAGAGTGCAATGCTGATCAATGTTGCAAAGGGGGAGGGGATGTTGCAAGAGGTTATGCAATAAAGGGGGAGGGGATGTTGCAAGAGGTTGTGCAATAAAGGGGAGGGGATGTTGCAAGAAGTTATGCAACAAAGGGGAGGGGTCTTGCAACAATCCACTGTTGGAAAGGGGGAGGGGTTATCCCCCAAGCTGCAATGAAGGGGGGAGGGAGCTTTGGGGGAGAAGGGAGAATGACCTCCCCTCAAAGGGGTAACCATAACCTAAGAGAGGGAGAGAAAGGAGGAGGGTCTTTGGTGGAGAAGGTGGGATGTACTCACCCCCCCAAATGGAAGTCCTAACTTAAGAAGGAGAGAGGGGTGTTAGACCGGCTCCAGTCAGACGCATAATGAGAGTTTATCCGAGCGCCCGCTGTCTTATAAGGTGTAAGCCAGCCAATTGGCTTAAGCAGCCATCGGCTTAAAAGGCTTAATCTGGCTTAGAAGGCGTAAATGGTTTGTCCAGGTGTACATTATTAGGGTTGAGTTGCCAGATTGCGCTATTTATTTAATTAAAGTATATTTTCTTGACAGTTGGCTTAGAAATCCGTCAGTCGGTTTAGAAGGCTTAATATGGCTTAGGAGGCGTAAATGGCTTGTTCAGGTGTACATTATTAGGGTTCAGTTGCCAGATTGCGCTATTTATTTAATTAAAGCATGTATTCTTGACAGTTGGCTTAGAAATCCGCCAGTCGGTTTAGAAGGCGTAACAAGCCATTTGGTATACATATAATTAAATAATATCGTCTATATGTACAACCAAAAGAATTAAATAAAACACCATTACATCATTCTGTTTATTTAGACGAATTATTGGAATCAATTTCATGAAATATATAGAAAATAAATATACAATCCTGTACAAACGAGGAATATATGCAATAAAAATTAATAATAATATAAAAAATACACATTTTTAAACGCTGGAATATATATAATAAAAAAATAAAATACAAAATAATATAAGAAATACAAAACGATGGAGTATAACCATCAATATAACAGTACAGGAGAAATATATATATATATATATATATATATATATATATATATACAATTATATTAAATAATTAAATATATTGAAAATAAATATACATCAAAATACATACACTTTATGTTCTACTGCGCTTAACTAAAACACTATACTCGCACCTAATCGAGTCTACAGTCACATCATTATTGCTTTGTACTACGCAGTAAATACGATTTAACATTATTTCACCGCTCAATTATAGGGATACCTATACTCGATGTAAATGGCTTTCATATCGTTCAATACTATTTTTGTGCCCACTTTACATTAAGTTGGCAAGTTATCTTTAAACATGGCTAGAATACATTCAAAAGCACGCAAAAAGAGGTCATCGTTAGCCACATCATCATTATTAAATACAAGTTTATAAACACTCCTTTCCAGTCGATGGTTAATTGTTACCGATCCGAGCTTTTCAATCGTGAACTCTTCACAATGCATAGCGGCAGTTGAAATAATCTTCTTAAGTCGTAATGACAGCTACTCATTATATAAATAAATAGTTCTTCAGGTTGAACGGTGTAGGTGAGCTCAGCCCTGTACCGCTCAAGTGCTTTGTACCAAAGTTCATCATATTTCAAAGAGTCTAAACCAGGGGTGGCCAAAACGTCGATCGCGATCTACCAGTAGATCGCAGAGCAATTTTTAGTAGATCACAGAATGACCAGTAGCTTAGCCTAGCAACAGAGCCCTTACATTTCACAATACTAACGAGCGCACGACCCGACCGCTACTACAAAAAATTAACGTTCTTTATGTTATCACCCCCATTATCGGTAGCAACATTTATTTGTTTTATCTGTGTTTTTACCAGTTATTTAACAAAAATAACAAAGTTCAACTTTAATAATTCTGAGAGATACTTAATTATGTCAGAAAATGATACAGCTAACTTTAATTTCTGCCAAAATTTCATACCGCGGTAAGCTGAGCTGTTATGAGCATGTGTCACTTAAGTGATGGGTCAGTCATTTGGAATAATCGGTGGTGAAGCTCAGTCTCCAGTCCAATTGCATTAATACCGTTAAAATGAGTGCTGGACGAAGTGCCAAGAAACAAAAGCTTACAACTTTCACAATGAGTGGGAGACGGCATATTTTTTTACGATGCAAAATTCCAAATGTGTGTGTTTAATTTGCCATGCATGTGTCGCTTTCGTCAAAAAGGGGAATTTAGAGAGGCATTTTAAAACTATTCACAAGCGATATGACAGTGATTTCCCAGCTGAAAGTGAACTACGTAAAGGAAAAGTCACTGAACTTAAGTCTCAACTTAGTGCTCAGCAGTCTGTCTTTACAGGGCCTACAAAAAAATCGAAAGCAGCAACGATTGCGTAATTTCGGGTGAGCCGTGTACTTGCGAAACACAAGGAACTTTTCAGGATGGAGAAATATTCAAAGAAGCATTTACAGAGGCAGCAGAGTTGTTGTTTCAGAAATATATATATATATATATATATATAACTGGGCTGGTGGATCGTATAGGGAGAACTTTGGAAAAGGTAGATCCCAATCAGTAAATTCTGGCAACCCTTGGACTCTAAACCTTTTAAATAAGCATCCAGCTCTAGACCATTCTCGCCTTGTTCAGTCCTACACTCAGTAAACCCGTCGAGCAGAGCGGTGTATGTGTATTCAAGAACCGTATCAAAATAAAGCATATCCGTAACACGCGCATCTAATATAGGCTTCAGCTTGCGGAAACCGACGATTTAAAACATTCTATCGAATGTACAAACTATGGCATATGAGGAGGTATCACTAATCTGCTCTCTTCTTGTACCTACACCTGCAGGAATTTTATAACGATACTCACTCCACTTCTCGACTACCACGAAGACTCTATTCATCTCCTGAACACTTAAATAAACAACATTCCGTTTACCAGAGTTTGTTTGTCTACAAGTCGTTTCCAGTACATAGTTAATGGCGGTTTTACGCCTGAACACGCGCAATGACTTCGTTACGGATACATCGTACACGGCTTTGAGAATGCTGCTCAAAGGAAGTTCCATCGTATTCGAGGAGTGCACGTCCACTCGGTTCAAGCTCTGAGATGACTATGAGCCACAGGCAAGCGGATCGGCTCGACGGGAGGAGTGAGTCACACCATAAGCTGATGAAACGTGTACGGCGTTGTTCCAACGTGAATACTTGTAACCCATTATACTGGGCAGGTGTTTTGAGAAATTTTTCGATACATGAAGCAGTACCGGTTTTAATGTTTTATCACTCCCCAGAATGCGCATCAGACATTTTCATTTTCACAAACTAAACACGTTTTATTGACACTCCGGCGCACTTTTTGAGAGAAACATATACCCATATTTTTCCTTTTAGCTCAGCAGACGATACTCGTCTCTAAATTCTGTTAAAAACTCACGCAGGCCTTTAGCCACAACCTCACTACAAACCTCGTCATGATATATATTCATGTAGTGGTAAAAATACTTAAGATTCTCCATTATGAGAAGATTTACATTCTCAGCCGCAGGGTACGAGTACTCGGTATGATGCAATATATAATATCGCTTGTCACACCACTCATCAACAAGATTCACTAACCATAACCGTTGCTTCTCTTCTGCACGTGTTGTTTCTTCTACTTCTCGGTATATGTAACCTTTTATAAAGTTTAGTCCTACAACATACTTCAATACATCGCTTGTACCACGAAATCTCGCAATGCTCTCCCCAGAATACCCGTAGAGTATTTGTACCTGTACCTCTTGTTCCTCAAGCTTCGCACAGTTCACTGTAGCCTTAAAAGTATCAAAGGAGGGTGGAATAGGAAGCCATTCAGTATCCACCATATCTTCACACTTTGCCGAATACCACTTCATAAACGTGGAACACGCAATATTAAAGGTATCCATTACTATTTTTTGTCTACGTGAGAAAATACGTCTGAGACCCAGGGCTAGCAGCGGTCAACTGAGCACGCAGGGAAGAGATATGCCCAGGTAGTAGCAGGAGTCACGTGACCGATTATACAGGGGGCGGAGCTTAGAACTTTCTCCTGTACACACACACACACACACACACAAAAAAAAAGAGAAAGTAAAACGCTAATTGAAACACGATTTATTTAATAAACGAAATATTCAAGTATGTATATACAAATACATGTAATAAATAAAATAAGCATATCGTTAACAATATATATTTATCACACTCAAGGATTATGGTATCCAAAGGGTACGGTATCATAGGTACCAGGCACCTGGTAACGCTTCCTATAGGTGTTACAGCACACCTTTGTACCCCTAAGTTCATTCACGCCCCCCAGCTTCTGCGCCCGAAAATTGTGGGTCCCTACAGTTAGTTAGGATGGCTAGTTGCCCTCATCATCCAAGCACACTAGCTCCTTCAACGAATCAAAGTTAACGACCCGCCGATTCGCCTGGTTGAGCGTGATACCCGTAGCTTTCACGGTATATTTCATATCCTCCCCTACCCTCACCCGTACCCCATAAGTTTTTGGTCCTGTTGAGACAAAAGAGTCGGCGTATGCGATGTCTCCATACTCATCCTTGATCTAATCAGTCAACTCCCCAAGGAATTCACCAATAGGAGGCACGTATTCACCCTCACTCGCTGTGAATATCATACTATTTGTATCAGCGTACAGAACCCTCCGACCAAGAGAATGTAACAGGCCCCAAAGTTTGATGCGTGCGTAGGCCGTTGTGAAGCTGGCTACAGGTATGTTTGTAACCCGTGAGGTATCTGTGGCCAATTCGGTATTGTTGTACTTTATTCACGATCTCCATGACCTCTTTATCGGTAGCGTTGGCATAATCCCAGACTTCACTATAACTTTGTGCCAAATGAACGTTCCCTTTGGCGGTATTCTGTGCAAATTTTCCCCAAAGACTATTTAGACACAACTTTGCACTAAAGCGCTTGCCTGGGTTCTTTAGAATTTGGGAACGGTCAAGCTGTATGTATATCTTCAAGGTAATGTTGAATATAAGCCGATTTTTCATCTTCGGTATCAACTCCTCGTGGATACCCTGATGCTTCTACCTTATCCTTCAAAAAAGCGTTTATATATGACGTGAAAAGGTTGGGTAGCTTCTGAAACCTTCACACCTCATGTATCTTCAATATTCTGTAGCCATGGCGAACGGCTAGGTCCAGCTCCGGGCTTGTATATACACCTCTGATCTTACGCTGGCTGGTTGTATGATTACAACCTCCATTGTTCTCCTCTGCGCACTTCACGCATAGGGGAACCATGAGCTTGTGATCTATAACGACGGGTAAGATCGGCATCCACAAATCGCGTGGGGGGAGCACATCTACAAAAGAAAGGACGAAATAGTACCCGTTCAAATTTGTGGAGAGCACCTAGATGGGTGGGGGGCAGGTCAGGTCCCACCAGTTTTTCAGGTGCACCTACGGGGTACGGATTGTTCTTCATCACGTAGGGATATAAAGAACAGATGTCGTAGTAATGGAGTTTCACGCACTCCGCAGGCGAAAGTATAGTTTGGAGGGATTTGTACGCCCTCCGAACAAGCTATCACAGCATTTGAGAGGATTCAGCACCATTGAACGCTTGATCGTGTTTATTTCTTCACGGTACTGTCCATGTTTCCATCCGTGCATCATACTCGTGCTCCCACAAGACCTTGTGAGTGAACTGGGAGCCTATAAGTTGATCGCAGGTGCGGGTCCATGCAAAACTGTCGGCAGGAGATCTACCGTGGATATCCTACGATTCCACACTCTGGACGGGGGCATCCTCCGTACAACCAGCAACCGCTAAAGGAGTACACCGTCTTCTCACCAGTGGCACGGTTTTCGCTTGGACCATCGACCCAAAAAACACAACCATTAACCTTAATGGGTACTTCCCCCGTGTTGCGGGCATGCTTTTTGTATACACCTGTCTGCTGCTGAATGTGTATGAACCAGTAAATAGCCTTGTTCCCATAACTGCGGGGATTGTTTCTGTGAATGATAGCTAAGGTGTCTTAAGGCATGAAGTTATTCCTGAACACTGTAAAACATAATGAGGCGATCGTTGTTGCGACTTGCAACGGATCGCATTTGAAACGGTCTATGTACACCCTTCTAAAGGACTGGAAACATGCTCTAAGCACGCGCACATCATTCATGCAATAACGCTTACATTCATCAGCTATATTATAAGGATTAGATTCATTAAAACTGTTGTAGTGGCGGTCAAAATCTTCACGTTTGTCTGTACTCGTACATTCATAGTTAAAGTAATGTTTGGGTGGAGGTAGTCCTACGTAAATTAAAGTTTCGCTAGTAAGGAATGTGTAAGGGAAATACCCTTTTGAAACTTCAGCTGCTACGCCCATGACCTTGTTGCTTTGCTAATTTACAAGGTGTAAATAATAAAGTGTCTTTAAACTGTATATTACCTCTTATTTGCATCTGTATAAGTTTGTTGCCTCTTTTCAAGGGATCACTGTAAATATCTCAGATGACTTGTGCTCAAGCAGCTCCTTATAAAGGAACTGTGTGTCAAATTTTGCCCCGTTATGGGCAACAATATACACAATTATTTTTTTGAACTTGTCCGCTAACTTGACAATATAGGACACAGAGTTCCACAGGGTTATCGTGGGTAATCGTTTTAAAAACGTTTCTCCGTTTACCACATTTGTGACACTCAACACACTCGATCTCCATACACTCATCACAGATAGTCTGGCTTACAAGTAAATGTGGAGTAACCTCTTTGGTTTCAGCGTTCGCGTATGTTTCTATATCGTAGTACACAGTTATACAAGGGCTATTTTTAGGCTTAGCGTCTTTCATATAACATACATGCTTTACTCCAACCGCCTTATATTTCTCATGGCATGTAGAACAGTGAATTTCATCATATTTATGGGTGAAATTTCCCCAATTATCCATCATGTGAAACATACCACATTCACAGATTCTCATTTTCCTGCACGTGTCAATTGACTTATGGAGCTCAAAACAGTTATTATTGAAAAATGTATGTCTACACACATCACAATCCCTCGTCTCAGCTTCAACTACACGGCTTTCACATTTGGAACTTTTACACTGCTCACATACCATGTGGCAATCTTTACAATGTTTCACTATATCATCCACAAACTCGAGACAACCTTTGCACAAATCATGATGCCCTCCATATTTTCGACTTTTATCATAACTCGCGTAAAGGTCCCTTATATTACGGATGGGGAGATACGTTGTCCCTGACAGCCCTAAAATAAGTAGGGGTCTTTTACGATCTCTCACACAGCATTTGAAAACATACACAGTCCTGGGGCGATCATCCATTCCAAATACAACTATACGAACATTCATTTCCTGTTCTACCTTTCTCAGCTCTTCAGGACCCATATTACAGTCAAACTCAATTTTACAATCTACATCTAGTTTACGGGCACGCTCCACTACCGTAGCCAACAAAATTTTTTGGGTCCGTGTATTTAGTACAGTAAACATACGAGCTAAGACTACTGTTATAAAACCACAACCACGATCGGCGTTTATATGCCGCCTGTTAATAGCCTGAGAATTGAAGTTAAGAGTATAAGGTGTGGCACTATGTCCCGCAACACGGAATACACGGTCAATATTTACCGTGAAGTTGTCCATATTGAAGGCTATACTACTTTGAGAGGCCTGCATGATACGGCCTAATATATACTCTATATCTACAGCTGCCAAGCGTCTGAATGGTATTACTACCCAAAAATCATCTACATCTCCGTCATCTGACCCGAACCCGAAGGACAGGCTCGTTCTGACTTCACGTTCGTCGCGGTTCTGAAGGGCAAACTCTACAATACGTCGCAGTCCGTGTTCAACACCATTACTATACATAGATCTAGGATCAACCCTGACTATATACCGATTTCTAGTCAAGGTTGGAGTGGGGGTAGCGGTGCGCACCAACTCGAATGTTTTGCCATCCTCTACAGAACGAGAAGCTGCTGCTGCTGTGGAAGATGTACCCGAAAGTGAACAGGAATAAGGGGGTATATTTGAGGAAGGTACTATTGTCGGGGTTGTGCCGTAAGATGTAGAGGGTTGGGGCTCTTTTACTGGGCGTCTAACAACCGGCGCAATCTTTGCACGCTTTATACCTGACGTGGAGGGCTCTTCATCATGCCTCCGCTTTGAATTGCCGCGTGCAACAGGTATCGCTGGTGTGGACTCGGCAGTGGGGATGGAGTCTGTGATCACAACTACACTGTTGTCGGGTCATCTGTAATATCGATGATGGGGTGCTGTACCTCATCGTCATTCACGGTTCTATGGAAGAAGAGAAAAACAAGACTGTAGAATATAAGGAACATCACTTAAATATTTATTATATTTTGTAAATGACCCACTTAGGAGTGTGACGTGTTAGAAATGGATTCTGTAGAAAAATTCAGGTTCACGAGCCCATCCACATGTATTATATCTGGCCATACAGGATGAGATAAAACTGTGTTTACGCTTAAAATCATTAAAGAAAAGGGAGAGATGTTCTCCAAATTTGTGCATATAGTTATCTGGTGCTATTCGACGTATCAATCAGTGTTCAACGAGTACCAAGATGATATTTTGTTCCACAAAGGTGTATATGACGTTAATTCGTTAAAGGGAAATGAACATAGTCATTGTAATTGACGATCTCATGTTGGAGATGGATAAAACGTTTGCCAAGACATTTACAGTATTCTCCCACCATCTTAACATAAGCGTGTTATTCATCAATCAGAATCTATTTTTCAAAAATAGATGCACGGAATATTCCTTTCAATTATATCTGTTTTTTTAACGAGCGCTTTAGAACTATCCCACTTGATACTATGATTACATCTATACATATGGTTAAACAATGCATTAGAATTATTTGCTGTTGTTCTACACGCATATTTATGCTATTTTACCATAATATCTAACGTTTTACCCGTTTGGCCTATGTATACTGAGTTACATTGTGTACATCCGATCGAATACACACAGCCAACCGCATTATCCTGGCTATTCTTTATTAGGTGTGATTTAAAAGTATTATTATATTTGAAGACTACGTTGATACCAATTGCTTTAAGTAAAGTTGGAAGATATTGAAAATTAACATAAGGTAGGCTAAGGATATTTTTACGCTCAAATTACTTTACAGTTACACTATTATAATACCTCTTCTTGGCTTTCCTAAGGCTGTTATCTAGAAATGAAATAGGATAACATAATTTAGTACCAATATTCATAATATTGCATAACTTGGAATCTAAAAATTCAGTACTGACAACTCTCAATGTTTTAAGAAACATTGCAGAGAAAACAGATTTAATCGAGGGATGATGGTCAGAATAAAAATGCACATAAGAATTATTATTAGTAGGCTTACGAAAAACTTCAAATTTGAACTGATTAGAGATGGAACCCGATTTTTAAAAACCGGGTTGTAACCGGTGATGAAAATTTTTAATCATCACCGAAACCGACGATAAGAACCGGTTTTCACATTTCTGCGCAAGTCTCCGATCACTTTGGTCCATTTTCTATGAAACAAACTTTTCCAAACGTTTAAAAATACAGTAATTACGTTTTGCATCGTTTCGTATCGTTTTTTGTTTGTTTATAAGTGTAACTAATTGATGCTTCAGTCTTGAATGTTATGTGGATGATTGCACATTGATCAGTTAAGATTCTAAGATTTAGTACTCCATCATGTCAAAGAAATTAAATGCTTGGTATCATTTCACTCGTAAGAATAAAGAAGAAGCAGAGTGTATGACATGTCACAAAGTTTTAAAGTGTTGTGGAGGTTCTACTTCAAGTTTATCATCCCGCATGAAAAATATTCATGGCATAAACATCGACCAGATTAATCAGCTATGAAGAAACAAAGAAACAGTGGAAGAGTTTGTGCAAAAAAAGTCCATAGAGAGGAATTCGAAACTTGCGTATGTAGATGGACTGAGTTTCCAATCAATTGCTAAAAGTGAATTCATTCAAGAAAGCCTAAGAAAGATAAAATACGACAAGCCTTATCCAACTTCCCATAATGATGTCAGAAAAAATGGTGCTTAGTTTTTGAGAAAAAGAAACATGAATTGGTCAACTACTTCAAGAATCAGGCAAGACAAGGAATCCGCTATTCATTAACTATGGATGAGTATACATTTTTGCAAAACCAAAGATATATTAATATTAATGTTCATGATGAAAATCAACATTGGTCTCTTGGTCTCATGAAAATAAATGGTTCTCTCGATAGCACCGAAACTATTGCAATCGTTAGGAAAAGATTGGAAGATTTTGGCTTGGACCTAGATAAGCATATCGTGGGTTGCACCACCGACGGTGCCTCAGTAATAGTCAAATTTGGAAGAGAAATAGTACCTGATCACCAGCAATGCATTGCATATGCTATACATCTCGCGGTTTCGGATATCTTGTGTTCAAAAACTGCTGAAAATTCAGTTGAAGGGGAAAGTAACCCTACCCCTGAAGATGAAGCCATCGAAGAAGATGAACACTCTGCACATGAGTTAAGCGAAGATGAGTGTGAAATTTTATGCACTGATACAATTTTTTAGTCCGACATAGATGACGTAATGGTTTTTCCAAAACTTCGAGAAGATTACTTAAAAGAATAAATAAGGTGAGAAAAATCTGCCGCATATTCGAAAGTCCCTTTGAAAAAATGAAAGATGCAGGATTTTGTCAAAGATGAATTTAATGGAAAGGAAATGAAGCTTATCCTCACTGTAGAACGAGGTGAAACAGTCTTTTGGCCATGATAGAAAGATTTTTGAAACTCAAAAATTGTATTCCAAAGGCCCTCAGAGTGATACGCTCAACAGAGACGATTTCAGTTGAAGAATGGAATGCTCGAAAGAGCCTCTTTGACACGCTTCGTACCGAAAATTGTTTTGAAGGGACTCTGTTCCGAAGATGCGAATTTGCTCAAAGCTGAATCTTCCATGAAGTTTATTTTGGACAAATTTGAAAGCAAAAACAATCCTTAGCTTTTGAGCTACGTCAGTGTCTCATTGATCGCTATTCATCGAGAAGACAAAAAGAAGCTGTCGCCTTGCTGAGTTTTCTCCACAATCCCAAGGTCTTGAAAAATGAATCATCAGCACCGTTCCTCTTTCCTTCAAGACAAGCACTTAAGAAGTATGCGGATCATACATTTAAGAGGCTTTTTCCAGAAGCTTGCCAGATTTCAGAAACAGACGACCAAGTCCAACAATTGCTTCGAAACTCGAAGATTCACAATGCAGCTCAGGTCGTGAAGTAAAATGATGACGATCAACTTATGAACGAGTAATGTGTGAGATGAACAAAACTGAAAATGAAACCCAGAAAGATTCTTCTGAGACCTTGACGTAAACAATGAATTCAAATATTTTGAAGTTACTTTGAATAGAAGCGAAAACTTGGATCGAATGTACGAGGCGTTGCTTACAATAAAAGCCACCCGCATAGAGTCCGAGAGAGTGTTTTCAGCTGCTGGTTTATTCGTCACAAAGTTCGATCAAGACTGTCAGATCAAACACTTAATGCTCTTTGTTTTCTCAAGTATTATTTAAAAAATCAAGTTCGATAATAAACTTTTTAATTCAAATGTTACACATACTTGATTGAATCAATTAAAACCTTATTTCTGTTTAATATTTTGATCATTTACCTCCCTAAAAAGCATACAGAATCCCATCAGTGAAAACCGGTAAAAACCGGCTTTAAGAATATAGTGACGGTGAAAACCGGTTTTACACTCTTCGGTTATTTTCCATCCCTAGAACTGATTCAAGCATCTCCGAATTTTTAGATTCAGAAAAGATAAGCTTCCATCATGTTCTTTTTCAACCATGAACTTAATAGATGGGACTAAATTGTTGAGCCTACCAAGAAATAAGTCAACATCCAAATTGTTAGGTCAAAGGCATAAAATATCATCTGTATATTGGTACCAAACAAGGCTAAAATTAACAATAGTAGACAAAATTCTGCTTTCAAAAATTTCTATATATAAATTAGCTAACGGGTAAAACATTAGATATAAGGGTAAAATAGCATAAATATGCGTGTAAAACAGCAAATGATTCTAATGCATTGTTTAACCATATGTATAGATGTAATCATAGTATCAAGTGGAATAGTTCTAAAGCGCTCGTTAAAAACACATAATTGAAAGGAATATTCTAGAATGTGCATTTATTCGTTTTAACACTTGGGTGCCACGCCCAAATCCGCAAAAATTTCCCACCAGCCCATTTTTTTTTTTGTGTGAATTAATAATAGGCATGAATAGAGAAACAGAAATGCATAAGAAATTTTTAAAAATTCTAATAATTTTTTAAATATATGCATTTTATTTTTTTAAATAGTCACCCCTTATGAGCCCATGGCACCCATGTGTGTGACAAGTAACAAATTTAGCCTTTCTGGTCATGGCACAACCATGTGTGTGACATTTTTTTCATTATTTTCTCTTTTTTCAGATTCTATTATATATATTTATAAAATTATAATCTTAAAATTATTATCTTATGTTTACATAACTTATATTTTATAAAATAAAGAAGAACATGCCACCTGAGGTAATGAGTGCAGACCTGAAAAAAAGGGAAATGATTGCAATGGAAGAACAAAACGGAATAGTTGTATTGAAATGGAAAGATGCCAGAGATGTCCGGTTATTATCAACAAAACACAGTCTGAACTTGTGGAAATTAGAGAGAGAGAGAGAGGGAAACTGAAGAACCAGGCCCATCCAATACACAAGAAAGGCAAAGAATCGTAGGAAAAGTGGAAAGAAGCCCTTAGGAATTATTGCATACAATAAGGGAAGACCGGAATAGACATCTCTGACCAGATGGCATCCTATGAAACGGCACTTAGGAAGGGTAAAATGGTACCGCAAGCTTGCCATTGCACTTCTATTAGGAGTCTCAGTTGTGAATGCTTGGATTGGTATAAAAAAGTAACTGGCAAAAAGATGCAACTGAAAGAATTCAAAGAGAAAATAACTTTGGCACTCCTGGATTTTGAAGAGACTTTACCCCGGCAAAGGAGACCAAGCGTCTACATCACATTTAATTCTTGAAAAGAAAAAAATGTTCAAGGAAAAAAGATCAGAAGAAGATGCAAACAATGTTATGAAAAAATCACAAAAGAGAGAGGCAGAGAAGAAGCAAGGAAACATGCTAAGAATGTGCATACGTATTGCAGCTTCTTGCCTGGGGAAACATTCTTTTGTCTAGAATGTTTTAGAGATTTTCATAAATAAATTACAATAATTATATTCACATAAAAGGCTTTGTATTTTGTAATCAAATAAAAGGATTTTTTTTTATATAAAAAATGTATTTGGTTTATTTCCTAAATAGATTACAATAAGTATTTTCATGTAAGTCTTTGTAACCAAAAACAACGGAAGTAAAAAAAAAAAAAAAAAAAAAAAAGGGTTCCACCATCCACCTGGCCACGTGCCGGAACCTGGAGCAGTACTTATATCATTATAGTTTTATCATTATAGTATTATTTTGTGCATTATACATGCAAAATAATACAAATAAAACATAAAAATGCTAAATATTTCACTATAAACTGATTTGAGTAACTGTAACAGAACACTGGATATTTAATAAATTTGTCCCCAACGACCAAGTATAATATATAAAAATTTTCCTCAGAGCCACAGATTTCAAATAACATAGTAATTTCCATATACTGTACATATATTGGTGCTGCGCTCAGGAGTTGAAAAATGTGTGTCACACGTATGTGTGTGCCATCGCCAGAAAAAAAAAAAACTGGCACACACATACGTGTGACGTGGCACCCAAAGTGTTAAAAATAATTTCAATAACAGTGCGGGATTGTATAAAATTGACAATATTCTGTTAAGATACCTTTTGCCTTTAATTAACTCTTGTTAATCATGTGCTAACCTTCTCCCTTCATTCCTTGATGAAGTGTACTTCTGAATACACGAAAGGACTTGGAATCATTTTTCTTTTTCCTTGTGGGTTTGCATCATTCATTAATTTCACGTTTAATTGTGAAATTCATCCCATATACATATATATATATATATATATATATATATATATTGGGGATGGAGGGGGTTCGAAGCAGGGTCTCATCATGTTGCATTGCAATGCTGCAATGTTGCATGCAATTGTATTGCACTCTACATTTTTGCCATCATGCTTCTTACCTGTATCGATGGTGGAGCAGGCTTGTGGGGTAGCGTAGATTGTGGGGGTGGTTCGGGTGGAGGCGGAGGGAACGCCGATAGGGGTCCCACTTCTCGTCCCTTTAAATAACGCTCCAGATACCACCGTTCAATGCCCAGACATTTTTTCACATTAAGAAATGCGTAACTATTATTATGACACATTAAGTATATACGCGGAGTCACTGTACGATTATACGTAATGAAACATACATTTCCAGTGGTCACCGTCAAAAACTTTTACTCTTAAACGGAAGATTCGCATTGTGTATGGTAGGGGTGGGACGGGAGGAGGAGAAGAGGAAGCTAATAGGAGTGCCCACTTCCCGTCCCTTTAAATCACGTTCCAGATACCACCAGCTCCATGCACAACCATCCTTTCGCACTAATTATCACGACACTATTACCCACTATAACATGCTTAGTATATACTATACGTTATTTTGTGTAATAAAGGAACAAAACTCGTTCTATCAATCAACCTAAAAGATCTGGTGACCTCGGCCCAAGCATTTATCATTGATTATTAATAACAATCACTTATAACCGTAATTATAAACATAATTCCTCATAGTACGGATTGACGCATTAAACATGACTACAAACTGGCCATTAAAAACATAACGATAAATTGGATACTATATATATATATATTAGGGTGTTTCATAAATGAGAACCACATTATATTTTTAATCCACATAGATGCCCGTGTTCGTTTTACATATTTATCACTCCTGGCCAAAAATGAGACTCCTTCGACAACAATAAGGGGTCCCGAGAAATCACGCCTTACGTCAGAGAGCACAGACTCATCACTTCTTCATCATTTCCCCCTTCTGCTTCTTCGGAAAATCCTTCCTGTTCTTGAAAACTGCTTTCAGCAGGTACTGTTTGTCTTCTTCCTTCGTTGTTAGGGCAGTAGTGAATTTCTCGATGAGAGCGATCCCCCGTTCAGCCGAGTCGTTCACCACAGCCAGGACGCGGACCCTAGCTAGGCCTGCTTGGTAGTGTGGGTCGCTTTCCCAAGACGAAGCGGGATTTTCGACGAAGGCGCCGTTGATCCCGAGTGCGGTGAAGAGATCCTTCGTCCTCGAGGTAAAGAAATCCGAAATCTTCTTTCCTTTGAAGGAGCCGAGGACGGTCTTCCCCTGCAGACGCTTCAACGCTTTCCTGGATGCCGGCTTGGCGAGGTTCTCTCGCATCCTTTGTTTCTCTTCCTGAGGAACCCCTTGATCGAAGAATGCCAAGCCGACCAGCGTCTCGGAGAAGTACCAGAAGTGTCGTTTCATGGCCGCTTGCGCTTGCTTGGCGACGTCGACGATCACGGCATCTTCCTGCAGTATTTCCAGGTCCAGCAAGAACTCCAGATCCACACGTGGGGCCTGCTCTGCTCTCGTCGCACGACTCCAAGCCTTTGCGTAGGCCAGGGCGACGAACAGGCAGATTTCTGTGACTCCTTTCAGCTCCCGCCCGGTCATCCTGAAATGGTCCTGAAGGAGGTACAGCTTCAATCCGTAAATGGCTTTCGCCATCCACCGCGCATGGTGGTATGCTCCTGGCTTCCGCAGTGGCACATTGGCCACAGTCTCTTCCCCGAGAAAGAGGATAACCAGTTGAAGAAGTTCTTGGTAGTCATCCCGCGGCTGAACAGAAGCCAGAGCTTCCCTCACGACAAGGACAGTTCGGTCCTTGAGACCCTGAAGAGGTCCAGCGATGCTGCAGCTATCTGAATCAATAGCAGTGGTGATAAGAGATCGGTCGATGAAACCCCACTGCTCTTGGAATCTTTTGAAGATCCCAGTCTCGGGCCCAGAGGTGGGGCCCATCGAAGACCGGAAGACTTGGACCAGGACGATTTCGTACATATGGTGCCTGCATGCTAGGTAAAGAAGTTGCTTCCCGAGACCCTCCTCAATCTTGACGCAGGCTCCCACGTGAATCCCGGTGTTCGATGCCGTTGTGTCGAATGATAACCCCTTGATTCGTTCCGACAGGTCGTGTTCCCGCACAAGATCAATGCAGACGCGTGCCGTCTCCGCTCCCGTGCCAGCTGGAACTTTCGGAACTCCAAGCAGCTTCTCCTAGCCGTTCCCGGTGACCAGCACAGCAATCCAGTCCACAGATCCGTCACCTGTGATTTCAGGCAGCATTTTTCCGTCCCAGTGCAACACCAAGGGCTCCTCAGGACAGAATTCTCCCTCTTGATACGCCTCTGCTGCTTGCTTCCGAAGCGACTGGCGAGCACGATATATTGTGGAAGAGGAGATGGATACCTCGTTCAAATCGTGCCCCAAGGATTGCACGACGACGGCGTAGGACATCGCTGCATCACGATAAGAAATGTTCATCCGGTCGTACGCAACAGCCACATCCTGAGTGATGAGGTTCCTCGACCGCTTCCTCGGAGAAGGACATGAAGCAGACGTGGAGGCTGCCAAGGATGGATCATCTTCCGCAGATGGCGACGCCGAGGACGAGGAGCTGTCTTCAAGAGTAGCAGATTCTGTAACCGTCTTGGCCCGCTCGAATTCCCGGTGTCGTCTCTCCTCCTGCTGTTCCTCTCGACGCCTTTTCCTACTCTCCATTTGGACCAGCTTCATGTCTGCCGATCCCATACTGCTCTCTGTTGGGTCCTTCTGCTGACTCTTGTAGAAGAGCTTGTCTTCCTCGTTTATCATCATAGAAAGGGCAGTGGAATGACCAATATCGAGGATTTCGTTCTTGAGTTCCGCCTCGAACATGTCCTCCGCAACACGACAGCTCTCCTCGGATCTGTTCCTGCTTTTCACCAACTTGTCGTAACGCTGGAGCAGAGCTTCCATTTTCCGAAGGGCGCTGTCCCGCCTCATAGTAGGGATCCTTGCTCTTTTCCAGAACACCATCACAGCATCCAAACAGAGGTTCAGACATTTTCTCCGTCCTAGGTTTTCCTGTTTTTGATGGCAGAAGCACTTTTGCAAGACTTGCAACTTCGTCGGCAGGCGGCTACCCAGGATCTCCTTATTCGGGTGTCCGATGAGCCAAACCTCTTTCTTGCTTCGAGTTGCCATGTTTATCTGCAATGAGGAAATATACGAATTAGAAAAGAGTACAAATACTCAACGGTAGACACAACGAGAACAAAACTCGACAACTGACACGAAGGACAGAGAGCAGTGCACCCTTCCGTCAGGAAGCAAGGCAGTCGACTAACACTAGAACAGCTGAAATTAGAAATACCTAAGCAATCTGGAGCGTCAAATCTCGGGACCCCTAAACGTGTTCTGATCTGGTTGAAACCTGTTCAGACGAGTTTCTTTGGCAAAAGGAACAGGGGCATTAATGTGGATTGAACTTCCTTCCACTTCATCCATCAACCACACTGCCGTGAAACACCCTAATATATATACAGGGTGTAACAAAAGTCCGTTCTCATAAGGAAATAAGATATAGCAGAATTGAACGATAAAACAGTTTTAACTATACATTACAAACAATACAGTCAACTTACCAATTAATTTTGCTGAAACCAGAACTTTCGTCGAGCATCCAAAGACATTTTGTTAATGTACTTTTGCAAAATTTTCTCCAGAATGTTGCTCAAGTAAGAATTCCAGTTCATGGTCTCATCAAAAAAGTATGGTCCTCTGATGGTTCCTCTATGAATTCCTGTTCACACCGTAATCCTGGGATCAACCTGCGAATGTGCATCTTCAACTAATGCGTATTTTCGTCGCTCCAGTAACTATAATCTTATTTCCCTATGAGAACGAACTTTTGTTACACCCTGTATAATATATATTCTTCAAAAATTTAAAGCAAGGTTAAAGTATTATAATGGCAAGTTTTTGTATAGCAATTAGACTACAAATGAGTAAAATTCTTGTAGTCGAATATAAGGTGTTTCTTATGTAATACGGAGAGAGAATTCCCTTCCGTACCTCTTTAATCCTTTCATTCACAAGTGATTGACTACTGGTCCCTCCTCTTTTCCTGAATAACTCGCTCGTAATCCCTCTATTCATAAATTACTGACTTTTAATTCTTCCAATTGTTAATGACTAGCTTTAAATTCTTCGTCAAGCATCAGTGGGTAGCCGTATATATTGCCTTAGCATAGGAATATTAAGATGATAATTGTAGTGAGTGTGTTTATGATAAATAAAGTTAATATGTCAGGAAGTGTCTCTAAACAGATAAATAATAATATCTTGGAGGTTTATCCTCCTTCCTCCAAACAGATGAAGTAATATTACTGTTAAATTCAAGCTTTCATCATTTATCCTGGCGATTCGCAATCTGTGGTACGCGGAGCTCTTTTAGGAGCTTCGCAAGAGGGGTTTAATATGCAGTTTGCTAAGTCATAATTACTGTACTTTAATGATAATGTATTTAAAAGGTAATATTAGTTGTAGATGAATAACCCGCAACCTTTCCTACTGTGTTACTTAGAAAAGTATGCTGGTACGTCGACCTATAAAGTTGGGAATCCCTGATTTATACAATTCGAAAAAGATACGTGTAAAGATGAATCGTGATTTATTTTAACCAATTTATCTATCCTTCAGTTGTGAGCAAGTTCATCTCGTCTCTGATTCTTTGATTTTCATATTTTATCCACGACGTTTCGAGATATATGAAATACACTCAATAAACGTGAAAAAAGAGATATTGTTGTTTCTCAGATGTTGTTTCTCAGTACTGTGGGTGAATGTAAAAATTAAAATATATTCTCAGTAAAAAAAGAAACACCAGCACGATGTAAACATTTTTTGGATAAAAGAAAATTGTATTTTGAGGGGAAAAGAATCCCTTTGATAAAGACATTAAGAAGACATTTTTATTTATCAATTTCAAAACGTATTTTTCTTCTGAGATTTTTCAATCTGGGCCTTTCACTTGTATTCAGCGGTGTCGTTTTTCTTCCTGTCAGGAAGATACACTATAAATTTATCTTCCGGCTTTGTAGAGTTAATGCAAACTTTATTGCCTTTATTTTCAAATTTACGAATTGCCGCTGTCCGAGGATAAAAAAAATATTCTCCAAACTTAAATACATTCAAAATTTTTAATAAGAAAAAATGAATCCAGAATAATTTAAAGAGAATGCATCGGAGGAATAATATAAGAAAACATTGTTGCCCAGTATTATGATGGTGGTGGTGATGATACCCTAGTTTCTAGACGGATACTTTTTTGGGAGGGAAGGGGAGAAGGGCATTATTATGTTACGTAGGTCCATCACTGCCTTCTAAGGTCTATAAATCAGGCGGAATATATAGGAAAAATGTGTTAAAAGCGATCTCTGCTGCGATTACTTTCATTACGTCTCGTAATTAGCTGTTCGTTCTTCGCTTCCGTTATGGACGAGGATAAGATGAAACTAAAAATCTCGTTCTTTCATTAAACTTGTCCCCCGTTTTTTTCAAATGTAAAAATAATCAAAAAATCATTAATGAACACGAATTAAAGTAACGTAATTTTCATTCGAAGCAAAATTCAAATGTTGTCAAAATAGTTTTGGGCGTCAAATGTATATTTTTTAAAACTCTCAGCAACAAATTCAAGTTGGAAATTCAGCAGTCGGTCAAAGTTGTATTTCAAATGATAAATTCAGTTTCCAACTTAAAAGATTTAAATCTAAAATTCAAATTCTGAAATTGGACTTGTTGAATTTCTAGACATTCCTTAACTTTGAATATTTAGTTGACTTCAAAATATTAAATGCTTATTTATAAAGGTATAAAGAGTCCAGTTTAAGGACCACAGTGTTGACCATTTTACAGACGGAACCTCTGAGAACACAACGTGTTATTCATGTCGGTACTAATAACGTTTTAAATTCTAGATCGGAAGAGCTGCTGGCTAGGTACAGGGACTTACTAGAGCGACTAAAGGAAAAAACTAATAAGATTGTTTTAACAGGTATACTTCCTCAAATTAATTATCCAACGTAGCGATTTCTACAACAAGGCGACCTATATCAACAATAACCTAAAGTCTCTTTGCCAACAGGAAGGAGTGCATTTTGCGAATTTTTGGAACAGTTTCTAAGGCAGGAGGGACTTGTTCCTTGGAGATGGACTTCATCTGAATGACTTTGTAGGGGAGTATCAAATTAGAGGTTATAGACTTTTTGTTAAAAACAGAATAGGTAGGCGAGGAGGCGTTGTTATGTTGTATATCAAAGATAATATTGCGAACGTTTTACAGGGTGTCCCGTAAGTCTGGAACTATAGGGCAAAATGATAAAAACGGCAATAAAAAAGCCGGAGACTTTTGGGGACTGTTTGTGATATGAGCGAGGATGGAAGCGGCTGTGTCATCGTCGGTGGGTGTCCTCGGAGGTCCACTGCGTGGTTTATCTCCTATGAATCCTGTTTCCCTGAACTTTGCTACAAGTTTGTCGACACAGCTGTGTGTTATCGGCGCGCGGTCCGGATGCAATCTGTTAAATTCCTCAGCGACCTTCCTCTGACTCCGATTTTCAACGAGCAGAATTACCTGGATGTGTTCTCCCTTACTCAGACATCATGGGTATTTCCATAAACGGAAAAACATGAATTACTTATTTTACCCTATGGCTCCAGACTTATGGGACACCCTGTAGAAGTAAAGCATACAATTCCAGAACCGATAGATTCGACTATCGCAGAACTTCAATTGAAAGATTTCAAACTTCTTGCGGTTATATATAGGACCCCTAATCAAATAGCTGATACAGACGAAGCGTTATATCGTGAACTAAAGAGAATAATAGGTAGTGAGCAGGCTTTAGTTATGGGTGACTTTAATTGCGCCAACGTGAATTACGATACAATGCAGGGAGACGCGGAAGGTAATTTAGTTAATTTTCTCGTGGATAGCTTTCTTATACAAAAGGTTGGGGAACCTACGAGGTTGGACAGTACTTTAGATTTAGTAATAACTACGGATGATAGGCTAATCACTGATCTACAAGTAATAGAACTGTTAAGCAATAGCGATCACAATATGATAGAGTTTGTCCTCTCAGTAAGTCACTCGAAACCAGCTAACTCGACTAAAATTCCTAACTTCCAGCACGCAGACTTTTCTAAATTTCGAAATGAATTGTCACGTCAATTGGGAAAAAGTAATGGGGATCTCCAACGCAAAACTAATGTGGGAATCGTTTGAAAAAGTATTTAGGACTATAAATGAGGAATGTGTACCATATAAAATTAAGCAAGCGAAAGTAAACAACAAGCCCTTGTGGTTTACTTCTGGAGTAGGAGATATTATAAAGAGTAGAGATAGGGCTTATAGGCTACATAAGTGCGATAAAGACAATTTGTGGTTACGAAACAACTACATATCTCTAAGGCGTGAAGAGAAAAGTGTAATAAAAAAGTCAAAGCGCGAAATTGAATAGAAATCCAGTAAAAAGTGTCTAGGGCCGTTGAAAAATGTTAACGGAGATCTAGTTTCTGAAAACAAGGAAATGGCTACCTTGCTAAACGAATTTTTTACGTCAGTTTTTTACTATAGAAGATGTAACGAATATCCCTACGGTCATAGACATCATACCTTTTGATAATGGTAATATTTTGAATAATATTGTGGTTAGTAAAGGGGTGGTAATGCGCTATATTGATAAAATGAAAATGCGTAAATCACCGGGACCGGATTCCATATACCCCAGACAACTAAAAGAATTAAAAGAAAGCATTGTTGTGTCGCTAACAAAGATTTTTAATGCATCTATTTCTGAGGGGTGCGTACCAGATAATTTCAAGTTAGCAAATGTAACACCTATCTTTAAGAAAGGCGATAAAGGTGCGGCGAGAAATTATAGGCCAATCAGTTTAACGTCTGTTGTAGGTAAGCTACTGGAATCAATAATTAGGGATCGTATAGTCGAACACTTAGAATTGCATAACTTGGTTAGAAATACGCAGCACGGGTTTAGGCGAAACAAATCTTGTTTAACTAATCTTTTAGAATTTTTTCAAAGTGTGGTTGAAGTTTACGATAGTCATCGGGCGGTTGATGTAGTGTATTTAGATTTTCAAAAAGCGTTTGACATCGTACCGCACAAAAGACTCATTGAAAAAAACTAAGGCTCATGGAATCAGGGGTGTAGTAATAAATTGGATAGAAGAGTGGTTGCGAGGTAGGAAACAGAGGGTGGTCGTTGAAGAGCGGAGTCGTGTTGGGCTAATGTAGCGAGCGGCGTTCCTCATGGTTCTGTATTGGGCCCCTTGCTTTATCTTATATATGTATTAACGATTTAGATGTCGGCCTAGTCAGTATAGTTTCAAAGTTTGCGGATGACACGAAGTTTTGTGGTAGGGCGATTAATGACGAAGATAGAGGTAAAATCCAGAATGATCTGACTATCGCCCGATGACTATCGTAAACTTCAACCATGCTTTGAAAAAATTCTAAAAGATTAGTTAAGCAAGATTTGTTTCTCATAAAACCGTGCTGCGTATTTCTAACCAAGTTATGCAATTCTAAGTGTTCGACTATACGATCCCTAATTATTGACTCCAGTAGCTTACCTACAACAGACGTTAAACTGATCGACCTATAATTTCCAGCCGCACCTTTATCGCCTTTCTTAAAGATAGGTATTACATTTGCTAACTTGAAATTTTCTGGTACGCACCCCTCAGAAATACTCATTACAAATCTTTGGTAGCGGCACAACAATGCTTTCTTTTAATTCTTTTAGTTGTATGGGATATATGGAATCCAGCCCGGTGATTTACGCATTTTCATTTTATCAATATAGCGCATTACCTCCACTTCACTAACCACAATATTATAAAAAATATTACCATTATCAAAAGGTGTTATGTATATGACCGTAGGGATATTCGTTACATCTTCTATAGTAAAAACTAACGTAAAAAATCGTTTAGCAAGGTAGCCATTTCCTTTTTTTCAGAAACTAGCTCTCCTTTAACATTTTTCAACGGCCGAAGACACTTTCTACTGGATTTCTATTGTTGACGTATTGAAAGAATCGCTTGTATATATATATATATATGTATTATATATATATATGTATTTTATATATATATATATTATGTATTATATATATATATATATATATATATATATATATATATATGTATTATTATATATATTTTATGTATTATATATATATTTATGTATTATATATATATATATATATATATATATATATATGTATTATATATATAAGCACACCGGACAAAAAATTAGTCACCTCTCTCAGAATGTACCTAATAACGTGTGACGGCGCCTCTGGCCTTGATAACCGCACGAATCCGGCGAGTTTAGTATGCGGAGGTAGGCCTGCTGGTTCAAATTCATCGTCACTGGAACGAGAGGGCCCATTTCGTGGTACAAAAAACATCCCCAGAACATCACGGAACCACCTCCAGCCTGAACAACACACCGCGCATTCGGATTAAAGGCTTCATTGGACCTGCGATGTACTCGTCGCCTCCCATCATTGGAGAACAAACAAAAACGGGACTCATCGGACCAAATTACACGTTTCCAATCTGCCGCAGTCCAGTTTTTGTGCCTCTGAGCCCATTTATAACGTGCCAAGTTGTGACTTGCTGTTAACAGCGGCCTCTTCCGTGGTACCCTGCTCCAGATGTCCATCGCATGCAGTTCTCGTCGCAATGTCCGTTCGGAAATTGGTCGCTGGAGAACCTCATTGGTTTCTTGGAGCAATTGTTCTCTGGTTTGAAAACGATTTGCAGTTACTAGACGAGAAACATGGCGGCGGCCCCTATTGTCGAGAATTGTTTTCCGGCCACAGTTACGCCGTCGATTTTCAGTTGATTGCGAACTACACCACTCTTTGTAAACTCGCTGGACAGTACGCGTTGACACACCAACAAATTGGGCTACTTCAGACATTTTGTGTCCGTGGGCTCTGCCAAACACGATGGCTCCTTTTTGCCACTGAGTAACGTCTGCCTCACGACCCATTTTGCAGACTATATCCAACACACACTTTGTTCTTCACCACCTCACGAAACAGATCTGATCCTGTGTGCTACGTCACCGCTACTTGTCACTTACCAATGCTACATCAGCGCCCTCTGTGTGACCTTGAACTTCCTACTATCGGTGCTATTAGGGTGACTAATTTTTTGTCCGGTGTGGTTATATTATTATATATATATATATTATATATATATATATATATATATATATATATGTAAAAATGAACAATGAATAATCCATATTCATTTTTACATAAGAAACCAAAATTGCCTAAGCGAGTTTTGGATAAAAATGTTATTTGTAGCTTCCTATTTTTGTTTGTGTCACAATCCTATGATCTACCATTTCTGTGGTTTAGTCGTATCTATTTTCCATTTTTCATTGTTATAGAATTTATTATAATAAATTATGATTGTCTTCCATCTCACCGTCGACCCTAGATTATGCATACACATTGCATGTAACAGGATTGGAACCCGCAGTTGTACTTCTTAGTCATTGATACCCACTCTGTCTCTAATTCGTTCATGTAAATCTTTCTAATAATGACTTATACACTATGACGTCATAAAATAACTTAATTCTCTTTACGTTTCCCATACCTTGTACACTAAATCACGTGCTTAGTATATGGACATCTTCCGTATGCAATGTATGGTAAATTCTTTAATAATAATGTTGTGGTGTTATGTAGTATAAACATTATTATTCAACCATATTCATCCATACGTCACATTTTCCCGTCATTAATTTCCCTAATCATTATCCTATATAAATTTTATTAAATATTCATTTTTACTCGTGTCAATCTATGAAACGCCAAACTTTTGCATTCGTTCGAAAACGCTCAAATACGTTCTCGTATTGTTTTTTTTATTATTTTTTTCAAGTGCGTTCACCCCTCGCAAGATATTCATAAACGCTTATGCAAGTGTACGCAATTCGCAAATCAGCATAAATCAAACATCTGAAAACGTGAAACCTCCTGTCCCTCTGATTTCAAATTTATAACATATTATAACATATGTTGTATATAAATCCATACCGTATGTGCCCATGTACTTTGTATTATATTTCTAACATCTTAATTGTCTATTAATATGAAACACTGTAAAAAAACAAAACAAAGTTATAGTAACTGTTTAATTGTAATTAACTGTAATACTTTAATTTAATATAACGTAATGTACTTTAATGAAACTGTAATTAATAATAACTTGTAATGTACTTCATTGAAACTGTAATTAAATGTAATGATTTAATATATACGGTAATGTAAGAATGTACTTTAAATGGAAGTGTAATTAAACAATAAGTGAATATGAATTAATTGGTAATTGTAATCATAATTGTAATAGACCAAAACGAAAATGTGCTCAGTGGTGTACTTAAATTGTACCTATGTACTATTACGAAATGATATCGTCTTCATAAATGTAGACTCGGCGAAAAATACAAATTAGTTTTTGTTATTTTTATTTTTTTTATTATTTTTATTTCGAATTTTTCAAACATCTGATCATGTGTTTAAAAGGGGGGAACTTAACCTTCAACTGTCTTCCCCCAACATTTAGGTTTATATTATACATGTATTTGTAAAAATTAAGTCACTTCATTATTGCACTTCATTACGAGCCTCCCTTGTTAGCAGCCTCGCTGCGGGGAGGGGGCAGAGGCCCTTGCCTCCTTAACTTTTTAGATTCCGGCCTGAGCCATGGTCGAAAGAGGTCGAACCTCTACCCCTGTAAATTCAGAGCACTACCTGTACATTTTGAGAAGTAAATTAGAGTAAGAGAAACTTTTTATTTTTCCCCTTGAGTTAGGCTATCTTCAGAAGAACTTAGTCAGTTAAGTCGATAAGTTATAAAAGAAAAATCGATAAGTTTAGTACCAAGAGAAAGTATCAGAGTATTATCCCTTAACCGCCGAGGTCTATTTATTTCCATTTTTTTTAAAATATATTAATAATTGTGGTAAATGAGATGCAAAGAAGCAGTGTAGGCATTAAAATTTATACTTCTTCTTTTATTTATATTTTTAATGAAGGTGGATGAAATCGGGCACCACGGCACATGGAGCTAAAAATATGTGAAACTCTACGGAGAATAAAACATTGAATTCAACTCAAAAATTTTATTAACATATTATATACTATTACATCAAACATATTAAATGGGTTTGGACTTGCATATTACATTTATATATAATATTACAATTGAATCAGGATATGGAATTTATTGATTCCTAATATGAAATTCTGTGAAACATTTGTTTATTTGTGCAATGCACAAATAAACATTACATTTTTGGCAGAATGTTACAATTCGTCTCTTGCAACCAACCATTTTACACATATGCCTAACAGAACCAACATCAGGCAAATGATGGAGACCATCATATCGTACATCAATATCAGGTAGAGGTAAGCCCTGATTCCCAACTTTTTTGGGGGGTTGTTCGATAGATGGTCTCTTTCTTTTGCTTGTTTGTGTCACTTTCCCAGCAAACATCAAAGCCTTAGCTACCCTAACTTTAAAATATGATAACTTATTTTGCTTTCTAGGAGGAATATCCATAGCATTGCATGACCTCTTGTACATTAGCCAAGCATTGACTAATGCCATATCAAACAAATGCAAATAATTCTGTGGTAATATTTTTTTGATTTGAATGAGAATCTATAGAGAGAAACCATCTGGTCATGTAAGTCTACCCCACCCATTGCTTTGTTGTACTCATGTACAGTATTTGGACAAGTTATTGTTACATTCTCCTTTGTCTTACGATCAAACCTTTCCTTTTGAACAACAGGATACGCTGTGGCAAAAGTTGATAACACATGAACAGCCCTGCTGTCAAACCATTTGATTGCTGTTACTCTTTCCCCATCCACATTTGCATCCCATTCCTCAAAGTACCTCTACCTTTAGCCTGCATTTCTTTATCTGAAGAAAATGTGAGACCTGGCAACCTTCTTGACTGAACAGTGCCACAAGACCATATTTTACGTTTTGCTAAGCAAACTTGCAATGGCAAAGATGTAAACCAATTATCATAAAACAGTGTATCCTTTGCCATTTGGAATGCTTTGAGCTAAATGCAAAACTATATTTGAACTAGCCCCAAGATCAGGAACTGTAGGGTCATCAACTGGTTGAATCTTTCCAGTGTATGGAATAAAATCGTACACCATTCCCTCTTTGTCAGCTAACACAAAAAATTTGAAACCCCATTTGTGCGGTTTCTTTGGGATATATTGTTTTAGTGCAGAATGGCCTTTGAATGGAATGATAGACTCATCTATGCATATATCTCTGATCATTGGAATTTCTTTAAATTTAGCTCTCAAATGTTCCACGAAGGGGCGTACTTTAGCTATTTTATCATCACCAGACAGCTGAGAATTATCTACAAAATGAATATTACTTTTTATCTCTTCCCACCTATCACGAGTCATCAAGCTTGTGTAACGCTCATCTTTCATACCATCATTCCAGTGCTCACGAGTATTACTTATTTTACAGAGGCTAAACCAAATAGACAGTCCCAGCCACTGCTCAAATTCTTCCCTAGTCAATTTTAGAGGACGATTTACATTTTTCTGCACAGAATATAAATTACTTTGACTAACAATAATATCAAGAATATCTTTATCAATAAATTTCGAAAAAAACTGAAATGGGCTCACTAAGTCATCCTCGATATTTTCTGATACGCGAGAGTCATTTTCAAAGTCTGGTTCAGGTGGAATAGGCTGTCGACTGGTAACTTTTTTCCAGATAGGGGTACGCTTCTGCGAAGTCTGCTTTCGCCTTTTCTCGTTAGATACAGACAAGGGTGAATGGTTTTCGACGCATAAGACAATTGTGCTAGAAGACAAAATATCGTCCTCTGATTCACATTCTGAAGCTGTACCTTTATAGAAAAAAAAGAAGTTCAAGTTAGAAATATACTTTTTCATCCAATATTTTACTACAGAGGGGATGTAAGAGTGTTTGTATTATAGAGATTTAATTGACTATACTCTTCTGTATTCAGTATTTATTATTCATTTATATTAATTCTGTAGCTATCTACTTTTGAAAAAAATATGAAAAGCTTACTTGACTCGTTAGGTCTGAACTCTTCTAAATTTTCTCTTTCATCTCCTTCTGATATGGTCTCTTCATCACTTGTTGCAGCAACTGTACAATAGCGTGACTTCTTGTTACAGTTTCCAGCATAAAAGTTACCAATTGCAATAGAAATTGATGCATGTCCAGAAGATTCACTTGTTCCTAGAAGCAAATTGGAAAAAAATTACTACAACTTATGAATTGCCATCTGTTCTTTATGACACACACACACACACACACACATTTATATATATATTAATTTATATATTAATTTATTTATGCATTTATTTCAAACTCTCCATGAAATAATTAAATCAAATGAATTAGTTCCCCCCTAAAATTAATTTTTATAAAAAAGCATGTGTTGCGGGGAAACCCTTCTAAACCCGTGCTGATCGTTTTCGAGCACCATGTTCTAGATCATCTAATGATAGTACAAGTAATTTTATACTCTAAATTTTACTCTAAATATAGTCTAAAATATATATTTGAGAGCTACAAATTATTATAGAACTATATCTTACCTGGTAATGATTCCATGGTCTGGTAAAGTTAGGTCCGTGGACTGCATCACCAACATCTGCTGCAGCGTTACCTATAATGGCGCTAAATTCTAACAATTTTAAATTTCGCGGAAAAGCGTTGCTTGGTAACTCCACAGAGTTGGCCGAAAACAGCCATCACGGCGTACCCGACAAAAACGCAACAATTTTGGATATATTTCCATTTTTATTTTGGTGTCCGATAACGGACACTACGGCGGTAAAGGGTTATAGCAAGAGAAGAAATAATAATCGTCGACCCATAAAGCGAGAGAAAGAGACAACCCAAGCACCATAGAAGATATTGGCATAACAGTCTGGCGAGTCTGTAGCCAAGAGTTTAACAAGAGGCAACCGAAAAGAATTAGAATGTTATAGAAGAAATATCCGTTGCTGCCTCCTAACCAGAACCCCCCGTCGATTCCGAACCGACTCAGGGCCATAGACGGATGGGGTTAACATATATATAATATAATAATGTTATAATGTTATAATGTTTCAGACCAACAAAGACCCTAGGATCCACTCATGGCTGGTCTACCTAACTGTGTTCGTAATTGTGTATGTCCTCCGTGGTGGCGGAGGGGACCTACAATTTTACGTGGGTTCCGAACCACAAGAACATAAGAAATTTATGTAACAACTTCCTGTACATGTACATTGGCAACGACCAATTTAGCAAAACTAATTAATTATCGATTTAAAACTAAAGATAGAATCTCTGGATCCAGAGGATCAAGTCATAATAGACTACTATCCACAAATATGTTACACTCTATATCTATTTATAACCGACATGCAAATATATCAGATCCAAGAATCCAGTCAATTTCATTACGGTATCCATCAATACTAGTACCTTGTCACGAAAAAAAGTCACGGTCCATATCGATTGTGGACCAAGTCAAAATTTACAACCATATACATTACAATATATACACTTAGGAGGAAAAGTGTAGGTGTGGCTGTAAAGACTGTACAGTAATGTAGAAATGTGTGTGCACCCATCTTGGGTCTCCCATTTAAAGGTGTTTGTGGGGCAAGTGAAGATCATGAGTTTTTCAATACCTCACAGTACTATGGGGGGCACCGCTCAGCAGAGGAATCTCTTTAAATGGGGTGTGTAAGGACAGAGAGTATCCCCTAACCCAAGACGCTGCCTCCCTATATCCCACAACACTTGTGTTGAGCTGTGGGATCTATCCCCACAAAGCCTTAATTTTACTACCTTAAACTATACCCAATCTATCAACATATGCGTCTAATCGATTTTTAAACATGTTTATAGACGTGCTACTAATTACTTCTACCGGCAAACTATTCCAGCTATTTACTATTCTATGCGTAAAAAAGTTTTTGGCAACTGCTGTCTCGAACCTTCTACTTGTCAACTTACACCCGTTATTTCTAGTCCTATTATATTGAGATATTTCGAAAAAGCTATCTCTATCTACGTTATCGAACCCATTCATAATTTTGAAAACCTGGATTAGATCACCCCTTAACCTCCTAGTCTCGAGTGTTGTCAATTTTAACTCCTTAAGCCTATCCTCGTACGACTTTGACCTAAGCGACGGAATCATCTTAGTTGCTCGTCTTTGAACTCTTTCGATTTTGTCTATATCTTTGCGCATATGCGGATTCCAAAATTGGACCGCGTACTCCAAATGGGGTCTAACTAATGATTTATAAAGTGGAACTATAATATCGCGCGATTTGTACTCAAAATTTCGAGCTATAAAACCTAACACTTTGTTCGCCTTATTGACCGCTGCTGTACTTTGTTTCGCTACTTTTAAATCACTAGTGACTATAACTCCTAAATCTTTTTCCTGCTCTACGCTTGTTAAATCTTTCCCTGACATACTATACGCAAAATTACCGTTACGCGAACCTATATGCAAAATTTTGCACTTATCACGTTAAATCTCATTTGCCATGTGACTGACCAATCAACGATTTTATTCAGATCTTCCTGAATTTTACCTCTATCTTCGTCATTAATCGCCCTACCACCCAGCTTCGTGTCATCCGCAAACTTTGAAACTGTACTGACTAGGCCGACATCTAAATCGTTAATATATATAAGAAAAAGCAAGGGGCCCAATACAGAACCCTGAGGAACGCCACTCGCTACATTAGCCCAACACGACTCCGCTCCATCAACGACCACCCTCTGTTTCCTACCTCGCAACCACTCTTCTAGCCAATTTATTACTACACCCCTGATTCCATGAGCCTTAGTTTTTTCAATGAGTCTTTTGTGCGGCACGGTGTCAAACGCTTTTTGAAAATCTAAATACACTACATCAACCGCCCGATGTCTATCGTAAACGTCAACCACGCTTTGGAAAAATTCTAAAAGATTAGTTAAGCAAGATTTGTTTCGCCTAAATCCGTGCTGCGTATTTCTAACTAGCTTATGGAATTCTAAGTGTTCGACTATACGATCCCTAATTATTGATTCCAGTAGCTTACCTACAACAGACGTTAAACTGATTGGCCTATAATTTCCCGCCGCACCTTTATCGCCTTTCTTAAAGATAGGTGTTACGTTTGCTAACTTGAAATTATCTGGTACGCACCCCTCAGAAATAGACGCATTAAAAATCTTTGTTAGCGGCACAACAATGCTATCTTTTAATTCTTTTAGTTGTATGGGATATATGGAATCCGGCCCGGTGATTTACGCGTTTTCATTTTATCAATATAGCGCATTACCTCCCCTTCACTAACGACAATATTATCCAAAATATTACCATTATCAAAAGGTATTATGTCTATGACCGTAGGGATATTCGTTACATCTTCTATAGTAAAAACTGACGTAAAAAATTCGTTTAGCAAGGTAGCCATTTCCTTGTTTTCAGAAACTAGATCTCCGTTTACATTTTTCAATGGACCCAAGACACTTTTTACTGGATTTCTATTATTGACGTATTGAAAGAATCGCTTGGGGTTTTCTTTACCGTCACGAGCTATGGAGATTTCAAATTCGCGCTTGGACTTTTTTATTACACTTTTCGCTTCACGCCTCAGAGATATGTAGTTGTTTCGTAACAACAAATTGTCTTTATCGCACTTATGTTGCCTATAAGCCCTATCTCTACTCTTTATAATGTCTCCTACTCTAGAAGTAAACCACAAGGGCTTGTTGTTTACTTTCGCACGCTTAATTTTGTACGGTACACATTCCTCATTTATAGTCCTAAATACTGTTTCGAACGATTCCCACATTAGTTTTGCGTTGGAGTTCCCCATCACGTTTTCCCAATTGACGTGTGACAATTTATCGAAATTTACAAAAGTCTGCGTGCTGGAAGTTAGGAATTTTAGTCGAGTTAGTTGGTTTCGAGTGACTTACTGAGAGGACAAACTCTACCATATTGTGATCGCTATTGCTTAACGGTTCTATTACTTGAAGATCAGTAATTAGCCTATCATCCGTAGTTATTACTAAATCTAAAATACTGTCCAACCTCGTAGGTTCCCCAACCTTTTGACTAAGAAAGCTATCCTCGAGAAAATTAACTAAACGATTACCTTCCGCGTCTCCCTGCATTGTATCGTAATTCACGTTGGCGCAATTAAAGTCACCCATAACTAAAGCCTGCTCACTACCGATTATTCTCTTTAGTTCACGATATAACGCTTCGTCCGTATCAGCTGTTTGATTAGGGGGCCTATATATAACCGCAACAAGAAGTTTGAAGTCGTTTAATTTAAGTTCTGCTATAGTCGAATCTATCGGTTCTGGAATTGAGTGCTTTACTTCTATAACGTTCGCAATATTATCTTTGATATACAACATAACACCGCCTCCTCGCCTACCTATTCTGTTTTTAACAAAAAGTCTATAACCTTTAATTTGATACTCCCCTACAAAGTCACGTGTTTCAGTGCTAAGCCACGATTCGTTTATCGCAATTAAATCATAGTCTTTACAAGCAATTAAAGAAAAAAATTCATTTATTTTATTTCGTAGGCTACGAGCATTTAAGGATAGAACCTTCAAATTGTTTGTAATTACGACACCTTCGCGAGCGCAGGGGAAATTGTAGAATTTACGCTGGGACCGTTCGAGTTACGGCAGCCTGAAAAGAAGAGACAGTATTATGAAATAGTCTTCCTAAACGCGCAGCTCCACGTCATTAAGATGAAGTCCATCTTCGAGGAACAAGTCCCTCCTGCCGTAGAAACTGTTCCAAAAATTCGCATAATGCACTCCTTCCTGTTGGCAAAGAGACTTTAGGTTATTGTTAATATAGGTCGCCTTGCTGTAGAAATCGTTACGTTGGATAATTCGAGGAAGTATACCTGTTAAGACAATCTTATTAGTTTTCTCCTTTAGTCG